>CM063608.1:72377556-72769212 GCA_032357785.1 Periparus ater | reverse complement strand
CAGGGAGGAATGAAAACCGAGCGGGGCTGTTGGCAAAGATCCAGAGCAGAGATTCCCAGAGCTGAGGATCTGATCCCATCCAGATCCCGGAGAGGCAGAGGGGGAAAAAAAAAAAAACCCTGGAGGGAAACAAAAGGTGTGAGGAGGAGGAAAGAGAAGCCAGGATATCGGTAGGAACATCTTGCTACGGAATAACCTCTCCTGGGAAGCAAGGGGAGCTTTGTTCCTTTGGGAAATGTGAGGCTGGGAAGGAGCTGGTGCCTCTCCAGCTCCCAGGGATAACGATGGAGAGCGGGATCTTTGGCAAATCCACTCAGTTGAAGGATTCTAAATCCTCTAAAACCATCTGCTGAACGCTGCGTTAGCTTGGGGGAGATGAGGGGGAAGGGTTCCAATGCACATTCCTGCAGCCACCACACACAAAAAACAAAATATTCCCGTGGGATTTGCTGGTGGAAATTCCCAAGCTGAGTTGGGAATGCTGGAGGCAGAGATCTCTTCCCAACACATTCCAAGTTCCCAAATTCAAACGTCTTACCCCCCCGAATCATTTTCAGCAGGCTGCAAAACGAGCAGCTCTTTGCTCCTCACAAGGAAGGAAAAGGAGCACTTCCAAAATAGCCACCAAAATAAAATAAAATACAAAATATTCCAAAATAAACCACGGGGCTGAAGCACAGGAGGTGCAGAAATTGGACTGGAGGATGAGGAGGTGCAGAAACTGGATTTTAGGATGTCAGCTCACTGGGAAATGACCCCTGTGGCTCTTGCAAAACCACCTGGTTTCAAACCTTGAGCTGAGGTTGTTAAATCCTCCTTTAACTCAAAAAAAACCAAAAAACCCAAATTATCTCCTGTAATCATTTCCCTTTCCAGCTGCTCAAGGATTAAAATTGCCCCAGCCAAGGTCAGAAAAAAGAGCCTTTTCTGTCATGGCAAATAAACTTCATTGAGAAGGACAAATAAAAGCAGTGAAGCTTGGGAAGCGCTGGATGGATAAAACCACCAGCAAAAAATTTGGCTCCTGGGTGGCTCCTTCCCACCTCAAATAAGGAATTTTCATCCCCAAAAAAACCCCTCTTTGCCCTAAATCTTGCCTTTTCCACCCAAAATGCTTTCCCAGAGAGCTCAGGAGCGCTGCCTGCAGCTCCAAAAGCAGCCCCACGTACCCGGTCCGGTCCTGGCGGATCCGTTGGGATTTTCTGACATGGTTTTGCTGGGAATGGTTCTGTTTCCCCAAGGATGGGCTCCTCAGGGCTTTGGAGAGGAGGGAAAGAGCAGCAGAGAGGAAGGAAGAGCGTCCTCCAGTCAATCCTCCAAAGGATGGCTCAGGGTGGGCGCAGCTCTTGAATTTTTGACGGCGTGGATTTAAATCTCTCACGTTACATAAGGGACAGAGAGGTGCCTGTGCTGGGGATTTAAATCTGCATCCAAAGGGTGTCATCTATCCCTGAGAAACCAAGGGGGAGAGATTCCTCCACTCCCTGGGAACACAAGGTGTCCATTCAGCCTGCAGAGAATGGGAAAGATCCTCCCTGGCCTCCGAAAAAAAATAAAATAAAAAAAAAGGAGGGAATGAAAGAAGCGCGTGGAACAGATCCGGGGGGAGATTGGAAAACCCCCAAAGAAATAAAAACAACAAACCCAAGATTTTCAACAGAAATAAAAAAAAAAGCAGTGTCCAGCACTGAAATCTCAGTCAACAGAGGCTTTTGGAAAGCTTGAGGTCATTCCTCTTTTCATTTTCTGCTCCCCTCCCCAAAGACCTGCAGTGTTTTGAGAAACAAAACCCTGAACTCAACAAACAAACCACAAACAAAGGCTGGTTCTGCACAAAAAAATTCCCTCACAAATAAAATGAGGCTGAGAACTAAACCTGGAGGTTTCAAATCTTAATTAATGCTCATTAATGGAGGTTTCAGTTCAACTTGGGGTGTTTTTTTTCGCCTCCACAAACGCAGCTTTGAGAGGTTGAAGGGTTTTCCTGGCTCCTTAGGTGAGAATAATCTGGGAATAAAGTCATAAATCACTGGTTTTATTGGGAAAAAATATTTGAAAAGCTTGGTTTTGGTTGGAAAACGGAGAAATAAAAAGAATTTAGGCTTTCATTAGCCTGAACAACCTAAAATCTTCAAAATACTTTCAAAATGCCAGCGTTTAGTGCTGGTGAAATCAATGGAAAGACAAGGAATGTGCTTGGGTTTTTCCTCTCTTGGTGTATTTAAATAAAATTGAAATTATCTAAAGATAAAAGAGTTCAAGTTGTGACCTAAAAGTGAAATAAAGTCTCAGACATGATCCATAAATCTTCCCAGATGAGTCTAGCCTGGATTTCTTGGCTCAGAGAACTTCCAAGAACAAAATCCAATACCAAAACTGCACAAAGAAGGATCTGGAAGATTCCTGCTTGGATTTTTAAATTAAATCTGTGGAGATTTCCAAGGAAAACCCCCTGGCATTCATCTCCTGCTCTTCTGAGTTTTGAACCACCCCATTTTTAACCCATCCTGCTCTTCCCCAGGTACTCACTTCTTTTGATCTCTTCCAATTTTTCCATGTATTTTGACAAACTATTTCCTGAAATGAAAAAAAAAAAATCAATTTATTACAATTATTTATTTATTAGGGGTTTTCTTCAGGCCCATTAAGGCTTAAATTTTAATTGCTTTGAAGGAAAGAGTTGTTTGTTGTAGAGCCTCCTTCACAGTGACAATAAAAAGTAGAAAAATGCCACAATTTTCCTCTTTTCTCTCAAGAAAAGTAGAAAAATCCAAGGACTTGCTGCTCCTTCCCCATCATTGACATCCTTGACAAAGATACAGGAAAATCCATGGATAGAAATTCCAAGAACAGTAATTTCTATGGGAACCACCACAACAGAACCTGACCCAGTTTAAACCTATTTAACTTCCAAAGTCTTCTTTAAAAAAAAGCAGAGTAGGAAAAAGAAAAAATAAACAAGTTTTAAGACAACAAAGACTTTAAAGTTATTTAAAAAATAACTTTTTTATGCGGTCATCTACACACAGAGCGTTTAATCTCAATTTTCAGGGGGGGTTCAAGGTGGTGTGTGAAGATATATACACTTAAATACATAAATATATATATATATATAAATACACATTAATCTCTAGAGCTCGTGTTTGTTTAAATTTCACCTTTGAAGGAAAACTATCAGCAGGAAATTTTTATAAGCTGCAAACATTCGGTGAGACAAATCGTAAGCACTGTAAGGATTTTGCAGTGTTGGGGTAAATTAGCTCGGGGCAGAGGTAATTAATACATTAATTATATTTTTTCTGTCATCCTACACCTATTTTGGGTGGTTTTATCCCACAACAATTTCACTTACCAGTATCCAGACGAGTTTTTATATGTTGATACTTGGGATTCGTGGGGATGCGCCGGGTTAGAAGCTGTTTCAACATGGAAAAGATGAGAAGCCAAAATTAAAAAAATTTAAAAAATAAAAAAAAAAGGTAGAAAAATGAGAAGAAAATGGGATTTGAAGGGGTTTAAGAGACAGAAAAACCAGCGATAAATGAGAAATTCCTGAATCCCCATTTGGGTATTAAACCCCGCTGATTTAAAGCCACAAAAGGAGAACTTCTCCCGTCTTCTCTCCCCGCGGAGCTCTCCCGGCTCCGGGGGCTGCATGAACCATTCCCCCGCCTTTCCCCCGTGTCCCCTACTCTCCTCCCGGAGGATGTTGAGAAGGGAAGGCCCCTCACGGCACCTGAGGGTCGCCGAATCCGCCCCGAGCCGACATCGCCCCTCAGCGCCGCTCGCCCGCTCCGCCCGTCCCTCACGCGCGGCCGCGCTCCCGCCTCCCGCCCACCCCGCAACTACGCCCGCCGCCATTGGCCGCCCGCCGCGCCCTCAGCCAATCAGAGGCCGCGCAGCGGGGAGCGCGCGCGTCGCCCGGCAACGGGAGGGACGCGGCGGGCGGGAAGCGGCGGGGAGGAGAGGGCAGGGACTGCGCATGCGCATTGAGTTGACCACGCCCTCCCCCGGCCCCGCCCCGCCCCGCCGGGAGAGCGCGATGGCGGCGCGCGCCCGCGGCGGCACCTGAGCTCAGGTGAGAGCGGCGCGCGCGCGAGCGGCCGCGGCCACGCCCCCTCCCAGCAGGGCGCGAGCGCGGAGGCTCCGCCCCCCCCGCGCGCGCTCAGGGAGGGGGCGTGGCCTGAGGGGAGGGGGCGTGGGGGGTTCCGGGTTTGGGTTTGTGGGCGGGGTTTATGGGGGTGTGGTCGAGGGGGCGGGGCTTGGGTGGGTGTGTCCCTTCCTGTGGGCGTGGCCACAGCCTTGGACTGCCATTGGCTCCCTGAGCCATGTTGGGGTCACGACCCCCCAGACCCCAATAAACCCCTGATCCCTCCCCCAGTGACCCCATTACCCCCCTCAGGGCCCCCAATGACCCCATAACTCCCCTCAGGGCCCCCAGTGACCCCATAACCACCCTCAGCCCCCCCAGTGACCCCATAACCCCCCTCAGGGCCCCCAATGATCCCATTACCCCCTCAGGCCCCCCCAGTGACCCCATAACCACCCTCAGGCCCCCCAGTGACCCCCCCCAGTGACCCCATAACCACCCTCAGGCCCCCCAGTGACCCCCCCCAGTGACCCCATAACCCCCCTCAGGCCCCCCAGTGTCCCCATGGCCCCACTGAAGCCCCCCAATGACCCCATAACCCCCCTCAGGCCCCCCAATGACCCCATAACCCCCCTTAGGCCCCGCAGTGACCCCATGAGCCCCTCAGGCCCCCTCAGACCCCATAACTCACTCAGGGCCCCAATGATTCCATAACCCTCCTCAGGCCCCCAATGACCCCATAACCCCCCTCAGGCCCCCCAGTGTCCCCATGGCCCCACTGAAGCCCCCCAATGACCCCATAACTCCCCCTCAGCCGCCCCCAATGACCCCATAACCCCCCTCAGGCCCCCCAATGACCCCATGACCCCCTCAGGCCCCCTCAGACCCCATAACCCACTCAGGGCCCCAATGATTCCATAACCCTCCTCAGGCCCCCAATGACCCCATAATCCTCCTCAGGCCCCCCAATGACCCCATGGCCCCACTGAAGCCCCCCAGTGACCCCATAACCCCCCCTCAGGCCCCCAATGACCCCATAACCCCCCTCAGGGTCCCAAATGACCCCATGAACCCCCTCAGGGCCCTCTCAGACCCCATAACCCCCCCTCAGGCCCCCCAATGTTCCCCCTCAAACCCCAAATGGCCCCACAATCCCCCTCAGACCCCAAATGAGACCGAGGTTCCCTCTCAGATCCCAAACTTTGCTGGACCTGGGGACATGGAGGTTCTGGGAATGGGGAATTTTGGGTTTCTGGGCATGGGGAAGTTTTGGGATTTCGGGAATGGGGGAGTTTTGGGGACATGGAAAGGGGTTTTGGGAATGAGGGAATTTTGGGGACATGGAAGTTCTGGGAATGGGGGAATTTTGGGTTTCTGGGCACGGTGGAGTTTTGGGTTTCTGGGAATGGGGGAATTTTGGGTTTCTGGAAATGGGGAAGTTTTGGGGTTCTGGAATTGGGGGAGTTTTGGGGTTCTGGCAATGGGGAAAATTTGGGTTTCTGGGCATGGGGGAGTTTTGGGGACATGGAAAGGGGTTTTGGGAATGAGGGAATTTTGGGGACATGGAAGTTCTGGGAATGGGGGAATTTTGGGTTTCTGGGAATGGAGTTTTGGGGACATGGGATTTGGGTTTGGAAATGAAGAAGTTTTGGGGACATGGAAAGGGGTTTCTGGTCATGAGAGAGTTTTGTGTTTCTGGGCATGGGGGGAGTTTTGGGTTTCTGGGAATGGAGGAGTTTTGGGGACATGGAAAGGGGTTTTGGGAGTGAGGGAATTTTGGGGACATGGAGGTTCTGGGAATGGGGGAGTTTTGGGGTTCTGGGAATGGGGAAGTTTTGGGGACATAGAAGTTCTGGGAATGAGGGAATTTTGGGGTTCTGGGAATGGGGAAGTTTTGGGTTTCTGGGAATGGGGGAATTTTGGGTTTCTGGAAATGGGGAAGTTTTGGGGTTCTGGAATTGGGGGAGTTTTGGGGTTCTGGCAATGGGGAAAATTTGGGGTTCTGGGAATGGCGGAGTTTTGGGGACATGGAAAGGGCTTTTGGGAATGAGGGAATTTTGGGGACATGGAAGTTCTGGGAATGGGGGAATTTTGGGTTTCTGGGAATGGAGTTTTGGGGACATGGGATTTGGGTTTGGAAATGAAGGAGTTTTGGGGACATGGAAAGGGTTTCTGGGAATGGGGAAGTTTTGGGTTTCTGGGAATGGAGGAGTTTTGGGGACATGGAAAGGGGTTTTGGGAGTGAGGGAATTTTGGGGACGTGGAGGTTCTGGGAATGGGGGAGTTTTGGGGTTCTGGGAATGGGGAAGTTTTGGGTTTCTGGAAATGGGCAAATTTTGGGTTTCTGGGCACGGGGGAGTTTTAGGGACATGGAAGTTCTGGGAATGGGGGAGTTTTGGGGTTCTGGGAATGGGGCAGTGTTGGGTTTCTGGGCATGGGGGAGTTTTGGGGACACGGAGCTGCGTTCTGTGGGATCCCTGTGGGAATGCGGGAATCGTGGAGTGACTCCCGGTCGTGTCCCGCAGGATGAAGGAGTGGTGGCTGCAGGTGGGGCTGCTGGGCGTGCCCCTCCTCGCCGTCTACCTGCACATCCCGCCCCCGCAGCCTTCCCCGGCTCTCCGCTCCTGGAAATCTTCCGGAAGCTTCTTCACCTACAAGGACCTGAACGTCTTCTACAGAGGTGACGGAGCCGTCCCGCGGCGGCCACGGGGACATTCCGAAAACTGGGCAGAGTGGGGACAAATCCTGGTTTTTGCCCTCCTGGATCGGGCAGGGATGGGTGAGAATGTTCCACCGGGGAAAGTTGGCTCTTGTTGGGAAGGATCCCAAGAGCTTCCGATGGATTCCGACGTAGAAAAGACACTGGAAACCCTTTTGGCAGCAGCGCAGAGGCTGCTGGAATTCATTTGAGCTAATTAAATCCCTGGGTTGATCACAGAGGTTTCCCAAGGGAAGCTGCAGTGGGAATCAAACCCATCCCTGGTTTTGGGGAGCAGAGGGACAGGCGGATTCCCAAGGGGATGAGCAGCAATTCCCATCCTAGAAGGGAGGAATTTTGGGAAGAGCTGACTCGGAGGCGTCCCGTTCTTCTCCCCGCAGATTCCAGCGGCGCCGTCGGCAGCTCCGACGTCGTGGTGCTCCTGCACGGCTTCCCGACGTCCAGCTACGACTGGAGCAAGGTGAGGGCGCCGGAATCCGACAGCAAATCCCAGGATTTTCAGCTCCTGGGAATGAGCAGCCAGCAGAGCAGGGGTGGGAGGCTCCAGAGGAGAATTCCTGATTTCTCCTGGAGTCACATCACCGTGTCCCCTCTCCCAGTGTGAAATCCGAGCTTTTTCCTCATCCCACGGCAAACAGCCACAAAAATTCCTTGGCTTTTTCTGGGGGATCTTGGGAAATTTTGACCTCCCGCTGTTTCCTTGTTTTTTTCTGGGGGAATCCTGGGAAATTTTGACCTCCCGCTGTTTCCTTGGAGCTGGGGTGTTCTCCTGGCACGGTGGTGAGGAGCGCGTCCATCCTGCAGCCGTTTCCATCCTCCGCTCCCACCGGATGCTTTTCCAACGCGTTTCTCCTCTTCCCAGATCTGGGAAGGGCTGACCCAGCGCTTCCACCGGGTGATTGCCCTGGATTTCCTCGGATTTGGATTCAGCGACAAGCCCGTGAGTACCCCGCCACCAGGATTTGGCACAGCGCTCCGGAAAATCCGTTTTTGCCATCCAAGAGTTTTTCCTTGGATTTTCCTCTGGAAAAGGGATGAGGAAGTGGAAGGGTTGTGGTGAACCTGGGTTTGGTGGGACTCCAAAACGCACCTGGAGCCCTCTGGAGCGTGGACAACGCTCTGGCGGCCTCCACGGGACATCCCGAGCGCCGAGGCCGCGGGAGCGAGCCGCTGCTTTCCTTATCCTGTGTTTCCACATTTCCTCAGAGCCCAAACGTTGCTGGAGCTGCTGGGGATGTGGAGGTTCTGGGAATGGGGGAGTTTTGGGGATGTGGAGGTTCTGGGAATGGGGGAGTTTTGGGATTCTGGGAATGGGGGAGTTTTGGGGTTCTGGGAATGGGGGAGTTTTGAAGACATGGAAAGTGATTATGGGAATAGGGGAGTTTTGGGATTCTGGGAATGGGGGGACTTTTGGGGACATGGAAAGGGATTCTGGGAATGGGGGAGTTTTGGGGACATGGAGGTTCTGGGAATTGGGGAGTTTTGGGATTCTGGGAATGGGGGAGTTTTGGGGTTCTGGGAATGGAGGAGTTTTGGAGACATGGAAAGGGATTATAGGAATGGGGGGAGTTTTGGGGTTCTGGGAATGGGGGAGTTTTGGAGACCAGGAAAGGGATTCTGGGAATGGGGAAGTTTTGGGGACATGGGAATGAGGGAGTTCTGAAGACACGGAAAGTGATTATGGGATATTCATCCTGGAACATCTGCTGCCTCCAGCTCTCACCGGGACCCCTCTCCTGTTTTTTGGCAGAGACCCCACGGTTACTCCATCTTCGAGCAGGCCACCATCGTGGAGGGGCTGCTGCGCCACCTCGGGCTCCGGCACCAGAGGATCAACCTCCTGTCCCACGATTACGGGGACACGGTGGCCCAGGAGCTGCTCCACAGGTCCCTGCCGCCCCTCCTGCCCTCTCCTGTCCCCTCCAGGATGATTTCCAGCAGATAAGTGGAAGGACGTGGCGCAGAATTTCCCCCTTTTCCCGCCGCCTCGGGCGTCTTGTCCGTCTCAATTCCCGAATTTCCTGAGGAGACGGAGATGATCCGCCAGGACCTGAGCTTGGGCCGGGTCGTTCCTGGGAGCTGGCGGAGGTTTGGTTGGGTTTCAGCTTCTGCTCTGCTGTCCCCAGGTATGAACACAATAAAACCGGGAGCATCCTGATCAACAGCCTCTGCTTGTCCAACGGAGGTGAGGATCCAGCGGGGCGGGAGGGGATCCAGGGGATCTGTGGGATCCACGGGATAGGGATCTGTGGGATGGAGATCCATAGGATGAGTGTCTGTGGGATGGGGATCTACGGGATGGGGATCCACAGGATGGGGATTTGTGGGATGGGGATCCACGGGATCTGTGGGATCCATGGGATCTGGGGGATGGGGATCCACGGGATGGGCATCTGTGGGATTCACAGGATCTGTGGGATCCACGGGATGGGATCCACAGGATGGGGATCAGTGGGATGGGGATCCACGGGATGGGGATCTGTTTGTGGGATGGGGATCCACAGGACCTGTGGGATCCATGGGATGGGGATCCATGGGATGGGGATCAGTGGGATGGGGATCAATGGGATGGGGATCCACGGGATGGAGATCCATGGGAGGGGTGTTTGTGGGATGGGGATCTCTGGGATCTGTGGGATCCATGGGATGGGGATCCATGGGATGGGGATCAGTGGGATTCACAGGATTTGTAGGATGGGGATCAATGGGATGGGGATCCACGGGATGGGGATCAATGGGATGGGGATCAGTGGGATGGAGATCCACAGGATGGGGATCCACGGGATGGGGATCAATGGGATGGAGATTCGTAGGATGGGGATCAATGGGATGGGGATCCATGGGATGGAGATCCATGGGATGGGTGTTTGTGGGATGGGGATCTCTGGGATGGGGATCTCTGGGATCCACAGGATGGGGATCCATGGGATCTGTGGGATGGGGATCTGTGGGATCCGTGGGATCTGTGGGATCCATGGGATGGGAACGCACGGGATGGGAACCCACGGGATGGGAACCCATGGGATGGGTTGGCCTTCCCATCTCCATCACCCCAATCGCACGGACTGCAATCAAGGCGCTGTAATTAACCAGCAGCACCAATCCTGGTCTCCCTGGGCCGCTTCCGTGGCTCCGTGCAGGGGGACAAAGCGGGAGAGGCGGAGCGGAGCGCTGCCGGCGTCCCAGCTCCGTTCTCTGATCCCTTCCAGGGATTTTTCCCGAAACGCACTACCCCCGCTTCATCCAGAAGGTGAGCTGCTCTCGTCCTGCTCCATCCCAAAATCCCAAATAAACGCCCCTGGGATCATCGCTGCTGTCGCACCCCTCCTCGAGGGTCTGGGCTGGGAGAGATGGGAAAAGCTCTCCGTGGATTTATCCAGGTGGCCGATGCCGAGTTGTGCTCTCTCCTTTCTTCCCAAAGCTCCTTGTGGATGGGGGGCTGCTCTCCCCCGTCATCCTGCGGCTCATGAACTTCTTCTTCTTCTCTGGAGGGTGAGCCGGCTCTCGGGGGCGCTGGGCACAACCCCTGAGGGTGTGAACCAAGTGGGGAAAAGGGGAAATGCGGGAATTGGAAAGGAATTCTCGGCTGGGAGGGTAAGGAGACCGGGGAGTGGAATTCCCAGAGAAGCTGTGGCTGGATCTCTGGAAAAGTCCAAGGCCGGGCTGGACCACCGTGGGATAGTGGGAGAGATGTCCCCGGCCATGGGTGGGGAGGGAATTCTTTAATTCCCTTGAATTTATAATTAAATAAACAATTTAATTCCCTTAAATTCCAAACAATTCCGTGATTCCGGAGCAGATTCCCTGGCGCTGTCCCCGGAGAGCTGGGGTTGACCTCTGGCCCAGCACTTCACTTTAACAACAAACCAAACTTTTCCCTGGACACCGAAATCCTCCTCTCCCACAAATGACCCCTGCACCATCAGATTTTTCTATTTTTAGCAGTGTTAAAAATGTTTTTCCCCCCCAAAAAAAAGCCTTTTGGGGCCATCCAACATTTATCCCAACTTATCCTGGGGACATCTCAAAGCTCGGAGTTTTGCCGTGGAACCTGGAAGAGCTGGAATTTTTTCCACCTCTGGTTTTTTTGAGTTTTTGAGTGGTTCCCTGACACTGGAATTTGTCTCTCCAAATCCCATTTTTTTCCCAGGCTCAGGGCAGTTTTCGGGCCCTACACGCAGCCCTCCCAGGCGGAATTCTGGGATATGTGGACGGCGGTGCGGAATAACGACGGGAATCTCGTTATGGACAGGTACCTCAGCACCAATTCCTGCATCAGCTTCGTGTCACGCCGGCTCCCAGGTTCCCAGAGCTCAGCCAGGCTTCTCCAGAACTTTCCAGCTGCTTCTTTTGGAGTCTGGGATCAACATTACATCCCAAAAAAAAGGAGCTGGGGGGTGATGTTGGAGCAGGGATTCTCTGGGATGACACGAGGCAGGAAAATGAAGGTTGGAGTTGGATCTGAGATGATTTTTTCTTTAGAAAGGCTTGGATTTTGGGAGGTTTGGCAATGATTTGAGCTCAACCTGCGACAGATATTTGAGCAGATTCCCCCCAACATCATCCCAGGAGAGATTTGAACCTTCTGGGCCATTCCCAGAAGCCCCAATCCCAAATCTTCAGCTTGGGAATTTCGGACGGGACACATTTTTTCCAGTCTGTGGCTTTTAGAAGGGTTTTGGGCTGGTGGCTGAGCTCAGTTCCGTGTCTCCCCTTCCCTCGGTGGGAGAAGGGAGCGGCTGAGCCTGGGGATGACGGTGCGGTGCTGCTTTCCCACGGGAGACGCAGATCCCACCCGGAATTTTGTGTCCATGGCCCAAATTCCAGGCTGGGCGGCATCCAGGGCGTAACGACGACTTTTCCTTCAGTATTTTGCAGTACATAAACCAGAGAAAGAAGCACAGAGAGCGCTGGGTTGGGGCTTTGACGTCTACCTCGGTCCCACGTGAGTAGGAATCCATTCCTTGACCCGCTGGGATTTTTGGGAATTGCGCCGGCTCCTTCCATCCACCTCTGGTTTTTCGGAGCTCAAATCCACTTTTCCAGCTGAGAGAACGTGCCCTGGCTCACAGCTGCTTCTCCAAGTGCTGCTCCAGGGAAGTTGAGGAGTTTTTCCAAGCCCAAAAAAAAGTTGGGAACAAACCCAGGGGGTTGGAGGCTGAACTTGACCCCGGGGCAGAGCGGAGATGGTTTGTTCAGGGCTCCACTGGAAGCTTCCAGAGCTTTGTGTGAGGAGGGAACACTCCTGGAGGTCTCCTTGGGGAAGTTTTAATGAGGGAATCCATGAATTTATGGATAGGAAAGCTGTGGCTGTGCTTCCCTTGCAGTGCATCTCATCTACGGCCCCCTGGATCCCGTGAATCCACACCCCGAGTTCCTCCAGCTTTACAAGTAAGACAAAAAGTGGGAATTTTAACGTCTTTAAAAAATTCTTTTTTCTTTCTCTTGATTCTGCTGCACTTCTTTTCACTCCTGGATTTCTCAGTCTCCTCCTCTGAGCTGAGCACTTTGGGGATATTCACGGGGAGTTCTGTTTATCTCAGTTCTCTGGGTCAGAAGAAAACTCCAGAGCTCGTTAGGATCTTGTTTCTCTTGTGTTAATTAGGATGTCATCACAAAACTTGGCAGGTCTCTCCACACTTTCTGCACAAGTTTAATTCATCTTGTCTCTTTGGCTCACTTTGGCTCTGATGGCACAAAATGGCCCTGAACTACACAGTTCTTTTATCTTTATACTTATTTTTACCCAATTAACAATAGACATGTTAATTATTTTTCTTAATGACCCCATGACCCATCACCTGTGTGCTGCACTGTGGCATTTTCTGTCCAATCACCTGCAATTACCCAAAAACCTCTAGAAGAAGAAAATGAAGAAAGAAGGAAAAGAAACAACATTCTAAATCCTCCATCTTGTCTTCTGCTTTCTAAACTATTTTAAATTTTAAGTTTTTCACTCAGTGACTTAAGAAATTCTAATTTACACACACTTTCAGCTTTTCTATCTCACTTTAACAGTTGTTTTCATGTGTCACCATCAAAACATTCCCATAAATTTCATGTTGGGTGAAATTCAGTGTTTTTCAGGATCTCAGCCATCAGAGACAAGGGCTCACACTCAGTGTCTCAGCCTCCAGCAGAAATGTGCAACCGAGGCTTCAGTCCGATATTTTTCCTGGCTATTCCTCCAATTCTATCCTGGTGGAAGCTGTTTTTAATTCCCACTCATTGTGTTTAATTAGCACATTAAAGAGTGTTAATTAACACTCTCAACCTGCACAGGCTGTTTGGAAGTTGGTTCTGCATTTTAGGCACCAAAACGAGGATTTTCGGTCGATGCCGTGCTCTGTTTTAAATCCACAAAGGGAAGATTTATTTCCTGAGGAAATCTCCCTCCTCACTCCAAACCTGCACTTGGAAAAGATCAGATGGAGCTGCTCCAGGCTTTTTTTTTTAAATCCCAAAAAAGTGGCAGAACCCTTGGCTGCAGCAATTCCTGTGCTTAATCCTGGCTCCGTTTTTCCCCCACCAGGAAGGTGCTTCCCACGTCCACGGTGTCGGTGCTGGACGATCACATCAGCCACTACCCCCAGCTGGAGGATCCCACGGGATTTCTCAATGCCTACCTGAACTTCATCAACTCCTTCTGAGCTGCTGCAGCTCGGTTTTTGTTCTAAGCAAAAGAATCAGGCTTTGGGGGCAGGAAAAAAAAACCCAAACATGGTTTTTTTCTCTCCCACATCCAACACGGCGCTCGCGGCCTCGTCCTGGGTTGATAAACTGAGTTAAATCCTCGGAGAGCTGGAAAAATGAGGGGAAAAGCAGGATGCTGGCAGCTCTTCCAGTCCTGCACTCCCCTTTTAATCCAGCTTGACTCTGTTTAGAGAGGCAGAGGTTTAAATTAACATTAAATCACAATTTCTTACTTTGTCGCCCTGACTTGGGAAGAAACAACCAGCAGGGAGAGGAAGAATTTCCCTGACAAAATTCCCTCCATCCCCCTCCTTTCCCGGTTTTCCAGATGGGATTTTCCCTCAGTTTGAGCCCAGGAAAAGGCTGCCCTGAGGTTTGGTTATTACCTGACATAAAGCTCAGAGAACTGAATCTGCCTCAAGAGATGGAGTTTAATCTCTCGCTGTACATTGATTTTTCTGCGTGGAAGAAGAGAAAGTCACAAAACTATTGCAAATTTGGAGGTCTGGGGTGGTTTTTAATTGTTGGGAATTTAATAGCATCCCTTTAGGAATAAGGGGTTTTTGTTTAATAAACAGCCATTATGGGCTGTTTTTTTCTGTACTGGAACAGACAGAATTAGAACAAAAAAAAAAAATAAAATTTCTATTTTATTAACAGCAATTCATACGAATTCCACCACTTGAACCAGTGTTTATTTTTCTGTTAATAAAAAGCAATTTTGACAAAAAAAAACCTGATTCCATTTTCCCTTCCCTGGTTGAGATTCCATAAGTTAGGTGGGAATGTGTCGGTGAGGACGAGGGAGGGGACACGGGAACGGCTCAGTGCCAGCCACTAACGCCATACAAAAGATTTCCCAAATTCAGGAATAAAAACTAAACATGCAGAAAAGACAGCCAGGAAAAAAATTAAAAAAAAAAAAAAAAAAAAAAAAAGAAAAAATAATAGAAAAGGAGGGAGGAATTCCAGGAATTTCTCAGCCCACGGAAGCCAGGATGACATCGACGGACGTCTCGTCCTTGCTCCTGACCGTCACCTGCATGGTCACACCGTCCCCAAGGGCCAGCCTGGACCTGACCAGCACGTCACAGCCACCTCTGTACACACCTGGGATGAAGGAACGGGGAGAGGTCACTCTGGAGAGCCCCAGGGATCCTGTCCTGATCCAGGGATTTCCTTCTCAGCCAGGATCGCGACCCCGTGGGATTCTCCGGGGTGGGAAGTTGGGAAAGGTCCTGGGGGTGGTGGTGGCAGGGGGGGGATGTGGCCAGGTGGGCAAGAGGATGATGGGCACAGCCTCTCCTGAGGGACAGCCTGGAATTCCAGGAATTCAGGAGAGCCCTGGAGGAGCTGGAGCGTGTCCAGGGAAGGGAACGGAGCTGGGAAGGGGCTGGAGAATTCCTGAGGGAGATGGGAAGGGGCTGGAGAATTCCTGAGGGAGATGGAGAATTCCTGAGGGAGATGGGAAGGGTCTGGAGAATTCCTGAGGGAGATGGGAAGGGTCTGGAGAATTCCTGAGGGAGATGGGAAGGGTCTGGAGAATTCCTGAGGGAGATGGGAAGGGTCTGGAGAATTCCTGAGGGAGATGGGAAGGGTCTGGAGAATTCCTGGAGGGGCTGGAGAATTCCTGAGGGAGGTGGGAAGGGGCTGGAGAATTCCTGAGGGAGATGGGAAGGGACTGGAGAATTCCTGAGGGAGATGGAGAATTCCTAAGGGAGCTGGGAAGGGGCTGGAGAATTCCTGAGGGAGATGGGAAGGAGCTGGAGAATTCCTGAGGGAGATGGGAAGGGGCTGGAGAATTCCTGAGGGAGATGGGAATCTCAGCCCGGAGAAAAGGGGGATCAGGGGGAATTTCTGGCTCTGCACAACTCCCTGCCAGGAGGGGGACAGCCGGGGGGGATTTGGGATCTTATCCCAGGGAACGGGGACAGGAGGAGAGGGAACGGCCTCAAGATGGGCCAGGGGAGGCTCAGGGTGGATTTTAGGGAAAATTCCTCCATGGAAAGGGGGGTCAGGCACTGGAAATGCCCAGGGCAGGGGGGAAGTGCCCATTCCTGGAGGGATTTCCCAGCCCTGTGGATGTGGCACTTGGGGACAGGGTGGGGCAGGGGTGGCCTTGGCAGTGCTGGGAATGGTCAGGAATGGTCTGAGAGGGCTTTTCCAACCCAAACAATTCCATGATTCTGGAAGAATCTGTGGGTGCTGCAGGACAACTGAGGAACTTGAGAACAAGCAGCTCCCAGACAAACTCAGGAAAGGGATTTAACGATGTCTGCTCTGGAAATTCTCCAATCAGGGATTCTCCACCATTCCCACGGGTGGAATTCCCACATTCCCACGGGTGGAATTCCCACATTCCCATGGGTGGAATTCCCACATTCCCACGGGTGGAATTCCCACATTCCAACAGCTTTGGCCTGAGCACATCCAAGACAGAAATCTCCAAGTTAGGACCAGCTGCATTCAACACATGTCAGAGGATTAAAACAAAACAACCCCTCTTTGTACAGAGAAAAAACTCCCAAAATAACAATTATTATATTATAAATAATACAAGATCTCCTAAATAATGAGTTTTCATTTAGAAAAATCCGTGGGGATGTGGAAATTGGGAATTGAGCAGCAGGAACACTCACCAGCCAAATAGAGGGTGTGAGAGTTTTTGTTTTCTGGCACTTTGTCTGACCTCTCACAGGGCTGCATGCCCAGGAATTTGATGATGTTGTTGACGGCTTCTGCATTTGGAAATTGAAAGGAGAAAATGAAATTATTCTGGGTAATTATTTATTACACTAAATAAAAAAAAAGAAATAAATCAAATAAAATAAATAAATTATTAAATTAAAAATAAATAAATAAAATTTTAAAAATAAAGAAAAATAATAAAAAAATAAAATATAATAAAATATTAAAAATAAATAAAACAAATTTAAAAAATAAATTTAAAAATAAATAAATAAATAAAATAAAAATAAAACTATTCAATTAAAAATAAATAAAATAAATTTTAAAAATAAAAAAATAATTTTTCAAAATAAATACAAAAAATAAAAAATAAAATAAATACAAAATAATAAAAATAAAATAAATAAAAGAAAATATTAATTTAAAAATAAATAAAAGAATTTTTCAAAATAAATAATATAAATTTTAAAAAATTTTAAAAATAAATAATAAATAAACAAAATATTAAATGAAAAATAAATAAATAAAATAAATTTTGAAAATAAATAAAATTTAAAAATAAAATAAATACATTAAATAAATTGAAAAAATAATAAATAAATAAAAATTATTAAATTAAAAAATAAATAAAATAAATCCAATAAATAAATAAATAAAATTTTAAAAATAAATAAAATTAATAAATAAAATAAATAAATAAATTAAAAAGAATAAATAAAAGCTCAAGAAGTGAGAGATTATCTCACCATCCAGGGTTTTGATGGAACTGAGTGCAAAGGTTTCTTCCTTCTCAAAATCATCTCCCACCTCCTCCCAGGCTGCTGCAAAGTTGGGCTTTAAAACTTTCTGGAGATGATCAGACACTGTCACCTCCAAATCTTCCAGCTGGGAGGGGAAAAAATGGGAAATTTCAGTTATGGAAATGATCCTCACCTTGGAAAGGGAAAAAAGCCCAATTTTGCCAAGAGAATGCCTGGTTTTAATTCCAGAAATATAGAATATATTTATAATATTTATAATATACATATATATATATAAAATGTAATATATAATAATATAATATATATAATGTAATACATAATAATATAATACATAATAATATAATATATAATAATATAATATAGCATAATATAGCATAACATGACAAAACATAATATTTGTAATATACAATATATAATATATATAAAATAATAACTGTACATAATAACATACAGTTATCATATAACTATATAACATATAGTTATTATATAATACGTAATTTCCCCACTGAAAAGAGGGGAAATTGTATTTATGGTGGTCATTTGTAAACCTTAAAAATACACAAAAATGGCAGAAAAATGGCAGAAAAATGGCAGAAAAATGGCAGAAAAATGGCAGAAAAATGACATAGAAACTGCAGAAAATTGAAAAAAAAAATGCATAAAAACTGCACAAAACCATCTGTGGGACTAAAGGAGAGCAGAAAATGAAGCCACTACTCGATGGGTCAAATCCCCTCCTGGGCTTCTTCCATGGAGAGTTTTCCTCACAATCCATGGAATCCCAGGATGGTTTGGGTTGGAAGGATCTTTAAAATAATCCAGTTCCAACCTCTGCCATGGGCAGGGACAATTCCCAACATCCTGGGCTGCTCCAACCCTTCCTTGGAAATTCCAGGGGTTTGGGGCAGCCACAGCTGCTCTGGGAATTCCCAAATCCCACCCCAATTCCCCTTTTCCCATCTGGAGCCATTCCCTGGCTCCTGTCCCTCCAGGCCTTTCCCAAATTCCAGCTCTCCCGGAGCCCCTCCAGGCCCTGGAATGTGCTGGAAGCTCTCCCTGGATCCTTCCCTTCTCCAAGAGAACATTCCCAGCTCTCCCAGCCTGGCTCCAGAGCCTGACATTGGATCCATCTCCTCTCCAAGGAATTGATGGACTCAGGGCCTTCCCTTGCAATCTCAGGAAGCCACCAAGGCTCTCCCTTCCCTTTCCCTCTCTTGCCCATCCCCATTTCCCAGAAAAATCCCTCGGCATGGATTCGGAGCCTCCCAAATCCCAGAATCCCGGAATGCTTTGGGATGGGATCCAGGGACCTTCAATCCCATCCCATTCCAATCCCACCATCCCAGGCTGCTCCAACCCTTCCTTGGCCATTCCCGGGATCCAGGGGCAGCCACAGCTGCTCTGGGAATTCCCAAATCCCACCCCAATCTCTCCTTTTCCCATCTGGAGCCATTCCCTGGCTCCTGCCCCTCCAGGCCTTTCCCAAATTCCAGCTCTCCCGGATCCCCTCCAGGCCCTGGAATGCTCTGGAAGCTCTCCCTGGATCCTTCCCTTCTCCAGGAGAACATTCCCAGCTCTCCCAGCCTGGCTCCAGAGGAGCCTTTATTTCCTCCAGTACTTCCTGAAATCTACCATGGAATTAACAAAATTCAATTAACAAAAAAAAATTCAAATATCTGGGGTGGAAAGATTGGAACCAAATTCTGAAAACAGCCAATGGAATTTATTTCATTCCCTCCTCACAAATTCAAATCCACAAAAAACCAAAAAAAAAAAGAAGTTTTGGGGATGTAAAAAACGACATTTGAGGCGATTTTGGCGTTTCAGGGAATGTGTTGATGTCAGGATTGAGAAGAAGCTGGAGCTGGTGGATGAACCAGGTTTATCCCCAAAAGTTGTGCCGAGGGGAGAGGGAACAAAGGCTGGGACTCACCACGTACTCGTCCTCGTAGCCTTCCTCCTCGGGCAGCCCCGTGCCGGGGTCGCAGTCGCGCACCGTGAACCTCATGGTGCAGCTGAAGGTGCAAGCCACTGGAAAAGAGAGGAAATCCTGGATAATCAGGGGAAATTCCTCTGCTGGAGACGTCTCTTCCCAAGAAAAAACCAACTGGAATATCCAGGGGTTTTGCCTCAGGAATACAGATGTGAACTTTAACATCATTTTATTAAATTTAAATTTAATTTAATTTTTTAATCTTAATTTTAGTTTTCCTAATTTTAGTTTTCCTAATTTTAGTTTTCCTAATTTTAGTTTTCCTAATTTTAGTTTTCCTAATTTTAGTTTTCCTAATTTTAGTTTTCCTAATTTTAGTTTTCCTAATTTTAGTTTTCCTAATTTTAGTTTTCCTAATTTTAGTTTTCCTAATTTTAGTTTTCCTAATTTTAGTTTTCCTAATTTTAGTTTTCCTAATTTAAGAAAAGAAATGGGAAAAGAAATGGGAAAAGAAATGGGAAAAGAAATGGGAAAAGAAATGGGAAAAGAAATGGGAAAAGAAATGGGAAAAGAAATGGGAAAAGAAATGGGAAAAGAAATGGGAAAAGAAATGGGAAAAGAAATGGGAAAAGAAATTAATTGAAAATAAATTAAAAGAAATGCAAAGAAAAGAAATGGAATGAAAAGAAATGGAATAAAAAAAATGAAATGAAAAATGAAAAGAAATTAAAGGAGATGAAAAATGAAAAGAAATGAAACTAAAAGAAATTAAAAGAAATAATGAAATACAATAAAATATAAAAAAACACAATAAAACACAACAAAATAAAATAGAGTTTAAACTTCAACTTTTTCACCCAGTGACTTAAGAAATTCTAATTTACACACTCACACTTTCAGCTTTTCTATTTAAATTTAACAGTTGTTTCCATGTATCACCATGAAAACACGCCCATAAATTTCACACTAGATGAAATTCAGTGTTTTTCTGGATCTCAGAGTTCGATATCAGAGCTAAAACCACAGAGCTCTGTGTCTCAGCCTCCAAACCTTCACCTGAGGGATTTTTGGGGATGGTTTCTTGTTGGAGTCTGAGATACAGAGTGTGTGCCCTTGTTTCTAATATTTAGTTCTAGGATTCAAGGAAACACTGAATTTCATACAATATGAAATTCATGAGCGTGTTTTCATGGTGATACATGGAAACAAATGTTAAAGTTAGATAGGAAAAGCTAAAAGTGTGAGTGTGTAAATTAAAGTTTTCTTAAGTCACTGAGTGAAAAAGAGTTTAAACTAGTTTAAAAAATAGAAAACAAGATGGAGGATTTAGAATGTTGTCTCTTTTCCTTCTTTCTTAATTTTCTTCTTCTAGAGGTTTTTGGGTAATTGCAGGTGATTGGACAGAAAATGTCACAGTGCAGCACACAGGTGATGGGTCATGGAGTCACTAAGAAAAATAATTTAATTGGCATCTGTTAATTGGGTAAATGGACATATAAAAAACCTTGAAGAGGATCTTTGTTGGCCATTTTACCCCTTTTCTATCACAGTGCAATGTTGGAGTCTGAGATACAGAGTGTGTGCCCTTGTTTCTGATATTTAGTTCAAGGATTCAAAGAAACACTGAATTTCATATAATTTGAAATTCATGAGCGTGTTTTCATGGTGGTAAATGGGAACAAATGTTAGATAGGAAAAGTGTAAATGTGTAGATTAGAAAGTTCTTTGAATCACTGGGTGAAAAAGTAGTTTAGAGAACAGGAGACAAGAAGATTTAGGGTGTTGTCTCTTGTCCTTCTTTCTTCTCCATGTTCTTCTCCCAGGGGTTTTTGGGTGGTTTTTAGTGATTGGGTAAAAAATGTCACAGTGCAGCTCACAGGTGTTGAGTCATTGGGTCATTAAGAAAAATGATTTAGTTGGCATCTGTTAATTGGGTAAATGGACATATAAAAGACCTTGAAGAGGATCTTTTTTAACCATTTTACCCCTTTTCTATCACAGTGCACACAGCTCCTTGTACCTTGTAATGCTGATAAGAAAAAAATAAACAACTGAGACCGAAGGAGAGAAAATAACCTTCCTCTCATCAATCTTCAGTTCAAAGGGAAAAGAACCCAAATCCAAAAGTCCTTAATGAGACAAGTTGGCATCTGTTAATTGGGTAAATGGACATATAAAAGACCTTGAAGAGGATCTTTGTGAGCCATTTTACCCCTTTTCTATCACAGTGCACAGAGCTCCTTGTACCTTGTAATGCTGATAAGGAAAAAATAAACAACTGAGACCAAAGGAGAGAAAACTGCCTCCCTCTGGTCAATCTTTAGTTCAAAGGGAAAAAGAACCCAAATCTCAAAGTCCTTAATGAGACAAGTTGGCATCTGTTAATTGGGTAAATGGACATATAAAAGACCTTGAAGAGGATCTTTGTTGGCCATTTTACCCCTTTTCTATCACAGTGCAATGTTGGAGTCTGAGATACAGAGTGTGTGCCCTTGTTTCTGATATTTAGTTCTAGGATTCAAAGAAACGCTGAATTTCATATAATATGAAATTCATGAGCGTGTTTTCATGGTGATACATGGAAACAAATGTTAGATAGGAAAAGTGTAAATGTGTAGATTAGAAAGTTCTTTAAAACACTGAGTGAAAAAGTAGTTTAGAGAACAGGAGACAAGATGGAGGATTTAGGGTGTTGTCTCTTGTCCTTCTTCTTTCTTCTCCATGTTCTTCTCCTGGGGGTTTTTGGGTGGTTTTTAGTGATTGGGTAAAAAATGCCACAGTGCAGCTCACAGGTGTTGGGTCATTGGGTCACTAAGAAAAATTATTTAGTTGGCATCTGTTAATTGGGTAAATGGACATATAAAAGACCTTGAAGAGGATCTTTTTTAGCCATTTTACCCCTTTTCTATCACAGTGCACACAGCTCCTTGTACCTTGTAATGCTGGTAAGAAAAAAAATAAACAACTGAGACCGAAGGAGAGAAAATAACCTCCCTCTGGTCAGTCTTTAGTTCAAAGGGAAAAGAACCCAAATCCAAAAGTCCTTAATGAGACAAGTTGGCATCTGTTAATTGGGTAAATGGACATATAAAAGACCTTGAAGAGGATCTTTGTTGGCCATTTTACCCCTTTTCTATCACAGTGCACACAGCTCCTTGTACCTTGTAATGCTGATAAGAAAAAAATAAACAACTGAGACAGAAGGAGAGAAAACTGCCTCCCTCTGGTCAGTCTTCAGTTCAAAGGGAAAAAGAACCCAAATCCAAAAGTCCTTAATGAGACGAGCTGGCATCTGTTAACTGGGTAAATGGACATATAAAAGACCTTGAAGAGGATCTTTGTTGGCCATTTTACCCCTTTTCTATCACAGTGCACACAGCTCCTTGTACCTTGTAATGCTGATAAGAAAAAAATTAAACAACTGAGACCAAAGGAGAGAAAATAACCTCCCTCTGGTTCTTTGGAAAAAAATCCAAAAGTCCTTCAGGAGAGTTTCTGACCTGCAGTGGGGTCATCCTGGGGGATGCTGACCAGGGTGTAGCACATCCCGGGCTGGTTGTAGGCCAGGCTGGGAGCGGGGATGCAGCAGACGACGTCGTAGGCGTCCGACGGCTCCATCTGCACCGTCACCCGCTCCAGGAGCTGATCGTTCAACGTGTTGGTGCAGTCAAACTGCAGCAAACAAAACAAGGAAAAATAAAATAATTACAAAATAAAACAAAACAAAAAACCCCCAAACAATAAAAAAGATAAAAAATAAAAATAAAAAATAAAACAAAACAATAACAAAATTAAAACAAAACAATAAAAAAACCCCAAAACAATAAAAAAACCAAAACAATAAAAACCACAAAACAATAAAAAAACAAAACAATAAAAAAATAAAACAAAACAAAAAATTAAATCAAAACAATAAAAAACAAAACAATAAAAAACAAAACAATAAAAAATAAACAAAATAATAAAAAATAAAACAAAACAATAAAAAAGTAAAACAATAAAAACCAAAACAATAAAAAACAATAAAAAAACAATACAAATAAAACAAAGCAATAAAAAATAAAACAAAGCAATAAAAAAATAAAACAAAACAATAAAAATAGAGAAAAACAATAAAAAATAAAACAAAACAATAAAAAATAAAACAAAACAATAAAAAATAAAACAAAACAATAAAAAATTAAAACAAAACAATAAAAAATTAAAACAAAACAATAAAAAAATAAAACAAACTTGGAAATATTTCTGACATTTCCTCATCCAGAATATTTGGGGTTTTTTTGCTCAAATTAGTTAAAATCTCTGCGGTGCACGGCAGATTTGTGATGTTTTTTGATGAGTTCTCCCAAATCCTGGAGAAAAAAAAAGGAGGTGGATTTTCCTCACCTGGAAAACGATGTGGTTTGGGAAGATGCGTTTGATACAGACAAACAAAACAATAAAAAAATAAAACAAAACAATAAAAAATAAAACAAAACAATAAAAAAATAAAATAAAACAATAAAAAATTAAAACAAAACAATAAAAAAATAAAACAAACTTGGAAATATTTCTGACATTTCCTCATCCAGAATATTTGGGGTTTTTTTGCTCAAATTAGTTAAAATCTCCGCGGTGCACGGCAGATTTGTGATGTTTTTTGATGAGTTCTCCCAAATTCTGGGATAAAAAAAGGAGTTGGATTTTCCTCACCTGGAACACGATGTGGTTTGGGAAGATGCGTTTGATGCAGACAAACAAAATAATAAAAAATAAAACAAACTTGGAAATAATTCTGGCATTTCCTCATCCAGAATATTTGGGGTTTTGTGGGGTTTTTTGATGAGTTCTCCCAAATGCTGGGATTAAAAAAAGGAGTTGGATTTTCCTCACCTGGAACACAATGTGGTTTGGGAAGATGTGTTTGATGCAGACAAACAAAACAATAAAAAATACAACAAATTTGGAAATATTTTTGACATTTCCTCATCCAGAATGTTTGGTTTTGTGGGGTTTTTTGATGAGTTCTCCCAAATCCTGGGGAAAAAAAAAAGGAGTTGGATTTTCCTCACCTGGAAAACGATGTGGTTTGGGAAGATGTGTTTGATGCAGACTGCAGCAAACAAAACAATAAAAAATAAAACAAATTTGGAAATATTTCTGGCATTTCCTCATCCAGGATGTTTGGTTTTGTGGGGTTTTTTGATGAGTTCTCCCAAATGCTGGGATAAAAAAAGGAGGTGGATTTTCCTCACCTGGAAAACGATGTGGTTTGGGAAGATGTGTTTGATGCAGACAAACAAAATAATAAAAAATAAAACAAACTTGGAAATAATTCTGGCATTTCCTCATCCAGAATATTTGGGGTTTTGTGGGGTTTTTTGATGAGTTCTCCCAAATGCTGGGATTAAAAAAAGGAGTTGGATTTTCCTCACCTGGAAAACGATGTGGTTTGGGAAGATGTGTTTGATGCAGCGAACGAAATATTCTGTTTCTGCTTCTGTCAGCTGCACTGCCTCTGAGGACTTGAACAAAGGACCCAGGCCCTTGAATTCTGGGATGGCTGCCAGTTGTTCTGGAAGGAAGGAAAAAAACGGGATCAGGCTCTGGTGGTGATCCCAAAACCTCAGGGAATCCTGGAATGGTTTGGGTGGGATGGGATATTGAGGATAATTCACTTCCAACCCCTTTTCCACTCTCCCAGGGTGCTCCAAGGCCTGGTTTTGGGTAATTCCAGGGATCTGGGAATTCTGGGGATTCCAGCCCAGCCAGGAATTCCTTCCCAAATCCCAAATCCCTGATCTCTCCTACCTTGGAAGATGTCCTGGCGTGAAGGAGCCACTTTCTCGGGTTTGCTGGGCACCAGGGCAATCTCTGGGGAGACAAAAATAGATTAATTAATTAAAAGCAATTAAACCATGCAGGAGGTTTAAATGCCACTAAATATTCTATTTAATATAATAAATATTTAATATTTTTAATTATATATTCCCCACTGCCAGCCTGGCTCCTCACACACTGAAATATCTTTTTTTTCTGATCTTTGGTGTGGAAATGCTGGATTGAAAGTGGAGGAAATAAGTCTGAGTTATGAGGAATGAAACACACTTTAACCCTGAAGAGCCTGCAAAAAAGAAAAAAGAAGATAAAAAAAGCACAAAAGGAGAAGAAAAAGAAAGAAGAAAAAGAAAGAAGAAAAAGAAAGAAGAAAAAGAAAGAAGAAAAAGAAAGAAGAAAAAGAAAGAAGAAAAAGAAAGAAGAAAAAGAAAGAAGAAAAAGAAAGAAGAAAAAGAAAGAAGAAAAAGAAAGAAGAAAAAGAAAGAAGAAAAAGAAAGAAGAAAAAGAAAGAAGAAAAAGAAAGAAGAAAAAGAAAGAAGAAAAAGAAAGAAGAAAAAGAAAGAAGAAAAAGAAAGAAGAAAAAGAAAGAAGAAAAAGAAAGAAGAAAAAGAAAGAAGAAAAAGAAAGAAGAAAAAGAAAGAAGAAAAAGAAAGAAGAAAAAGAAAGAAGAAAAAGAAAGAAGAAAAAGAAAGAAGAAAAAGAAAGAAGAAAAAGAAAGAAGAAAAAGAAAGAAGAAAAAGAAAGAAGAAAAAGAAAGAAGAAAAAGAAAGAAGAAAAAGAAGAAAGAAAAAGAAGAAAGAAAAAGAAGAAAGAAAAAGAAGAAAGAAAAAGAAGAAAGAAAAAGAAGAAAGAAAAAGAAGAAAGAAAAAGAAGAAAGAAAAAGAAGAAAGAAAAAGAAGAAAGAAAAAGAAGAAAGAAAAAGAAGAAAGAAAAAGAAGAAAAAGAAGAAAGAAAAAGAAGAAAGAAAAAGAAGAAAGAAAAAGAAGAAAGAAAAAGAAGAAAGAAAAAGAAGAAAGAAAAAGAAGAAAGAAAAAGAAGAAAGAAAAAGAAGAAAGAAAAAGAAGAAAGAAAAAGAAGAAAGAAAAAGAAGAAAGAAGAAAAGAAAAAATAAGAAAAAAAAGAAAGATAAAAAGAAGATAAAAAAAGAAAAAAAGGAGAAAAAAAGTAAGGAAAAAAGAAGAAAAAAAAAGAAAGAAAAAAAAGAAAGAAAAAGAAAGAAAGGAGAAGGGAGAATAAAAAAGAACCCCAAAGTGAAGACGCTCAAGAATTGTGCAAGGTCATGGAAGAAAGTCAGAAAAGTGACTGAAAATTCCTGTAATGACCTTTTTCCAAAGGTTGTGAAATAATAATAATAATAATAATAATAATAATAATAATAATAATAATAATAATAATAATAATAATAATAATAATAATAATAATAATAATAATAATAATAATAATAATAATAATAACAATAACAATAACAATAACAATATAATAATACAGTATAATAAAAATAAAAAAAATAATATTATAATATAATACAATATAATAATACAGTATAATAAAAATAATAATAATATTATAATATAATACAATATAATAATAAAAATTAAAATAATAATACATTATAATATAATACTACAATATAATAAAAATAAAATAATAATAGAATAAAAATTAAAATATAAAAAAATAAATAAAATAAAAAATAAAAGTAGTATAACAATAAATTATACAATAATAATACAATATAATAAAAATAAAAATAATAAATTATAATATAATAATACAATAATTATTATAATAAAAATAAAAATATAATAAAATATTATAATATAATATTTTATATTATAATAATATAATACAATATAATAATATAATATAATACAATATAATAAAAATAAAAATAAAATAATAAAATAAAAATTAAAATATAATACAATAGAATATTATTATTACTATTACTATTATTATTATTATTTCTATTATTATTATTATTTCTATTATTATTATTATTATTTTTATTCACAGAACTGCTGCTGCTGATGTTCTGAGCAGACCAAGAGGAGGCTCTGAGGCTCCATCTCCAGCCCTCTGTTACCTGATTTCTGCTCACAGATTGGGGCTGTGGCCAGGGGAACACTTTTCATGTCGAAGGGTTTCTCGGAGGGCTCCAGGGTGTACTGGTGCAGGGCTTTCTCCATGCCAGGAACAGAAACTGTCAGCCCTGCACAGGGAAAAAGGCAGGAAAAATTCAGTTTCAGCAGCTGGAAAT
The DNA here is from genome assembly GCA_032357785.1 of Periparus ater. Lineage (NCBI taxonomy): Eukaryota > Metazoa > Chordata > Aves > Passeriformes > Paridae > Periparus > Periparus ater. The sequence goes on along the minus strand of CM063608.1, from coordinate 72,742,251 downwards.
GGCCCAGCAGACACACAGGAAACACAAAATAAAATAGGAATAAAACTGATCTGGAGATGGCACAGAGCTGCCAAGAGTTTGCTCACAAGAATATTAGGTGGGTTTATTAAATCTTTGATTTTCAAGAGTTTTATATGGATTAATTAAATCCTTGATTACAAGAATCTTACGTGGATTAATTAAATCCTTGATTTTCAGGAATTTTACACAGGTTAATAAATTCCTTGATTTTCAAGAATCTTACATGAGTTAATTAATTCCTTGATTTTCAAGACTATAACAGGGGTTAGTTAAGTCCTTGATTTTCCAAAATCTTACAGTGCTTAATTAAATCCTTCATTTTCCAAAATCTTACATTGATTAATTAAATCCTTCATTTTCAAGAATCTTACATGGATTAATTAAACCCTTGATTTTCAAGACTCTTACATGAGTTAATTAAATCCTTGATTTCCAAGAATCTTACATGGAATAATTAAATCCTTCATTTTCAAGAATCTTACATGGATTAATTAAACCCTTGATTTTCAAGACTCTTACATGAGTTAATTAAATCCTTGATTTCCAAGAATCTTACACGGAATAATTAAATCCTTCATTTTCAAGAATCTTACATGGCTTAATTAAACCCTTGATTTTCAAGAGTTTAATTGATTTTCAAGAATTTAACATGAATTAATTAAATCCTTGATTTCCAAGAATCTTACATGGAATAATTAAATCCTTCATTTTCAAGAATCTTACATGGCTTAATTAAACCCTTGATTTTCAAGAGTTTAATTGATTTTCAAGAATTTAACATGAATTAATTAAATCCTTGATTTTCAGGAATCTTACATGGATTAATTAAACCCTTGATTTTCAAGAATTTTACACAGGTTAATAAATTCCTTGATTTTCATGAATTTTACATGGCTTGATTAAAACCTTGATTTTCAAGAATTTAACATGAGTTAATTAAATCCTTGATTGTCAAGAATCTTACATGGCTTAATTAAATCCTTGATTTTCAAGGATCTTACATGGATGAATTAATTCCTTGATTTTCAAGAATTTAACGTGGATTAATTAACTCCTTGATTTTCAAGAATCTTATATGAGTTAATTAATTCCTTGATTTTCAAGACTATAACAGGGGTTAATTAAATCCCTGATTTTCCAAAATCTTACAGTGCTTAATTAAATCCTTCATTTTCAAGAATCTTACATGGATTAATTAAACCCTTGATTTTCAGGAATCTTACATGGATTAATTAAATCCTTCATTTTCAAGACTCTTACATGAGTTAATTAAATCCTTGATTTCCAAGAATCTTACATGGAATAATTAAATCCTTCATTTTCAAGAATCTTACATGGATTAATCAAACCCTTGATTTTCAGGAATCTTACATGGATTAATTAAATCCTTGATTTTCAAGAACTTCACACAGGTTAATAAATTCCTTGATTTTCAAGAATTTAACATGGATTAATTAAATGCTTGATTTTCAAGAATTTTATATGGCTTAATTAAATCCCTGATTTTCAAGAACCTTACATGGATTAATTAATTCCTTGATTTTCAAGAATCTTACATGGATTAATTAAATCCTTGATTTTCCAGAATTTAACTTGGATTAATTAAACACTTGATTTTCAAGGATCTTACATGAGTTAATTAATTCCTTGATTTTCAAGGCTCTTACATCAGTTAATTAAATCCTGTGCTCACATGGATTCTTCAAGACATATTTTTTTTCCCAACCCTCATCCTCCTTTTGGATTGGAAAAGATGGAACAAAAAAATCAAGATATTTGTTTTCAGCAGAGGAAGAACCAATGAAAGCCCAGACCACAGCCCTGGCTCCACTTCCCAAATTTTCCTTCCCAAATTCAGATGATTTAGAATTCCCAGAGAATCCCTGGCAGCACCCAAGGCCAGGCCGGATGGAATTTCAGCACGAATCACTCGGAGGGAAGCGCTAAGGGCAGAATAAATCCGTGAATTTATGTTTTATAATATTTAATATTATATTTTTATGAATTTTGTGGGTTTTTTTTTTGCTCTTACTGACCATTAAAAATGTAGGCAGCGTTCAGGGCCAGCTGTCTCTGCTGCAGGACGTTCAAGTAGAAAGTTGCTCTGTCCCGGACTTCGTCGTCACTGTCCATCATGCACCTGTTTGGGGACAAGGGGACATCAGAGCTGAGCTAAAAATCAATTAAAAAATAAAAAAAAAAAATCAATTTTGATACTGCAGCATCATTCAGATTTTTTCAAATTGTGCAGGACTGCTGGAAGCACGCAGGAGTTGGTTTAATTTGGGTTTCATTTCAATTAAATCGTTAGTGTGGTGTGAAATGTGAATCTGTGACATGGGAACAGCCAACTCTGGAAAGAAAAATGTTATTTATGAGTCATCTGGACAGGGATTTTCTTGTTTTGAGGGGGTTTTAAAAATGCTCAGATGCCAAAAAAGTTCTGGAGGGGGAGGGTGACTTTTTATATGTATTTTTTAATAATATTTTATATATATATATATATATTTTATATTTTTATATATAAATAAATACATATTATATATTATATATAAATATATATTATATATTTATATATTTTATATATATATATATATATATTTAATATTTTACGATTTGGGGTTAATTAAATCCTTGATTTTCAAGAATCTTACATGGGTTAATTAATTCCTTGATTTTCAGGAATTTTACATGGATTAATTAAACCCTTGATTTTCAGGAATTTTACATGGATTAATTAAACCCTTGATTTTCAAGGATTTTACATGAGTTGATTAAATCCTTGATTTTCAAGAATCTTACATGAGTTAATTAAATCCTTGATTATCAAGAATCTTCCCTGGCTTAATGAAATCCTTGATTTTCAAAAATCTCATGTGGGTTAATTAAAACTAAATTAATTAAAATTAATTAAAATGAAATTAATTTAAAAATTAAATTGAATTAATTAAAAAATCGAAGAGATTTAGGCTGGATGTGAGGAAGAAATTCCTGTGTGTGAGGATGAGGAGGCTTTGGCAGCTGGAAGATCCAGGCTGGACGAGGCTCGGATCATCCTGGGGTAGTGGAAAGAGAAAAACCACGGAAAGAGCAGCACCAGATGAGTTTTAAGCTCTTTCCAACCCAAAATAATAACTCTGTGATTTATTTTTCCTTGAGCAACGTTCTCAGACTCAATCCTCATCCCATGTTTCTGTGACCAATCCCATCTTTCACCTCCAGCAGTGCAGGAAAAGCAGGAGAAGAGTTTTCCCTGTCCCTGGTTGGGATTGACAAAATCCCAGCCTGGTGGGAGATGGACAAAATCCCAGCCTGGTGGGAGATGGACAAAATCCCAGCCTGGTGGGAGATGGACAAAATCCCAGCCTGGTGGGAGATGGACAAAATCCCAGCCTGGTGGGAGATGGACAAAATCCCAGCCTGGTGGGAGATCACAGCTCCCAGGGAATCAGAGGGATCCCTGCCAGCACAGCCTCACCTCTGGAGCAGCACCAGGATATTTGGGAGCAGATCCTGAGATCACTGCTCCCAGGGAATCAGAGATCCCTGCCAGCACAGCCTCACCTCTGGAGCACCAGGATACTCGGGAATAGATTCCAAGCTCTCTGCTCCCAGGGAATCAGAGGGATCCCTGCCAGCACAGGCTCACCTCTGGAGGAGCTGCACCAGGATATTCGGGAGCAGATTCCAAGATCACAGCTCCCAGGGAATCAGAGATCCCTGCCAGCACAGGTCATCTCTGGAGCACCAGGATACTTGGAAGCAGATCCTGAGACCACTGCTTCCAGGGAATCAGGGGGATCCCTGCCACCCCAGCCTCACCTCTGGAGCACCAGGATGCTTGGAAGCAGATTCCAAGATCCCAGCCACCCCAGGCTCACCCTCTGGAGCAGCACCAGGATACTCAGGAGCAGAGATCACTGCTCCCAGGGAATCAAAGGGATCTGTGCCAGCACAGGCTCTCTGGAGCAACACCAGGATACTCAGGAGCAGATTCCAAGTTCTCTGCTCCCAAGGAATCAGAGGGATCCCTGCCAGCACAGCCTCACCTCTGGAGGAGCAGGATGCTTTGAAGCAGATTCCGAGATTCCAGCCACCCCAGGCTCACCTCTGGAGCAGCAGCACCAGGATGCTTGGAAGCAGATCCCGAGATCACTGCTCCCACGGAATCAGGGGGATCCCTGCCAGCACAGCCTCACCTCTGGAGCAGCAGCACCAGGATGCTCAGGAGCAGAGATCACTGCTCCCAGGGAATCAGAGGGATCCCTGTCACCACAGCCTCACCTCTGGAGCAGCACCAGGATGCTCGGGAGCAGATCCTAAGATCACAGCTCCCAGGGAATCAGAGATCCCTGCCAGCACAGCCTCACCTCTGGAGCAGCACCAGGATATTTGGGAGCAGAGATCACTGCTCCCAGGGAATCAAAGGGATCTGTGCCACCCCAGGCTCTCCTCTGGAGCAGCACCAGGATGCTCAGGAGCAGATCCCAAGCTCGCTGCTTCCAGGGGATCAGAAGGATCCCAGCCACCCCAGGCTCACTCTGGAGCAGCACAAGGATGCTCAGGAGCAAAGATCACAGCTCCCAGGGAATCAAAGGGATCTGTGCCAGCACAGGCTCACTCTGGAGCACCAGGATGCTTGGAAGCAGATCCCAAGATCCCTGCCACCCCAGGCTCACCTCTGGAGCAGCACCAGGATGCTCAGGAGCAGAGGTCTCTGCTCCCAGGGAATCAGAAGGATCCCAGCCACCCCAGGCTCACCTCTGGAGCAGCACCAGGATACTCAGGAGCAGATCCCAAGATCCCAGCCACCCCAGGCTCACCTCTGCAGCAGCACCAGGATGCTCGGGAGCAGATTCTCATTCTGGGCTCCAAATTTTGCCAAAGCGCTGACGGCGGCTGCAGAGAGAACGGGGAGGTGTCAGAGGAGCCTCAAATTCTGCATAAACAAATCCTCAAAACCCCAAATTTTCACTTTTCCTTTCCACACCATAAATCATTCAGTGATATGGAGAGATGAAAGCATTCCTGTATTTGCACATGGAAAAAGTTTTGTGATCAAGAGCAACTTAACAGCTCTGAAAATTTCCTCTGGGGGAGCTCTCAATGAGGAATTTGGGAGAGGAGAGGGGAGGGAAGCACTCCAGCACCACCCTGAAGGCCCCCAAATAAAAACTCTCTTTTATATTATAATATTATAACATATTTTCTATTACCTCCTTACTAAAACCATCTCAAATTTCATTTCTAGGATGAGAAGAACCCCACTCACAGCCCTCACAGCCTCATTCTCCAGCACCACCCAAATAAAATCCCTCTCTCACATTCCCTCCTTACTAAAATCATCTCAAATTTCATTTCCAGCTTGAGAAGAAGCCAAGAAACCAGAATTCCTGCCTGGAGCTGCACTCACTGGTTCCCAAATAAAAACCCTCTTTTGTATTATAATATTATATTTTCTATTTCCTCCTTCCTAAAATGATCTCAAATTTCATTTCCAATTTGAGAACCCCACTCACCAGCCCTGACAGCCTTGTTCTCCAGCACCACCCAAATAAAAACATTTTTTTATATTCCCTCCTTCTTAAAATGATCTCAAATTTCATTTCTAGGATGAGAAGAACCCCACTCACCAGCCCTGACAGCCTCGTTCTCCAGCACCATCATGAATGCTCGCAAATAAAAACTTGCTTTTATATTATAATATTATAATGTAAATATAACATATTTTATATTCCCTCCTTCCTAAAACCATCTCAAATTTCATTTCCAGTTTCAGAAGAACCCCACTCACCAGCCCTGACAGCTTCGTTCTCCACTCACCAGCCTGAAGGCTCCCAAATAAAATTCCACTTTTCTATTTCCTCCTTCATAAAACCATCTCAAATTTCATTTCCAGGTTGAGGAGAAGCTACTGAGCCACTCACCAGCCCTGACAGCCTCGTTCTCCAGCACCAACCAAATAAAATCCATTTTTTACATTCCCTCCTTCCTAAAACCACCTCAAATTTCATTTCCAGTTTGAGAAGAAGCCGCTGAGCCACTCACCAGCCCTGACAGCCTCGTTCCCCAGCACCAGCCTGAAGGTCCCCAAATAAAATCCCACTCTCACATTTCCTGCTTCCTAAAATGATCTCAAATTTCGTTTCTAGTTTAAGAACCCCACTCACCAGCCCTGACAGCCTCGTTCTCCAGCACCAACCAAATAAAATCCCACTCTCACATTCCCTCCTTACTAAAACCATCTCAATTTTCATTTCCAGTTTCAGAAGAACCCCACTCACCAGTCCTGACAGCCTTGTTCTCCACCACCCAAATAAAAACCATTTTTTACATTCCCTCCTTCCTAAAACCATCTCAAATTTAATTTCCAGTTTCAGAAGAACCCCACTCACCAGTCCTGACAGCCTTGTTCTCCAGCACCAACCAAATAAAATCCCACTCTCACATTCCCTCCTTACTAAAACCATCTCAAATTTCGTTTCTAGTTTAAGAACCCCACTCACCAGCCCTGACAGCCTCGTTCTCCACCACCCAAATAAAAACCATTTTTTACATTCCCTCCTTCCTAAAACCACCTCAAATTTCATTTCCAGGTTGAGAACCCCACTCACCAGCCCTGACAGCCTCGTTCTCCAGCACCACCCTGTTGAAGATGAAGCGGATGTACTTGGAGGGTGCCGGGGTCCTGGGCCCCTCCTTGCCCAGCAGGTGCAGGATTTTGGTGGCCAGCACCGTGTGCTCGCAGTCCTCGATGAACTCGCACAGGTGAGCCAAGCCCGACTCTTTGCTCTCGGGGTTCTCCTCGATGATGCCGATGATACAATCCACGATGGCTCGCTTGTACTCGAAGCCACCCTGGAGGAGGGAAAATTTGGGGATGGTGAGGCTCATCCTCGTGTTTCAGATTGATTCCCGTGGAGAAAAACGAGATGTTTTTGTTGTTGGAGTCTGAGACACAGAGTGTGAGCCCTTGTCCCTGATGCTTAACACTGAATTTCACACAACATGAAAATTATGGGAGTGTTTTCATGGTGTTACATGAAAACAACTGTTAAATTTAAACAGAAAAGCTAAAAGTGTGAGCGTGTAAATTAGAGTTTTCTTAAGTCACTGAGTGAAAAACTTAAAGTTTAAACCAGTTTAAAAAGCAGAAGACAAGATGGAAGATTTAGAATGTTGTCTCTTTTCCTTCTTTCTTCTTCATTTTCTTCTTCTCAAGGTTTTTGGGTAATAGCAGGTGATTGGACAGAAAATGTCACAGTGCAGCACACAGGTGATGGGTCATGGGGTCATTAAGAAAAATAATTAACGTGTCTATTGTTAATTGGATAAAAATAAGTATAAAGATAAAAGAACTGCGTAGTTCAGGGCCATTTTGTGCCGTCAGAGCCAAAGTGAGCCAAAGAGAGAAGATGAATTAAACTTGTGCAGGAAGTCTGGAGAGACCTGCCAAGTTTTGTGATGACATCCTAATTAACACAAGAGAAACAAGATCCTAACGAGCTCTGGAGTCTTCTTCTGACCCAGAGAACTGAGATAAACAGAACTCCCCGTGAATATCCCCAAAGAGCTCAGCTCAGAGGAGGAGACTGAGAAATCCAGGAGTAGAAAAAAAGTACAGAAGAAGTGCAGAAGAATGAGAAAAAGAAACTAAAAAGAATTTTTTTAAAAAAGTTTCAGTTTTGGTGTTTTTTTTTGAACTATTAGTACTTGCTGCTGGTGGTTTTTGGTTTCTTCAGGGTTGTGTTTTTCTCAAGATGCTCTAAAGACTCGTTAACTTCTTGTTTTTCATGTTTATTCATATATAATCCAAAGATTTGGTAGCTTTTCCCTAGACCCTTTTTGCTCAAGTTCAAACCCCCAAAGCATTGGCTCACTTTGGCTTGAAAAGCTCAAAATGGCCTCAAATTACGCAGTTCTTTTAAATTTATACTTATTCTCACTCAATTAACAATAGACACATTAATTATTTTTCTTAATGACCTAATGATTCATCACCTGAGTGCTGCACTGTGTCATTCTCTGTCCAATCACCTGCAATTACCCAAAAACCTCTAGAAGAAGAAAATGAAGGAAAAGAGACAACATTCTAAATCCTCCATCTTGTTTTCTATTTTTTAAACTATTTTAAACTCTAACTTTTTCACTCAGTGACTTAAGAAAACTCTAATTTACACACTCACACTTTTAGCTTTTCTATCTCACTTTAACAGTTGTTTTCATGTATCACCATGAAAACATTCCCATAAATTTCATGTTGTATGAAATTCAGTGTTTTTCTGGATCTCAGACATAAGATTCCTCAGATTGCAACACCAGACTTTGTACAAATTGGGGTAAAAAAGGGTGGATTGGGTGATCTCACAGGGCATTAATGATGCCTTAGGATTTGAGATTTGTTTTTTGAGGGGTCGGGCTCTTTCTCCAGGCAGAGCTGACAGCCTCAGGCTGCACCAAGGGAAATGCAGGCTGAATTTATGAAATTAGGAAGAAGATTTTTACAGAAAGAGTGATAAAATAGTGGAATTTTCTGTCTGGGGAGGTGGTGGAGTCACCACCCCTGGATGTGTTTAAAAAAGCCTGGATGTGGCACTGGGTGCCGTGGTTTGGTTGAGGGGTTGGGGCTGGGTTGGACTCGATCTTGAAAAGGTCTCTCCCAGCCTGGTGATTCTGTGATTTTACCTTTTATTTTTCAATTTTGCACTGCTTTAGTGTATAACTCTAAAACTCCATAGCCTGTCAGCTGCTGTTCTCCTCTTTTATCCAGACAAAACAATTCCTCTCTAGGCCTGAAACTCAAGGACACCTCACAGCCTCAGGCCCTGAGAGATGTAAACAAAAGTGAACTGGGGGGGAAAACTTGGAGTAAATTACTTCATCACCTGAAGCTGTAATTAGAGGATTAACCCCTGATATGTAAATGAACCAAACCTATAAGTGTATGCAAAACTCGTGACCATTGTCCATCCTGGCTGCAGCCTCTGGAGGGATTCTGACTGCCCAAGGTGTGATGCCTCAAGCTTTGGCTTTTGAATTTTCCAGATTCTGCGCTGCTTTAGTGCCTAACTCTGAGCTTCACAAAGTGTCAGCGAGTTCTCCTCGCAGCTCAGACACAACAATCAAACAGATTTTCAAGATACAACAAATTATCAGATACAACAATCCTGTCCCAGCCCCAGAACCAAGGAGTTGCTGCAGCTTTGGGCACAGAAAGTTTAACCAGCAGCAAATTGATGGAGCGGTCTGGGATGATGGGGATTCATTAACTGAAGCTGTAATTGGACAATTAACCCCGATATGGAAATGGACCAGAAGTTATAAAAGTGTGAAATTCCTGACTCAGAGTCCACCTTGGGTGGAGCCTCGGCCACGCTCCTGCACTGCCCGAGGTGCCACCTTTAATAAATCCCAATTTTATTCCTTTAACTCTGACCAGCCTCTGCTCCAGGGAGCCTCTCACAGCATCAGGTGATAAAATAAATTTCAATTTTATTCCTTTAACTCTGCCCAGCCTCTGCTCCAGGGAGCCTCTCACAGCATCAGGTGATAAAATAAACACCCATTTTATTCTCTTAATCTTGTCCAGCCTCTGCTCCAGGGAGCCTCTCACAGCATCAGGTGATAAAATAAACACCCATTTTATTCTCTTAAGCAGCCTCTGCTCCAGGCAGCCACTCCAAGGCATCACCAAATCCTGAGCATTTCACACAGGCCTGACCCCACCAGGTGCTGGAACCACTCAGCCCCATCTCTCCCTGCACCCACTGCCAGAAGAGACCCCTCCCATCACCAAGCAGGTCCAAAACCTGCCAAAATCCCTCCCTGGAGCGAGTGCCCCACGTACATCATCCCTGAGCATGTTGGAGAGGAAGGTCATCATCACGCTGTGCTTCCGAGGGTACTTCTGGCACAGGGCACTGATGGCCTGCACCACCACAACCTGCAGGAAAACACACAAGGATGGGGGTCATCTGCTGATCTCCCTAGGAAAAATGCACATTTTTTTACCTCCTGTTGTCACTTTGATTGATTAAATCCATGGATAAGGATAAAAATCAGGGTCGGCGTGGAATGATTTTGTGCCAGGGTGATGCAAGGCCTGGCTCCACAAAAAAATGGGATTTAGGGTGGAATGTTTTAACTCAAAGCTTTTTCTTTTCCTTTTCTTCCTTTCCTTTCCTCTTTCCTTTTCTTCCTTTCCTTTCCTCTTTCCCTTCTTCCTTTCCTTTCCTCTTTCCTTTTCTTCCTTTCCTTTCCTCTTTCCCTTCTTCCTTTCCTTTCCTCTTTCCCTTCTTCCTTTCCTTTCCTCTTTCCCTTCTTCCTTTCCTTTCCTCTTTCCCTTCTTCCTTTCCTTTCCTCTTTCCCTTCTTCCTTTCCTTTCCTCCTTTATTCCTTTCCTCTCCCCCTTCCCTTATCAGGATCCAATTTTAACTTCTGTCATTAAAACTCTTCACAATTTCAAACTCACCTAATGCTAATTATTCTCATTAAAGCAAAGACTTAAGACCACTTTCAGCAGACTGATTTTGCAGAGCTCTGCTCCTCACGACGTAACAGAACCATCCTGAACCGATTCATTACCAATTTAACCACTAGAAAACTTACAAATTAGGTAGAAATTTATAATTAGCACAGCTTCCTACCCATGCATCAAGACTGATGTGATATAAACTCCAAAAAAGAACATTTAAAACCCTTCTTCCTCTCTAAAACAACCAGAAGGAAGCACGAGATTTGCAGGATATTTGCACAGGAAGCAGGAATGCACTAAATGATATTTTTTTTCTTTTCTGGGAGCGGTGGCAGGAAGGATAGGATATTTTTATCTATAATATTCAGGATAATATCATAATCACAATAAAACAATCAGGATATATTTTTCACCCAGAATATTTTTACAGCTAGAATTCACCTCCTGAATTTTACCCCGCCAGACGAAACCACCAAAGTGTCGACAAAGAAAAACTCCATTAAAAAAAAAAAACAACAAACCAAAAAAATGGGAGAAAACCCAAAAATGGGAGGAAAAAAAAACCCTGCAGCTGGAAAGAGCAGACCTTAAACTCATCTGAGATTTCTGAGACGAAGGAGGAGATCTGTTTCATCAGCCTGTCCACGCTGCTCTCGCTGCCCGTCTTCAGCAGCGTGGTGATGGCCAGCGTGGCGATGCTCCGGTTGGAATCCGTGATCAGGTTTTCCAGGTCCAGGTTGCAGGCTGTGACTGCAGATGGATGTTTCATGGCCACCTGGCAAGGAATGCAATCCCAAAATTATGTGGGAGTTGTAGCATCCTGGAGTTGGAAGCGTTGGGAGCTCAGGGATTTTGGGTGCAGGGTTTTAAATTAATTTTAAATTAATTTTCAATTCATTTTAAATTCATTTTCTGGTGGGTTTGACAGTCAGGAGTTTTTGGTGGTGTGTTGTGCAGCTCTGAAATCAGAATATTTCCTTCATGTGGATTTTGTAATATTAAATATCCAGGATTCCAGCTGAAAGCTCACAGATTATCAAACTACAGCCATCCAGAAATGAGCAAGCACAGCCTGAACAGCAGGGAAGATTTCTGCTCCACCAGGAGATCTGGCATGGAAAAAAACAATTCCCCAGCACTGGAATAATTCCAAATAAAATCATCCCCAGGACAGCTTGAGGTAACACATCATCAGGCACTGATCTCAGAGAATGAAGGTTTTGTTTGGAGGTTTTGAAGCACTCACTTTATTGAGGGTCCGGACGGCCGCGTAGCGCAGGACGGGTTTGGGGGAGCTGCAGAAAAGCTGCAACACTGGGGAAGAAAAAAATCAACAAACCAACCCAAAAAAAACTTCTTTCAAAGAGTAGAAAATTTAACATATCTCAACTATTCAACTATGTATTGCTAAATATTCATGTAGCTCATAATTTATCAGGAGGTTCACATAGGTTAGAAATAAACTCCTGGGGTTTTATCTCACTTTTTAATCCCACTTTTTTGGCTTAGAGTTGGCTCTACATTCCAGCTCTATATTCCAGCTGGAGGAGAGATTTTCCAGAGGAAATGTGGTTGTTCCATCCCTGGAAATGTCCAGGGACAGGTTGGAGAAGGCTTTGGAGCAGCCTGGGACAGTGGGAGATGTCCCTGCCCATGGCAGGGGGTGGCACTGGATGGGCTTGAAGGTCTTTTCCAACCATTCCATGATTCCCTCCCATCCCAAATTCCTGCAGCTGGATGAAGACAAGGATCACCTCGTGCCACCTCTGCTTCCACTCATCAAAACCTCTGGATGGAAAAGGGATCTCATCCAGAAACCCTCGAACTTGGGGTTAAATGGCTTTTTAACCCCAGCTCAGCAGGAAATTCAGGCTTTGGGGATTGGAATTCTGCTGGATTTTCTCTCAATCTCTTTATTCCAGCTGTTTTCAGGGCTCCAAAGGGCAGTGACCAACCTGAGACAGCAGGTGCCAGCTCCCTGGCAGTGCAGTTTGGCAGGTGGATGATGGCAGAGGCAGCCTCATAAATCACCATCTCGTGCTTGTTCCGCAGGCAGCTCTCGATGAAGTCGAACAGGGGACTTTCATGGCTGCAAACACAAAAATCAAAGGATTTTAGGCTGGAAAAATCCCTTTAAGATCAAGTTCAAGACTTTTTTGACTACAAACACAATGATCCCAGGATCTTTTAGGTTGGAAAAAGCCTTTAAGATCAAGTTCAAGACTTTCCTGGCTGCAAACACAACAATCACAGGATTTTAGGCTGGAAAAATCCCTTTAAGATCGAGTTCAAGACTTTCCTGGCTACAAACACAACAATCAAAGGATTTTAGGCTGGAAAAATCCCTTTAAGATTGAGTCCAAGACTTTCCTGGCTACAAACACAACAATCCCAGGATCTTTTAGGTTGGAAAATCCCGTTAAGATCGAGTTTAAGACTTTTCTGACTACAAACACAATGATCCCAGGATTTTAGGCTGGAAAAATCCCTTTAAGATCAAATTTAAGACTTTCATGGCTGCAAACACAACAATCCCAGGATTTTAGGCTGGAAAAATCCTCTTAAGTTCGAGTCTAAGACAGCCATGGCTACAAACACAACAATCCCAGGATCTTTTAGGCTGGAAAATCCCTTTAAAATCCAGTTCAAGACTTTCCTGGCTGCAAACACAATGATCCCAGGATCTTTTAGGTTGGAAAAAGCCTTTAAGATCAAGTTCAAGACTTTCCTGGCTGCAAACACAACAATCACAGGATTTTAGGCTGGAAAAATCCCTTTAAGATTGAGTCCAAGACTTTCCTGGCTACAAACACAACAATCACAGGATTTTAGGCTGGAAAAATCCCTTTAAGATCGAGTTCAAGACTTTCCTGGCTACAAACATAACAATCCCAGGATCTTTTAGGTTGGAAAATCCCGTTAAGATCGAGTTTAAGACTTTTCTGACTACAAACACAATGATCCCAGGATTTTAGGCTGGAAAAATCCCTTTAAGATCGAATTTAAGACTTTCATGGCTGCAAACACAACAATCCCAGGATTTTAGGCTGGAAAAATCCTCTTAAGTTCGAGTCTAAGACAGCCATGGCTACAAACACAACAATCCCAGGATCTTTTAGGCTGGAAAATCCCTTTAAAATCCAGTTCAAGACTTTCTTGGCTACAAACACAACGATCCCAAGATCTCTTAGGCTGGAAAAATCCCGTTAAGATCAAGGTCAAGACTTTTCTGACTACAAACACAATGATCCCAGGATCTTTTAGGCTGGAAAATCCCTTTAAGATTGAATCCAAGACTTTCCTGGCTACAAACACAATCCCAGGATCTGCATAAAGCCTTTAAAATGCAGTCCAAGAGCTTTCTGACTACACACACAATGATCCCAAGATCTCTTAGTCTGGAAAAATCCCGTTAAGATCAAGTTCAAGACTTTCCTGGCTACAAACTCAATCATCCCAGGATCTTATAGGTTAGAAAAATCCCTTTAAGATTGAGTCCAAGACTTTCCTGGCTACAAACACGACCCCAGGATCTTTTAGGTTGGAAAAATCCCTTTAAGATCCAGTCCAAGAACTTTCTGGCTACAAACACAACGATCCCAGGACTTTAGGCTGGAAAATCCCCTTAAAATCAAGTTCAAGACTTTTCTGACTACAAACACAACAATCCCAGGATCTTTTAAGCTGGAAAATCCCTTTAAAATCAAGTTCAAGACTTTTCTCACTACAAACACAATGATCCCAGGATCTTTTAGGTTGGAAAAACCCTTTAAAATGCAGTCCAAGACTTTTCTGGCTACAAACACAACGATCCCAGGGTATTCTAGGTTGGAAAAATCACTCTAAGATCCAGCCCAAGACTTTCCTGGCTACAAACACAAGAATCACAGGATTTTAGGCTGGAAAAATCCCATTAAGATCAAGTTCAAGACTTTCATGGCTACAAACACAACGATCCCAGGATCTCTTAGGCTGGAAAATCCCCTTAAAATCAAGTTCAAGACTTTTCTCACTACAAACACAACGATCCCAGGATCTTTTAGGCTGCAAAACCCCTTTAAAACTGATCCCATGCATTATCCCATCCCTACAGTTGTGTCTCTGTGGAGATTTCCACCAAAAAACACCAGAAAAACCTGCTGCCGTTTCCAAACCTTAATTAATTTCTTTGATTTCAATCCTGCCTCTTTCAATCCTTACCCCTCCTCGGATTCCTTGAGGAGTTTGCTGGCAATCCTGATCAGCATGCAGTAGGCAAATTGGGATTTCAGGCCGGATTTGGTGAATTTGTTCAGCATCTTGGAGACAGCCAGGCGGTCGTTTTTCCTAAGGTGATAGAGCAGCCCCAAAGCATGATACTATGGGATGGGAAACAGAGGGGCAGGCACTGAGTACAGCTGCAAAATCCACATGAAAACATCAAAAGAGGGGGAATTATTGCAGAATTGGGTAATTATTGCTGTTTCCTGGCAGAAATACCTTCTAACCTCAACTGAGCTGAGTTTCCTGACAAGTTGCAAAGATCTGCAACGTTTCCTTGCCCTCTCTGTCCGCTCTCAACTATTCCTGAAGATCCAAAGAGCCACGAATTAATTGATTTCCTTTAATTCAATTAAATATCATCACTTCAAAGGTTTCAGCTTTGCACAGTAATTTCTAATTCCAGCATTTTTAATGAACTCCACACCCAGGATATCCCAAGGCCCTGAAATGACAGCTGACCTCACAAAAATCCTTCAGGCCTTTTTTTTTTATTGGAAGCACAAAGAAACGTTTTTAGCTCCTTGCCAAGTTATTCTGTTTTTCTTTTCCCCCCCATAAAACTGATAAAAAAAAAATAAAACTGATAAAACCAGTTTCCTGCAAGGTTTAATGAAGCTGCTAATTGGGCAAGAACAAAGCTGATCTTTTACAGAATATTTCTGATCACGAGCCTGCAACAGACAGAATAATTCCATTTCCATAAATGTCTGCAACAGTTGTGCAAAAATTTTGCTCTTGTGGAGATCTTCATGATATTTGGGTTCACCTTTTGCATCTGGTAAATTTTCTCCCCTCGTTGGGAGGCAGTGAGAGAATTTCCCAAGATTTTCGAGCACTCTGATTCAAATCCCTTCTGCAACAACCACCGTGGGATGGGCAGCAGCATCCCAAACACAAAAAATTTAGCAGGAAAAAGGGAAGAGAACTCCAAAGTCAGCTCTTAATTAAGAATCTTGTGCTGGCATCATGGAAAAATTCATTATTTTTTTTGAAAAAAATGCCCACAAATCACAATTTTTGCTTTTAAAAGATTACACAAAATAAGATTTTTTTTTCTTAAGGACTTCCAGAATTCCACTAAGCCCCACCAGAGTTTTTAGCCTCAAACACACCTGTACCATGATGTTGTCGCTGGAAGCTGCTTCCTGAGCTTCATTAATCCACCTTTTGACCACATCATAACTGATTTTCATCATGTGCTGTAAAATAAATTGAGATTGGGGACAAACTCACAGCAGTTTCCCAGCCACTCTTTATCCCACACCCCTAAAAATTGTGCATTCCCTTCTGTCTCGGTCTCAAATTACCACTCTCCACTTCCATTAATAAAAATATTAATTAATGAGATCTTTCCCAGCCTTTTCTCCTAAAAAAGGGAGGGGAAATCAGAGTGGATTCCTTCATCTGGCCCTCCTGGAGTCTCTGAGCAGAAATAATCCTGGTTTCATTTATCCCCAGATAAATTCATGTTTTACACTGACTGCAGAAATAGGAGCATTTTGCACTAGGCTGCACTAAAAAATTTGCACTAGAAATGATTATGACTGATGTACTCAAACGTTAAGAATGGAATTTCAGGAGAGAAAGGAAAATCTGGTTTTTTTTCTTGTTTTCTGATTATTTTTTTTCCTTATATATTTTTTTTTCTTATTTTCCAGTCAGACAAAGAGACACCTCAGAGGAAAAAAACAAAACAAAAGCAGCAGATTCACCTTCCCAGCCTGAAAAAAACCCCAGATTTACAAAGATCTGCAAAATTTACCAAATTTACCCACCAAGGAAGACACCAGTGCAGAGCTGGACACGCTGGGAACTTTGTCCACAATGGCCTGTTTCATGTACCTCTCGATGGCCTGGAGCATCGTACCCTGGGAAGGGGAAAACAGGGAAAAAGGGAAGTGTGGATGAGCTGCAGGAAGAGCATAAACACAGCAGAAAGGGAAAAAAAATCCACTTTTAAAGGAGCCTCAGGAAAAATCTGGAGTTTATTCTGTGAGGTAGGGCTGGTCATGGAGGGTCAGTGAGAAAATCACCAGCAGGGCAATTCCAGATCAGAAACTGGAGCTCCCAAATATTCCAGCTGCACATTCCCAGTGCTCCAGCCCCACAGAAATTCCACAGGAAATCAAGCACAGCAATCCCTGACAGAAACTGGAGCTCCCAAATATTCCAGCTGCACATTCCCTGTGCTCCTGGCAACTTCACAGGGCATCAAGCAGAGCAATCCCAGATCAGGAGCTCTCAAATATTCCAGCTGCACATTCCCAGGGCTCCAGCCCCACAGAACTCCATCAAAATGGCACAGGGCATCGAGTAGAGCAATTCCAGATCAAAAAGAAGCTCCCAAACATTCCCTGTGCTCCAGTCCCACAGAAATTGCACAGGGCATTGAGCAGAGCAATTCCTGACAGAGACTGGAGCTCCCAAACATTCCAGCTGCACATTCCCAGTGCTCCAGCCCCACAGAAATTGCACAGGACATCAAGCAGAGCAATTCCAGATCAGGAGCTCCCAAACATTCCAGCTGCACATTCCCAGGGCTCCAGTCCCACAGAACTCCACAGAAATGGCACAGGGCATTGAGCAGAGCAATTCCTGACAGAAACTGAAGCTCCCAAACATTCCAGCTGCACATTCCCAGTGCTCCAGCCCCACAGAAATTGCACAGGAAATCAAGCAGAGCAATCACTGACAGAAACTGGAGCTCCCAAACATTCCAGCCTCACATTCCCTGTGCTCCTGGCAACTTCACAGGGCATCGAGCAGAGCAATCCCAGATCAGCAAAGAGCTTCCAAACATTCCAGCTGCACATTCCCAGGGCTCCAGCCCCACAGAAATTAACGAGCATTGAGCAGAGCCATTCCAGATCAGAAACTGACGCTCCCAAATATTCCAGCTGCACATTCCCAGTGTTCCAGCCCCACAGAAATTCTACAGAAATTGCAGAGCATCAAGCAGAGCAATTCCAGATCAGAAACTGGAGCTCCCAAATATTCCAGCTGCACATTCCCAGTGCTCCTGGCAACTTCACAGGGCAAGAAGCAGAGCAATCCCAGATCAGGAGCTCTCAAATATTCCAGCTGCACATTCCCAGGGCTCCAGCCCCACAGAACTCCATCAAAATGGCACAGGGCATTGAGTAGAGCAATTCCAGATCAAAAAGAAGCTCCCAAACATTCCCTGTGCTCCAGTCCCACAGAAATTGCACAGGGCATTGAGCAGAGCAATTCCTGACAGAAACTGGAGCTCCCAAACATTCCAGCTGCACATTCCCAGTGCTCCTGGAAACCTCACAGGGAATCAAGCAGAGCAATCCCAGATCAGAATCTGGAGCTTCTAAACATTCCAGCTGCACATTCCCAGTGCTCCAGCTCCATAGAAATTGCACAGGGCATCGAGCAGAGCAATCCCTGACAGAGACTGGAGCTCCCAAACATTCCAGCTGCACATTCCCAGGGCTCCAACCCCACAGAGCTCCTGGAAATTGCACAGAAAATTGAGCAGAGCAATTCCTGACAGAAACTGGAGCACCCAAACATTCCAGCCTCACATTCCCAGGGCTCCAACCCCACAGAGCTCCTGGAAATTGCACAGAAAATCGAGCAGAGCAATTCCTGACAGAAACTGGAGCACCCAAACATTCCAGCTGCACATTCCCAGTGCTCCAGCCCCACAGAAATTCCACAGGGCATTGAGCAGAGCAATCCCAGATCAGAAACTGGAGCTTCCAAACATTCCAGCTGCACACTCCCAGTGCTCCAGCCCCACAGAAATTGCAGAGGGCATCGAGCAGCCCTCCATGAAGCAGCAGTTGCACGACTGCTGTAAAAGCCATCCCTCAAGAGAGCAGTTTTGGGATTAGAAGGTGAGATTTGGGATTTGATGCCTGTGTACTCACGTCAGTGATCCTGCACAGAGCTCGGATGGCCGGGCCTCGATAAACATCCTCCTTGCCTGTCATGTCTTTGGTCAAACTGAAACCATCAAAAACATCCTGTGAACACTTGTGGAATATCCCCACATCTCAGTCTTTATGTGACATTCACCTCTTTTAGCTGCTCTGGTTCTGCTTAGGAACAACTTCTTAATAATCAGTTTAATTGGAGAGTTATTAACATCAAAACCTGGGGAAATGCAGAGTTATAAAATGCACATAAAATTCGTGGTATTGCCTGGTTTGTTTGGCTCATTCTCTTGCTTGTTCTACAAGGAATTCTGATTTAGAAACAGGGAACAAAGTTCAGTTTGTCACATATTTCTAAAGCTGTTCAGCCATGCAACAACAGATCCAATTTTTCCTCTTGCAACAGCTGCAATGGCTATTTTTGCAGCCAAAAAAAATGAAATTTCAGTGGGAGAATGAACTGGGCTTTGCTCTGCTTTTCTTTAATTGCTCTGACAGCAAAGTCACAGCCTAAGCTGGGACAAAACAAGAATTTAAAAAAAAAAAACACCTTAAGATACAAGAAAACAAAGTAACACCCATTTGATAAAGTGAATTTCCTCCCCAGAGTGGAAACAAAATAACATTTGAGAGGTGCTGTGTGTCCCAATATCCTTAGGAAAGCCCTGGAGCTGCAGTGCCGGGTTCTGGAGGGTGTCCCACCTGCTGGTGACAATGATGACATCCTCGGAGATATTGGCCATCTCTTTGATTGTGAGGTAACACATTCTTCTGAGGGTTTGCTGTGGAAATGTGCAGAAAAAGAGGAAGCTCAGAGGTAATTAGGAGTTTTAGAAGATAAATAAACCATAAAGATAAAATATTTCACTTTAAAAGTAAGCTTTTAAACAAAAGGTATTCTTTTCAATTGGAAGTTTTAAGTGTAAAATTACATTTTCAATTGGAAGTTTTAAGTGTAAAATTACATATCCAGCAGGGAGTTTGGCTGGATAAGAGCCAAACTCCCTGCTATCAAACAGATCAGAAGAGAAAGACATCAATATTTTCTAAAATGATAAGAACTAATACAAAAACCTGTGTTAATTATCAAAGAAGTGATGCAGCTCAAAAGCCTCACAATTATCAGCTAAAACCTTTGAAAATAACTTTATTGTAAAAAAAAATAGAAGCAATAGATAAATTAAAGAAATAGAAATGTGGAGCGTTGACATCAAGTCTTTGAAAAAAATTAACTTTATATTTTAAAAATATGCATTTTAAAATATATTTTTAAAAAATATGTATTTACAACATATATTTTATATATTTTTAAAACATATATTTTTAATATAGATAAGAATATTTTAAATTATATATTTAATATATATTTTATATATTATATATGATAATATATCTTATTATATATTTTATATAATATACATATTATAGAATATATAGATTTTTTAAATATATTTTAATATATAGAATATATTTTTAAAAAATCCTTTTTAAAAACTCCTTTTTAAAAATGTGGACATGAGAATCATTCCCAACACTCTGTACTTCCACAAATTTTATTACATCTTTGAACAGCTGCACCTCCCTTGGACAAATCTCTAAAAAGCAAACCATTTCTAATTAAAATTAACGAGCCCCATCACACTGCTCTGAGCTCTCACACTCTGCAGAAGAGACCACAGGGGGACTTTACACTCTGCTGAGCCCAAAGCTGAATTCCCAAATTCAATTCCCAAACCATTCCATGAGTTTTAGGGGGTTCTCATCCCTTGCCTCAATGAGATCGATCTGCAGGCACTTTTCAAGTTCTGTTTGGAATTAAGCAGATGGGTGATTTGCAAGTGGAAGCAACAACCATTAAGTGATGCTGATTTGTAAATTCAGGCTTTGTAATTATCCTCACTTTTACAGCAGTAATTAACTCAGAATCCTCCCCTAACCCACAGAATAACCACATGTTATTATTCAGCCCTTTATTTCCAAACCAGGATTTGCCTGCAGAGCTCTCCCTGTGCAACGTTTGCCTCCCACATCCCAAAAATCCCAAGGGTTTGGCAGCTCCTGCAAGCCCAGACAGAAGCAGGGAGGGGCAAACCCTCAGTTCCTTACATCATTAGACTGAAACAATCTGGTCATGGCAAAAAAAGCTTCCGTGGCTTCCGTGGTTCCGAAGTGTTCACCCTGGAATTGGCAGAGAGGAAAAACCAGCATTATCCAGCTCCTTTTTTTCTAATTCCCTCCCACACATCAGGAATCTTCCCTTGGATTCTTCCCTTTCCTTCCCAGGGAATCCACAATTCTAAACTTCCAGGGATGGAATTTTCCCAAGGGGTTTTTCCCCTCTGTGGAAGGAAGAGGTGGAAAACAACTTTGCCACTGAAAAAAATATCAATTCTGGATGGAGAGGAATCCTAAGAGTTACCTGGTTCAGCAGGTACAGGATCTTGGTAAGGATGTGAAGGCATCTTCGTGGGTTTATTGGGGTCTCATTGAAGAGCCGTGCCTGGAAATAAAACAGAAATCCTGCTTGAATATATCCCAATAATAATTATTTCTCTTTCAACATCAAAATTAAATTAATCTGTTTCCAGCCAAGCAAGCTTGTAATTTTTATTTATGTTAAATACGTGTCTCAGAGAATGTGTTCTTGCATCTTTCAGTTTGCAGCAATCTGAACAAAGCACAAAGGGCTCATTTTGCCATCTGGAATGGGCAAAAATGCCTCAAAATAAAACATTTTTTTTCTTCAGAAAGAGCCCCCTGAGATGCCACATGTCCACACGGAAGGCAGAAGCCACATGGCATCTAATGACCCTAAAAAACTCCCTCATTACCTGTGGATAAAATTAATTTATTTACGCTCTCTGTGATTTGAAATTAATTATATGAATTTAGCCACGCACATTTCCCCACAAGCGTTCTGCAACACTTCCTGAAGGAAAAGATAATTATTAAACAGCATTATTCTGTGATTATTCCTACCTCCTGAAGCACAGCGCTCTTCTCCAGATGCTGGAAAGGATTGGAACCACTACCTGTGGAAAAAGAAACCTCTCAGTTGAGGAAATTAATTCCTCACACACCTCAAAAGGTCACAACGTGCAGAACAGCCCCAAAATTTTACCAGAAAAACACCTCAAAACATTTCTCCTTGAATAACTGATGCTGGCCATCAACAGCTTTGAATCCACTTTTTAAGTGGTATATTCAGAGTTATAGAAAGAATAAAGGTAAAAAAACAAAAGGAGAAGAAGAAGAAAATTATTTGCTATTTAATTTGCCTTTGCATAAAATTATTTTCTTTTTTTCTTTGAGGGATGAAACAGCCACACTGAGCAGAGATAAAATCCTCTCTGGAAACCAGCTCTGCAAACGGGGAGCAAATCCTTTGAATTTGTCACCAGAAAGGAGAAATACTTTGGCAGTCAGTTCTTACAGCTGAAGCAGAAATACCCCTGTATTTGTATTTTATATTTATTGAGCTGTGAGAGAGAAGACAGCGCAAAATGGAATGGGCTGGGCTGAAAGGAGATTTAAGGATCATTCACTTCCACCTCCTGTCATGAGCAGGGACAACTTCCACTATCCCAGCTTGCTCCAACCTGGCCTTGTATATTTTCAGGTATCCAGGAGCAACCACAGCTTCTCTGGGAATTCTATTCCAGAGTCTCCCCACCTCAGCATCCCCCTCACCCTCAGCATCCCCTCAGCGCCCTCATCTCCACCCCGCGTTCACCTCAGCACCCCCCTCACCTGAACCGCTGCTGTCACCCCAGCAGCCCTCAGCCCCCTCCTCCTCCTCCTCAGCCCCCCTCCTTGTCCCAGCCGCCCTCCCCTCACCCCCAGCCCCCTCGTACCGGACTCCTCGTCCTTTTTATCGAACTTCTTGATCATGGCGGCCCCGCTCCCGCTCCCTCAGAGCGCCGCCGCCTCAGCCGCCCCGCCGGAAGCCCCGCCCCTCATCCCGCTCTCTGCCATCTGATTGGGCAGCGGCTCTGTCAATCAACCCCGGCGCTTTCCGCCTCGCCAAGCCACGCCCCCACTCTCGCGCTGAAGGGGCGGGGCCATAATGAGGGCGCATCTTAAAGGAGCCGCGTCATTATTTTGTGAGGGGAGTGAGGCTCCGCTGAGAGACAGAGAGATAAATAAATAGATTAATAAACAATTTGGGCTTCTGACGAAGAAACGTGAACTCGTATGGCGTTCACATGGAATTTACGTGGAATTCACATGGAATTGGTGTGTCAATCCAACCCACTGGGGACTTTGGTAAAGGCTGGGTAAGTCACGAGTAACTCGAATCTAACTCTTATGTAACTCACATTTAACTCCCGTGAAAGACCAGCCACTGAGCTTCTTGGTAAAACAGTAAATGAATTCCCATGTAACTCAAATGTTAACAAGTTAACAGAGTTTAACTCTAAGGCAAACCAAGCATTGAGCTGAGTTGCAAAAAATAAAAGGATTTCCATTAATCTCTCAAGAAACTCCCATGTAAATCCCAAATAAATCCCTCGTAATTCTCAAGTAAATCATGTGTAACTCACACATAACTCTCACAACACACCAACCATTTGAGCCCCTTGGCAAAAAAAAATGCCTCAAGTTATGCCAGGCAAGGTTTAGGTTGGATATTGGGAAAATTCCTGGAAAGATTTATCCAGAAGTTCCCATTCCCAGATGGATTTAACACCCTGTGGATGTGGCCTTGGCAGTGTGAAAAATGAGGTTACATATTTTTTTTTTTTTTAGAATTTTTAAAGTTTAATAGAAAGACAATTAGGAAATAAAACTAAAGTAAAATATACAGATACGGCCGGGTGTCTCTGCATTCACCTCACTAACAAAGGATTGTCCCTTAAAAACAGAACCTTATTACATATCCATAAATTCTCATACATATTCAGACAATCTTTTTAAGTTTTTGGTGTTCCTTTGTTTAGTTTTTACCTTTCCCCCTTCCCAATAAATCAATTTTCTTGGTGCCACTGGGTTTTATACCCTCTGATAACGGGTGAAATAAATCCTTCTCTTGGAGATCTTGGAGGAAAAGATAATTTTAAGAATGCAGGGGGGTCTCTGACTGTCTTTTCAGTCTCTGGGTTATATAAACATTATAAAATTATATAAAATTGTGCTTTAATATCATGTTATAGCCTAACGTATATGTGTATTATACCACTATTTTTAAGTTTCATCAATAACAAAAATAAACTATATTAATATAACAAAACTTTTCTAACCTTATACATATAACATCCATTATAATATTTACGAAAAACCAATAATATAATATGATTCTGAATGGAATAAACTGGAATTCAAATCCACAGGAGCAGCTCTGCCCTTGGAGGAGCCGGTGCTGCCTTCACTGAGCAGGTTGGCAATGCTGGAATTCTCCTCCTCATCCTGCAAGGAAAATCATTTCATGCTTTTCTGTGAAGGAAAACAGGCAATTCCTTAGGATAAAAACAGGATCCAAGCCTGTATCCTGCTAAATCCAGCAGCAGTGACCTTGAGGAGGCTGGAGCACAAAGGTATAATCTGAATTTTCTATCCAAAGTTGGATTTTTCACGGTATTTTTAGAATTTGATGATGAAAAACTGCTTAATTCCATCCCATTTTCCTCACTTCTCCTGCTTCTAATCCACGATCTGGGGAGTTACAAAAACTCCTGGGCTAATTCACAAATTTTTAATTGATGTAGTTTTTAGTTTAATTTTTAGACTTAATCCTGGTTCCTTCCTGTGCTGCTGAGCCAGGTTTAACAGCCCAGACAATAATTTTGGGCAGGACACCAAGAGCAGCGTGATCTTTCCTGCCACATCCTGTTTGAGTGGGAACTCATCCAATTCTTGACAAAATTACTTTTTTCCTGAATAATCTCCTAGGAAATAAATTAAAATAAAGTCATTGGTTTCCAGTGAAATAACTGGAGTTATGAATGAGTTCATTCAGTGCCTCTTCCCCTCAAACTGAGGAAAAAAAAATCAACCTAAAAAAGCTTAAAAAATAAAAAACCTAAAAAATAAAACCTAAAAAAAAACCCTAAAAAATATTAACCTAAATAAACAAATGTATTAAATAAATAAAATATTAATCTAAATAAATAAAAAAATAAATATCAACCTAAAATATTAACCTAAATAAATAAATTTATTAAATAAACAAAATATAAACCAAAAAATATTAACCTAGATAAATTAATAAAGTTATTAAGTAAATTAATTATCAACCTAAAATTATTAACCAAAATAAATAAATAAATGTATTAAATAAATAAAATATCAACCTAAAAATATAAACATAAATAAATCTATTAAATCTAAAATCCTAAATAAATAAATTTAGTAAATAAATAAAATACCAACCTAAAAACATTAACCTAAATAAATTAATTTATTAAATAATTAAATAAATAAAATATCAACCTAAAATATTAACATAAATAAATAAATATATTTATTAAATAAATAAAATCTCAACCTAAAAATATAAACATAAATAAATGAATCTATTTAAATATATTAAATACATAAAATATCAACTTAAAAATAGTAACCTAAATAAAGTTATTAAATAAAGAAATTATCAACCTAAAAATAATAACCTAAATAAATAAGTTTATTAAATAAATAAAAACATTAACCTAAATTAATTTATTTATTAAATAAAGTAAATTAATTTATTAAATAAACAAATAAATAAAATTATTTGATTAGTTAAATGAAACTTATTTATTTATTTAATTAATTAATTAAATATCAACCTAAAAAGATATTAACACGATTATTTCAAGTTTTTATTTTCCCTTTCCCATTTCTTTCAGCATTTTTGGAGCCCCCAGAGAATCATTTCCCATTCCATTGGGGAATGGGAATAAAAGATTGGCAGCGCTGTAAGGATCTCAGATATGATTTTATGGAATGGGATTTAGGAATTTCCATCTAAAATCTGCTTTTCCCTTGTTTTTTCCAACTGGGAATCCTTTGCTGCATTCCAAATCTGAGTGACAGGGAAATTCAGAGAAAACTGATTTTTTTTTCCCAGGAAAATTTGAATTGATTTGTCTGAATTCCCTGATCTCACCCTTGTTTCTATGGAATTGTGGATTTGTGCTTTCTGCGGGGAAAAAATTCCATTGTTTTTTTCTTGGAGCAGAGGGTTGTAAGGAAAGGATTTTGTTTTACTTCCCAAACACCACCAACAAATGAGTTTCTGAAACAAGGGAGGTACAGGATGGGTTTATTAACTAAAATAAAATGGGATATCTAATATCTCATATCTATAATGCAATATGTATTATCTGTTATCTAAAATATATTATATATAATATTGTATATGTGTTATATAATATATATTACATATATTTTATATAATACACTAAATTAGATTTTTAATATATTTTATATATTATTATTGTACATATATGCATTATATATTGTATTACATATTATATACACTTAATATACAATATTACATATTATATATACTTATAATATGTATTATTATTTGTATATATATTGTTATATTTATACATTATAAATATAATATAATATAATATAATATAATATAATATAATATAATATAATATAATATAATATAATATAATATAATATAATATAATATAATATCTATAGAATATATATGTATTATATATCACAATATATTACATAATGTTATGTTTCTCATATTATTTGATAGATCACAAATGTGTTATTATATAGTATTATGTATTAAATATGTTATAAACTACATATAACATATAATATATAATATATATAAAATTATATCTATAATCTAACATAAGTTATAATGTAATATTCTATTTTATTATAATTATTATATTTATAGATAATTTATATATTATCCTGTTGTGGATATATGTTGTAAATATTGGCTTTTCACAATTATTCTGATAAACATATATATTATATGCTTTCACTATATTCTTTTCTCTTTTAGCAAGTTATAGGCTTAGGTAGGAATTCTGAGTGCTAAGGATATGTTTCATCTGGACAAAGCAAGATAAACAGGCAAGACAATGGGAGGATCAAGCTGTGGAAAACCGGCTGCTATCAGCAGCAGAGAATGGAGAGCAAACTGTTATCAAAAGTCGGCGCCAGGACGCTGGCAGGGGGAAAGATATGAAGACCAGCTACCCTCAGAGGATGATGAGGGGCCCAGACTTTATCAGCAAGTGACCAAACTCCAAGATGGTGCTCATCAGCAAGAATAAGGATGACCAGCAAAAATAGTGCTGACCAGCAGAAAATTAAGTTGTGCAACAGCATGATCCAAGAAGGTGGAACCAGGGAGGGGACATGTATGAATATTCATTAACCCCTCACAGCAGGGGGGGATAAAAAGGGGTATTCCCAGATACAAGGTGTGTTCCTGGCAACCCACCAGGGCACCCGGCCGTTTTTAACTCTTTGCTTTATTTCTTTTGTCTCCTAATTGTCTTTTTATTTATAATAAATTCTTTTTATAATTTATTAATTGAATCTCGTTTTTAAGAATCCTATATAATAATTATATATTGTATATTATATATAATTATAAATATTTATATATTATTATAAATATCTAATTATCTTTTAAATTATAATTATTCTATTATGTTAAATTATATTTTATATAAATTTATATATAAAATATATAAAGATAATAATTATATATATTATAAAATATCATATTATATATAATATATGATGTTATATATAATATATCATATTATTTATTTAATATGCTGTACAGTATATTATAGATTATTTTAATGGATATATACATTAAATGTTATATATTACATGTTATATGTCTTATATATTACATTACATTAAATAATATTACATGAGACCATTTTAATGAACCCTGGGGTAACTTTTTATCGCTGGACCTGCTCAGGAGCTGCAGTTTCTCCTGGAATTCTGATTTCCTCCTCATCTCCCGTGGTTGAAGCTGTCCCACCCTGAAGGTGAGGTTGTGCTGTCCCCTCTGCTGAACAGCTTTTAATAAAAAAGTATTCATTTATTAATTAACTCCTCTGTCCACCGAGGTTACCCCATCCTTACTCACATCCTACTACACCCCCAAAATGCCGTGGAGACAGAACCACCTAAAAAACCCCAATTTTGGAGCTCAAATCTCTTTTTAGCACCTCCCCAACCCCCAGGAGCCTTCAGGAAAAGCTCTGCAGCACCATCAGGATGTTTATTCCCAGGATTTATCCTCCCAGGATGAAGAGGGAACAACAACCATCCCACAGGAACAGGCTCTGGGTGCTTCCCACTCTTCCTCTCACTTCCAGAAGTTAAAAACTGTTCCTGCCACGTTCCCAGCTCTGCCTTTTCCACCTAAAACTTGAGGTTTTATAATCTCAGCTGCCTGCAGGCAAAGGAACAGGTCCAAAACAAATCCCAAACAAATTTTTCCTGCAGTTTTTCTTCTTCTTTGACATTATTTCCTTCAAGTGCTGGTAGAGGTCAGGGACAACACCACAGCAACAATTCCAAGGGGAATATTTGGGATTTTTACCCTTTTTCCCAGGTTTATATTCAGGATTCCCCACCTATCATAATTCACAGCTGTTGACAGCAGAGCCAAGCAGAATCTGACAATTATCAACTTTAAAGATAAAATTTAAAAAGGAAAGGGGATTCCCCACCTGGCTGGAATTTGCTTTTAGAAGGGAAAAATAAACAAACCCCACGTGATGGATATTTATTCATTCCTAGAAAGCGAGGGTGGAAAGTTCCATACAAATCTTTCTTCTTCTTTCTCACCCTCAGAAAATACAAAAAGGTGTGAGCAGAATTCATTTGGCTTCAGGAAAAACCCTCTGGGAATGTTATTTGCAGGGAAAAGTGGATGTGGCCAAGCCTCCAGCTGGAATTTTCACATTTTGTGTTTTGTCAGTTCCCTTCTATCCTTGAATCATTGAATTGTGACCAAAATCTGCTCATTCTCAAAATCAGCCTCACATCTGAGAACTGGAAGTTCCCAAATCACAAGTTGAGACCTAAAGCAACCCCGTGGCCAAAAAACCCCGGGTGGTTTCGTGGGTGCTTTCCTCTCCCACGGAAAAGGAGCTGAAGTTCCAAAAAAATTCAGCTGGAGATCCCCTGAGCTGAGCTGAGCCCACCCTGCTGCTCCTCCGGCTGGAAGATCTCACTTCCAGCACTCCAGCGTGGAGATGTTTCCCTTGGAAAGCTCTGGAAAGGCTGGAATCTCTCCAGCCTGAGGCTGTGAATGCTCGTTCCCACAGCCAGGATGTTCTGTTGGGCAGCAAAATCCCCTCGTTTTTACCAACTCTGCCAAATTCCAGCCAAAATAGGGAATTTTCATTTGTAAAATGGCAGCAACTTCAGCTTTTATGAGAGAATGACCTTGACTGCAACCTCCTCCTCCTCCTTCTTCCCCTCCTCCTCTTCCTCTTCCTCCTCCTTCTTCTCCTCCTTCCCCTCCTCTTCCTCTTCCTCCTCCTTCTCCTTCTCCTCCTTCTTCTCCTCCTCCCCCTCCTCCTCCCCCTCCCCCTCCTCCTCCTCCTCCTTCTCCTTCTCCTTCTCCTTCTCCTTCTCCTTCTCCTTCTCCTTCTCCTTCTCCTTCTCCTTCTCCTTCTCCTTCTCCTTCTCCTTCTCCTTCTTCTCCTCCTCCTCCTCCTCCCTCCTCCTCCCTCTCCTCTTCTTTTTCCTCCTCCTCCTCCAGAGCCTCAAAATTTTCATAATTCCCATAACACAAAATGTTACCACTGGATTTTTTTCCTTTCTCCATCCCTTTTAATTTCCAGGGCAACATTTTGACTTTTCCAGGTGTCTCCCAGCGCAATTGGCAGCGTTGCTTTGGGACAGAATCCAGGCCCAGCAACTGCTTCTTGCTGGATTAATAGTAGCTAATTAAAATGAAAGCAATTAACTTGATGGGAAATCATCTCAGACTGCCAACCTGAGCTTTACAAATCTTTTCTTGCAACCATTTTCCCACATTCCCAAATAATCCTGGGAGGACCAACTCACATCCTGAGCTGGTTTTATGTACTCGGTGCCGGAACCTGGGAGAACTGATAAGAAATGAAGTAATTCCTGATTAAATCCTCAAAGGAAAAAAAAATCTGGTTCATTACTGGGATTTGGATCATTCTGCTCCTTGAGGCAGAGTTTTGATTTCTGTTTGCTGGAAAATGAATCCAAAGGAATATTTTTGTCCATCCTCATCCCTGATGAAACAAGGAGTTTGTCTCCTTTTGGACACTGGATTTATCTTTAATCCTGACTTAAAACCCAGCTTTTCCTACCCAAAAATCTCCAGTTCAAGAGTCACAGCACCAACACAACCCTTCCATGAGCTACATCCCAGGAAAAACCTGGAATTCCTCAACCACTTGTGGTGGTGCATCCCCCCAGCTTCTCCTTCCTTGGAGCTGCTCTGGGGGCTCAGGAATTCCCACCTGGATGGGGAAGGAACTCGAGCGTGGAAAAATTGGGAGAAATTTTCCATTCCAAGACTCCCGGTTTCCTGAGCAAGGTGAGGAACAAGGGATGATCCCTTATTCCCTGAAGGCCTTGGAATTTCACTGCTTGGAATCAGCCCAAGTGGAAAATTACCATTGTTAGCAGAGCTTTGAAAAAAAACCAAACAAACCAGTAATTCCCAGTTTGGGTCGTGGCCAGGGTGGAAACTTCCTGATGATTTACGGGAAATCATGGAATTACAGAATGACTTGGAAAGGATCTCAGGGATCACCCAGTGCCATGGACACCTCCCACCATCCCAGGCTGCTCCAGCCTGGCCTTGGATATTCCCGGGATCCAGAGGCTTCTCTGGGAATTCCAGCCCAGCCAGGAATTCCTTCCCAAATCCCATCCCTGCCCTCTGGCAGTGGGATCCATTCCCTGTGTCTTGTCCTTCCAGGCCTCTCCCAAATTCCAGCTCTCCTGGATCCCCTTTATCTCCTGGAATGTGCTGGAAGCTCTCCCTGGATCCTTCCCTTCTCCAGGAGAACATTCCCAGCTCTCCCAGCCTGGCTCCAGAGCCTGACATTGGATCCATCTCCTCTCCAAGGAATTGATGGACCCAGGGCCTTCCCTTGCAATCTCAGGAAGCCACCAAGGCTCTCCCTTCCCTTTCCCTCTCTTTCCCATACCCATTTCCCAGAAAAATCCCTCGGCATGGATTCGGAGCCTCCCAAATCCCAGAATCCCGGAATGCTTTGGGATGGGATCCAGGGACCTTCAATCCCATCCCATTCCAATCCCACCATCCCAGGCTGCTCCAATCCTTCCTTGGCCATTCCTGGGATCCAGGGGCAGCCACAGCTGCCCTGGGAATTCCCAAAATCCCACCCCAATCTCTCCTTTTCCCATCTGGAGCCATTCCCTGGCTCCTGTCCCTCCAGGCCTTTCCCAAATTCCAGCTCTCCTGGATTCCCTTTATCTCCTGGAATGTGCTGGAAGCTCTCCCTGGATCCTTCCCTTCTCCAGGGGAGCACCTGGAGGACAAAGCCTGGTCCTTGGATGGATGGGATCTGGGGAAGGAATTCCCAGCTGGGCTGGAATTCCCAGAGTAGCCCCTGGATCCCTGGAAGTGTCCAAGGAAAGGTTGGTTGGGCTTGGAGCACCTGAGACGGTGGAAGATGTCCCTGCTCATTGCAGAGGGATGGAAAAAGATGATTTTAAGATCCCTTCCCACCCAAACCTTTCCATAATTCCATGAAATTTATATCAAAACCTGCTTTTGCCAATCCCATCAATGACAGTGGTGTCAACCCAACCCCAAAATTGCTCCTCAGATGTTCAAAGCCCTGAAATATGAACTCAGATGTGGGGTGGTGAATTCCTTTGGAAATCCAGATGTTCAGCCCTTGGATTTCTCCCTGCCTTGAGGGAGGGATGATTTAGGATCCTTGTCGTGGTGCTGCACCTCGGGGAGTGCACAAAGACCTCCCTGACACAGGGGCCAGGCAAGGATTGGTGGGATGATCCCACAAATCATCCTGTCAGGGAAAATTCCCTGTCTGACCATCCTGGAGCTGCTCTGGAATTCACAATTCCTGAGCTGGGAATGAACCCAGCTCCACCCCACAGCCACAGGGTCAGAGCAGCTTTTCTCACTCCAGGTTTCCCCTCAGACATCTCAATCCTTCAAATCATTTCATCTCAGTGCAATAATTAAATAATCAAAGATTATTTGAGCTCTCAGGAGGTTTTCACACCCTCACAGTCCAAGCATGGAAAAGTCTGGATTCCTCAGCACCGGTTGTGCTGATCTTCTGGAAGTTCAGCATCTGCAGAGCTCGTTTGCATCAGCAGCACCAAAATCTTCACCTGGAAATTTAGGATGCAATCAGATTTTTTACGTCTTTTTTAGGAATTCTTGAGAAGAAGGCAAAGCCTTCCCAGATCCAATTTTCTTTACTAAAACCCGAGATTATTGTGCTCAGCTCTGGCACAAACTGCTGTGAGCCCTGCCCTGCTGATTGTTTTTCACAACTCTCATCCAGTGGGATCCCAGCCCATCCAGGGAATCTGGGAGAGCCCAAAGCTGGAGCAGAACTCCCACATTTCCATCCAAGGGGCCGAGGTGGGGAGGATTTGTTGTGCGCAGGATCTGTGGGATCCTGGGAATGCTGCGGGATGGAGCCCGACCGCAGGAGCTCTGCAGATCTTCCAGGGCTGGATCACAGCTTGTTTTCCAGCGTTGAGGTTTGTGTGCACGCTCCAGCGCTGGGATTCCTGATCCCAAGGACGTGGAATTCCACCAGATCCATGGCCAGGCATGGGAGGGAGGAGCTGCATCCCCCCAGGACACAGCGATTCCCTCGGAATGAGGGAGCACTGCCTCATCTCCTGACGGGATTGCATCTCTTCCCAATTATTGTATCCCTTCCCAAAATATTCCATCGCTTCCCAAGGTATCCCATCCCTTCCCAAGCTGTTCCATCCATTCCCCAGATATTCCATCCCTTCCCAAAATATTGCATTCCTTCCCAAAATCCGTATTCCCTCCCAAAATATTGCATTCGTTCCCAATCTGTTCCATCCCTTCCCAAGTAGTTCCATCCCTTCCCAAGCTGTTCCATCCCCTCCCCAGCTGTTCCATCCCTTCCCAAGCTGTTCCATCCTCTCCCAAGCTGTTCCATCCCTTCCCAAGATATCCCATCCATTCCCAAAATATCCCATCCTTTCCCAAGCTGTTCCATCCCTTCCCAAGATATCCCATCCCTTCCCAAGATATTCCATCCCTTCCCCAGCTGTTCCATCCCTTCCCCAGCTGTTCCATCCCTTCCCCAGCTGTTCCATCCCAGGGGTACCAGACCCTCCTGGGTGTTGCGGTGACCCCGACGCCGCATCCCCCCCCAGGCGCTGCTTTCTCCAGGGTTATCCCATCCCCTCTCTCCCACCCCTGACACTTCACCCCCTGGATCACGAATCCAAACATTCCATCCTGTCCCCCCTCAGGGATCTCACATCCCGTGGATGTTGCATTCCCTCCCCACCACTCGCCGGGAATCGCATCCCTCTTTAGGTCCCGAATTCCGCACTCTCCCCGCTCCCTCAGTTTCGTATTCCCGGGTTATTCCATCCCTTCAGCTGCTGCATCCCGGGATTGCAGCCCCACCCCTCCCGCTATTCCATTCCCGGGCTGCTTCATCCTCCGGGGAATCTCTCCATCCCCCCTGGACAATGAATGCTCCTCACCTCCCTGTATTTCATCCCTTTCCGGGTATTCTGTTCCCGGACACAGAATTTCCCCCGGACACCGAATTTCCCTCCAGGTGCCGAAATTCCCCCCGGGCATCGAATTCCACCCCCAGGTACCGGATTTCCCCTGGACACAGAATTTCCCCTCCGGGCACCGAATTCCCCCCCAGGCACCGAAATCCACCCCGGGCATCGACTTCCCCCCCAGGTACCGAATTCTCCCCCGGATACCGAATTTTCCCTGGACACCGAAATCCGCACCCGGGCATCAAATTCCACCGGGCATTGAATTCTCCCCCGGACACCGAATTTCCCTTGGATACCGAATTTCCCCCCGGACACCGAATTTCCCCCCGGGAATCGAATTCTCCCCCGGACACCGAATTTCTCCCCAGGCACCGAATTCCGCCTGGACACCGAATTCCCCTTGGACACCGAATTCCCCCCGGGCATCGAATTCCCCCTGGACACCGAATTCCCCTTGGACACCGAATTCCCCCCGGGCATCGAATTCCCCCTGGACACCGAATCCTCCCCGGCATTGCCGCCCCCCTCGCCCCTCCCGGACCCCTCCTTCAACAGAATTCAGCAGAATCACCGGGTTGGAAAAGACCTCCAAGATCGAGTCCAGCCCAGCCCCAACCCCTCAACCAAACCACGGCACCCAGTGCCACATCCAGGCTTTTTTAAACACATCCAGGGGTGGTGACTCCACCACCTCCCCAGACAGAAAATTCCACTATTTTATCACTCTTTCTGTAAATTTCTGTATATTTTTCCTAATATCTAACCTAAATTTCCTTGGTGCAGCTTGAGGCTGTGTCCTCTCACTGTTTTTTGGAGAAAGAGCCCGACCCCAGCTGACCCCAGGCTCCTTCCAGGGAGTTTAGAGAGCTCCAAGGTCACCTCTGAGTCTCCTTTTCTCCTGGATAAACAACCCCAGCTCTCTCAGCATTCCCTCCCCGTCCCTGGCTCCCCATCCCGGCAGGGCGGCGCGTCCCTCCCGGTGGCACTGTCCCGAAAGCGAAAGCGAAACCTCTCGGGAACCGCGACAGCGGCGGCGGGGAAGGGCCAGGGATCTTCCGCAGGAGATCCCGGAGCGCTCCCCGGGCCGGTGCCATGGCACGGCCGCTGCTGCCGCTGCTCTGCGCTACGGCCGCTCTGCTGCTGCTCCGCGCCGCCGCCGACACCGGTAAGCGGAGCTTCCCCGGGCTCCCCGGCTCGCCCGAGCCCTCCCCGGGATCTCCACACCTTCCCCGGGGTGCCCGCGCCCTTTCCTGGGTCCCTACACCTTCCCCGGGGTGTCCGCTCCGTCCCGGAGGTGCGAGCTCCGTTTTCCCGGGATGCCCGCGCTGCTCCCCGGGATTCCCGCTCCGCTCCCACGTGAGCCTGCTGGACTTCCGCAGGGAATCGCGCCACTCCCTGGGCTTCCCAAGCTCCCACGGAGCTGCTCACGCTATCCCTGGGGTGTCAATGCCATCCCGTAGCTGTTCGCTCCTGTCCCGGAGATGCTCGCTCCGATTCCCGGGATGCCCGCGCTATCCCCAAATTGCCCGCGCCGCTCCTTGGGATGCCCGTTCTGCTTCCTGAGGAATCCGTTCTGCTTCCTGGAGGAGTCACGCCACTCCCTGGAGAAGCTGAGCCCCCACTTGGGGTGCCCACGTTAGCCCTGAGGTGCCCACGGCATCCCTAAGGTGTTTGCTCCGCTCCCGAAGGCGCTCGCTCCGCTTCCCGGGACGCCGGTGCTGATCCCCGGGATGCCGGTGGTGATCCCCGGGATCCCCGCTACCCTTCCTGGGGTACCCAAACTCCCGCTCGGGGTGTCTCTGGGGTGGCAGTGCCACCCTTAAGGTGTTTGTCCGGTCCCTAAGATGCTTTCTCTGATTCCTTGGATGCTGGCTCGGCTCCCTGGGGAACCCAAGCCCTCACTTGAGATTCCCAGGCTGCTCGCCAGGGTGTCCATGCCATCTCTGAGGTGTCCATGCCATCCTTGAGGTGTCCATGCCATCCTTGAGGTGTCCATGCCATCCCTGGAGTGTCCATGCCATCCCCGAGGTGTCCATTCCATCCCTGGGGTGTCCATGCCATCCTCGGGGTGTCCATGCCATCCCCGAGGTATCCATGCCATCCCTGAGGTGTCCATGCCATCTCTGAGGTGTCCATGCCATCCTTGGGGTGTCCATGCCATCCTTGAGGTGTCCATGCCATCTCCAGGCTGTCCATGCCATCTCCAGGCTGTCCATGCCATCCCTGACGTGTCCATGCCATCCCTGACGTGTCCATGCCATCCCTGGGGTGTCCATGCCATCCCCGAGGTGTCCATGCCATCCCTGAGGTGTCCATGCCATCCTTGAGGTGTCCATGCCATCTCCAGGCTGTCCATGCCATCCTTGAGGTGTCCATGCCATCCCTGACGTGTCCATGCCATCCCTGACGTGTCCATGCCATCCCTGACGTGTCCATGCCATCTCCAGTCTGTCCATGCCATCCCCGAGGTGTCCATTCCATCCCTGGGGTGTTCATTCCACCTTTGAGGTGTCCATGCCATCCCTGGAGTGTCCATACCATCCCCGAGGTGTCCATTCCATCCCTGGGGTGTCCATGCCATCCCTGAGGTGTCCATGCCATCCTTGAGGTGTCCATGCCATCTCCAGGCTGTCCATGCCATCCTTGAGGTGTCCATGCCATCCCTGGAGTGTCCATACCATCCCCGAGGTGTCCATTCCATCCCTGAGGTGTCCATGCCATCCTTGGGGTGTCCATGTCATCCCTGGGGTGTCCATGCCATCCCTGAGGTGTCCATGGACATCCCAGGGAGTTCCCTGGGTTCCCACCTTGCTCCTGGCATTCCCACTCTGCCTCCTCACAGCGTCCCGGGAGTCCGGGGTGATTTTTGGGATCTGTGTGATGGAGCCACGGGAGCTGCCGTGGGATTTCAGCCTGGGGGATCCCTGTGGGTTTTCCATGGGATTTCCATGGCTGCAGAGCCTGGAAAATCAGGCAGCTGGAGGTGTTTTCCTGGGATGGTCGGCTCTTGGCGTCTCAGCTCCTTTGGGAGGTCGGCCAAGGATGGGATGAATCTTTGAGCACCTGGGATGATCCATCCATGGGAAATTCCAACTGACTGCTGAGGGATAAAAACCTAAATCCTGCTTCTCCAGCCAATTCCTCCCCTTTTCCCCCTTGGAACCCGTTTTGTCTCATCAAACAAGCTGAAATCCATGGATGGCGCGAAACGTCGGATCGTGATCCCGGAGGGTGGCGCTGCTGGGATCATGTTTGAAAAATTTGGGCGTTTTTTGGAGGAGGAGATTCAAATCAACTGGAAAAAAAAACAACCTTCAGATGGATTGGGATGAGATTTAAAAGCTGGAAGGCAGAAACAGAGCTCACAGATCCCTGTTTTTCCTGGACACTTTTGGTGTTTCCAGCTGGATTTCTTGCTGAGCTCCCTTTGGAGGAGCAGGAATTGGCACCGGGAGGGTTTTTCATTCACTGAGGGTGCAGTTCCAGGTCTGGTGAGTCGCGAGGCTGTTGCAAAACATCCCCGGGTGGGCGTTTCCTTGAATCCCAGTTCCAAGATCTGCTGATTCCAGGAATTTTGCCCACGTTTTGAGAGGAGACCAAGAGCAGCTGTGCTCAGCATGTGTGTGGTCCCCCAGCTGGGATCCGTCTGGATCCACCCAGATCCATCTGGATCCACCTGGATCAACCCGGGCACTGTGACGGAGCGGATTCCCACTGGCACATTCTGGGGATGCACCACAAATTGAGGCAGGAATTTTTAAGGATGGAGATTTTTATCTCTGGATGTTTTGGGTGCTGCAGGATCATGTTGGTGTTCCTGTCCTCACTGCTGCTGTGCCACTGTCCCCTTCCCATCCTGCTCCCATTCCCACTGTTCCCATTCCCATTCCCCCCTGCTCCATTCCCACTGTTCCCATTCCCACTGTTCCCATTCCCACTCTGCTGCCATTGCACTCGTCCCTGGTGGCTGCTGTCCATTCCCATCCCTGTGAGCTCCTGTCCTCACAGCTGTGCCATTCCCATTCCCATTCCCATTCCCATTCCCATTCCCATTCCCATTCCCATTCCCATTTCTCCCATCTCTATTCCATAACGATCCCAGCCCAGCTGTGTGTTCCTCCTGGCTGGACACTGCTCCAGCCCAGCTGGACATGGTTCCACCCATGCCAGGCATCAACTCATCCATCCATCCATGGATTCCATCCATCATCCATCCATCATCCATCCATCCATCCATCCATCCATGGATTCCATCCATCATCCATCCATCCTTCCATCCATCCATGGATTCCATCCATCCATCCATCCATCATCCATCCATCCATCCATCCATCCATCCATCCATGGATTCCATCCATCCATCCATCCATCCATCCATGGATTCCATCCATCCATCCATCCATCCATCCATCCATCCATCCATCCATCCATCCATCCATCCATGCATTCTTACATCCTATCCCTGATTCCATATATCCATCCTTCCATCCCAACCCATCCCATCCCAGATATCCATCGCTCCATCTTATCCATCCTATCCCAGATATCCATCCTTCCATCCTGTCCCTGCTTCCATCCCAGATATCCATCTCAGATATCCATCCCATCCCATCCCATCCCATCCCATCCCATCCCATCCCATCCCATCCCATCCCATCCCATCCCATCCCATCCCAGCTGTATTTTGTTATTCCCACTGTACCTCTCTCTGGCTCTCTGTGCTGGCTCCCATTGGGATTCGGGAGTTTCCAGCAGCCAGGATCATGGAGAAGCCGTTCCCACACAGATCTGGGTGCTGGCACCACAGAATTTTCCTGATTGCACCAGAAAAGTCGGGAATTTTCACCATCCTGGTACGGAACCGAGCTCATCCCGAGGCTGAAGGGGAAGCGGGAGCTCCTCTGGGGAAAAGCAAAGCCACAAAATCCATCCCCGCCCCACTGCCTGGGATACTTGGATTTCAGCTTCCACATTCCAGAGGGGGAAAAAAAACCCTGGGAAGTGTCTGGAGGACTCGGCAGCACCTGGAATTTTTCATGTCCAGCTGTGAAATGAGTGGAGGAGGATGGGAGTGGCGAGTGCGGCTGGAATTCTGCGGCTGCCGGCCTGGGACAGTCACTGCAAGGGGATGGAATTCCATAAAAATTCCTGGCTGGCCGAAGGAGCTGCCACACGCGACCACAAAGATGCTGGAAATGGAATTTTCCCTTTCTCCAGCCTCTGGAG
Source organism: Periparus ater (assembly GCA_032357785.1). NCBI lineage: Eukaryota > Metazoa > Chordata > Aves > Passeriformes > Paridae > Periparus > Periparus ater. Next base: position 72,703,638 of record CM063608.1, on the reverse strand, counting down.
GAGCTGCTATAAACGATCCCAAAAATGTTGGGAATATTCTCCCTGTCTCCATTCCCTGCGTCAGGCACATCCCTTTATTTCTGCATGGATGAATCCCTATATCCATCCCCAGGCAGGGTTTTATGGAATTCTGGGTCGGAAGGGAATTTAGGGATCGCTCATTCCGTGTCCTGCCATGGCAGGGACACCTCCTGCTACCCCAGGCTGCTCCAAGCCTTGTCCAACCTCTCCTTGGATATTCCAGGGATGAGGAGTGGGGAATTCCCCAGCACAGCCAGAAGTTGTCTGATCTTCCTTTCGTAATTCCATCTTTTTTTTTTTCCCCATCCCATTCCCGTTCCAGCGCGATGCAGCCGCCCCAAAGCCGTGGCCAACGCTCACATCGAGGCTGGGAATCGCACGGAGCTGAATTCCCGCCTGCGCTACTCCTGCAATCCCGGATACAAACGGAAAGCCGGGACCTCCAGCCTCATCCAGTGCATCCTCTGGAACGGCTCCGAGCCCCGCTGGACCGACCCCACGCTCCAGTGCATCCGTAAGTCCGGGAATTTGGGAGCTGGGACAGCTCCAGAACCGGAGGACGGGAAGAAACGTGAGCTCTGTTTCTTCCAAAATATTCAGAAATAGAGGGAAAATTACGGAATCGAATCCGTGCAATTCCTAACAGATCGTGGGTGATGGGTGGGAAAACAAAAATTTAGGACCTCACGTCCCTCAGTGCTCCCAGAGCCCGGGGAGGAAGTTAAAACCTGGGAAAGGAATTTATTGTGGAGGATGGAACACCGGGAATGTGGAATTTATAAACCAGAAAAAGACTTTGGATAACGCAGAGGTCTGGGGAAACATAATTAAAAGGCTGAAAATACGGATTAATTAGGATAATTAAAAAGGGGTCAATTATTCATCAATAGAAGGGTAATTAAGAACTTGAAGCCAATGAACATTAATTCCTTTTTTTGCTAAAATGTATAAAATTGTTAAAATTTGGCAACAAACATCCAGAATTTGTGGAATTTCCCCCGGACCTCAATGTTGGATAAAATAATTGGATAAAATAATAAAAAAATAAATATCCAATAAAATATTGAATAAAATAATTTTGACTGACTCAGCAAACTGGTGGGAGTTTCATTTCCCAGCTGATGGCGTCTCCCTGTTGTGTTTTCCCAAAGGAGATCCGGCTCATTCCTGGGAAACCCCCGGCACGGAGAGCACGACCCAGAGGGGTGAGGAACGCGATTGGGATTGGGATTGGGATTGGAGCCTGGGGTTTGGAAACCCCAACATTCCCGTGCTGGGATCCGATTCACGCCGTCTCCTGAAATCCCAGCTGTCGGATGAGGGCGCGGAAATAACGGAGCTGCTTTTCCATTTTGGGAATTTCAAGATTTCCCATCGTTTTCTCAGCAGGAAGAACCGATGCCAGCCCGAATCCCAGCCCGAATCCCAGCCCGAATTCCAGCCCCTCTCCAGCTTCCAGTCAATCCCCTGTGCTGCCAGATGGATCCAGGCCACCGGAGACGATTCCAACACCGGACACATCCACGCTGGGAGAGGGGAGAACCCCGCTGCCCGTCCCGCCCACGGATCACGCCGCAGGTTGGGCCAATTCCCGAGGGAATCCAAACCTCCTCCGGGGCTTCTTTGATCCGTAAAGGCTTTTCTGCTTTTCCAATGGAATTTTTCCTTCTCTCCAACCTCTTTTTTTAGTGAGGCTCTTCCCAGAATCCACCCCTTTCCTACTTCTGCAGCTCAAAATTTCCTTTTCTCTCCTCTTTTCCAGTTTCCGTCCTCTCTGTGGGCTGTTCCGTCGGTAAGTTGGGAAAAAATCGCTTATTTGGGAAACGGGGGCTTATTTATTCTTTTTTAAAGCTTCAAATCCCTTTTGGGAGCTGTGGGAGCTTTATTCCATGACCAACAGGAATGGGAGGGGGAGGGAAAGGATTCAGCACCCAAATTCCTTCCTGGAAAGAAAAATTCCAAATTTTCTCCCTCTGGGGGTGGGGAGGGCACCTTGTGATGGTGCCTGGAGTGGGTTTGGCTCCTTCTGGAGCTGTTTTGGTGGAATTCTTTGGCCATGGGTTGGGAGATGTTCCTCACTCAGTGTCTCCATCCCGCAGGATTCCTGGTGCTGCTGGCCACCGGAATTGCGGCCGCCTGCTGCTGGAGGAGGAAGTAAGGATGAGTTTTCCAAGGCTTCTGCGTTTTCCAAAGGAAAACCTTGGAATGGCACCGATGCTCCTCTTCCCTCCGCAGGCGCACCGGGCAGGGCTACGCGGTGACGGAGACGGATATTCCCATGGAAGCTCATCCCGCCGGGAATGAGGAGGTGGAGCCTCCCGTCGTCGTCCCCACAGGCTGAGCACCCGGCCCGGGGACACTCGGAGCATTCCCATCCCGAGGGATGCCGGAGGATGGAATTCCGGCCGCTTCCCTGAGAGCAGCCGGGGACGCGCGGCTGAACGCGGATGGTTCCCACCGATGATCCCGAAGGTGGGATCTGGAGCTGGGATTTGTGGGAATTGGCCCTGGGGATGCTGGTGGTGGCCAAGGAGAGGGTTGGGATGTTGGGATGGGGTTTGGGATGAAGCTGAGCTACCCTGCCCCAGGTAATTCCCATCCCCTGTCCATGGATAGACTCGGAGTAGCTGGATCCCATCCTTTTCCCAGCTCTGTCCCAAATCCCAGGAATTGGATGGAAAGACCCAGCTGAGCATTTCCACACATCCTCATCCCTTTCCTGTTCTCTTCCAGCCACTGAGCCAAAGGTGTTGGGAACATCCCACCCTCACACACAGCTCAGGGATCCTTGGGAAGCACTTCCAGCGCCGATCCCGGCTCCGGATCCCGATCCCCACCCGGAATCCAAGCTGGAGCGGCGCCTCCACGGACACCATCGAGGACCAAATAATTTAGGGAATATTTTTCTTTGTGTGTTTCCCTTTATCCATCAGCAGTTTTTATGCACTTGTTCCCTTATCCAGGTTTTTATCCACTTGTTCCCTCATCCAGGTTTTTTTGCACTTGTTCCCTCATCCAGGTTTTTATCCACTTGTTTCCTCACACTCCGGAAAAGGCAGCTCTCTATTTTTAGGTAGAAATAAATTTATTTTATATGGAAAATACACTCAGATTTTTAACTGGATGTCTTGGGAAGGATTGGATTGGGATGAATCCCGCAGCATTCCCATCGGACACCGCGGAATCGAAGGGTTCATTCCCAACCTCCGGAGGCGACGGCACAGAGGAGCTCTCGAAAAGCTTGGGATGCACCGGCTGGAATTCCATGGATTTTCCTGGCTGCTCCTGTCCTGTTTGTGCCTCTGATCCGGGGCACATCCCTCTTCCCAAGGAACCAGGAATCTTGGGAGAGGCCGGAAGGGAGCCCTGGGATGATCCAACGGCCGCTCCAGGCTTTGTGCTCCCATCCACATCCAAGAGTTTGGGAGAATTCCTGCCCACGCCGGGAACGCATTCCCAGAATCGGCTTCCAAAGTGAAAGGAGAGGGAGGGAAGCAGCTCCATGGAATCCAATCCATCCCATGGAATAAAAACCAGGATGCACCAGCTTCCTGCAGCAGCTCCAGGCCGTGGCCAAGGGCAGAGTCCAAAACCACTTCCAGTTTTGGTTTCCCACGGCACAGACTCTGGAATTGTGGCCTCCAGGCACGGAGAGCATGATCCGGGAAATAAAAGGATATTTGAGGGCAGGGAAGAGACACAATGGAATTTTTTTTTGTCTATAAATTTAATTTGAGGATTGGAAATCCCTCTCCAGTTTGTCCCCGAATTTTTCTGCTCCTGCCTTATCTCTTCCCGCCTGGTTGGCTGCAGGGAGGAGGGAAAGAATCCAGGGAAATCCCTTGGCTGCAAGGATGGAAGATGAATTCACTGGGAGAGATTCAGGATTTCCTCCCGTGGCTGGACAGGAAAAGTTCATTTCCAATAAATAAACTTTCTCTGGATATTTTCCAGCGTTGTGCTTCCTCTTTTTTCCATTGGATCAGAGGGAATTCCGGGAATGACGGGATATTTGGGAAGTTTGGTGTCAGGGGGAAGAGAGGGAATGCTCCAAAATGAACCTTGTTCTGTCGGATCCCATTTCCTGAAGTGCACGAATATCCTCTGGATATCCTCTGGAATATCCTCTGGAATATCCTCTGGATATTCCACTTGCCAGCTCCTGGAGGATGAGGCAGGGCTGGAGGAAATCACATCATCCCCAGGGAGCCTGGAAATTCCTCTGGAGCTGGGAACATCCCGCTCCAACATTTGTCTGGAATGTGGAGCAGGGAACATCCTGCTCCAACTTTTGTCTGGAATTTGGAGCCGGGCTGAAATCCTGCTCCAACTTTCACCTGGAATTTGGAGCTGGGAACATCCTGCTCCAACTTTTGTCTGGAATTTGGAGCTGGGCTGAAATCCTGCTCCAAAATTCACCTAGAATTTGGAGGATTTGGCTGAAATCCTGCTCCAACATCCTGATTTTCATCTCCAATGTCTGATTTTGGAGCTGGGATGTGCCAAGAGGAATCCTGCTCCAACTTTCACCTGGAATTTGGAGCTGGGTTGAAATCCTGCTCCAACTTTTGCCTGGAATTTGGAGCTGGGCTGAAATCCTGCTCCAAAATTCACCTAGAATTTGGAGGATTTGGCTGAAATCCTGCTCCAACATCCTGATTTCCATCGCCAACGTCTGATTTTGGAGCTGGGATGTGCCAAGAGGAATCCTGCTCCAACTTTCACCTGGAATTTGGAGCTGGGCTGAAATCCTGCTCCAACATTCGCCTGGAATTTGGAGCTGGGCTGAAATCGGCTGAAATCCTGCTCCAACTTTTGCCTGGAATTTGGAGCTGGGCTGAAATCCTGCTCCAACATTTGTCTGGAATTTGGAGGATTTGGCTGAAATCCTGCCCCAACATCCTGATTTCCATCTCCAACGTCTGATTCTGGAGCTGGGATGTGCCAAGAGGATTTGTCCCAGGTCCAGGACGGCTCTGGGAAGCCGGAGGCTCTGTCAGGGCTGGATGGGCTTTTCCTGGATCGTTGGGAACGAGACGAGCGGAGCCAGGGAGCCAAAGAATTGCTGGGTGCAAGCCTGGCACAGGAATCCCCCCAGATCCCGGCTGCCGTCGCTCTGGAGGAGGAAAGGAGGAGATTTCAGGGAAGAGGAAACTGCAGGAACAAAACCTCGGCTTCCAAGCTCTGCCCCAATCCAGGGAAAGCAGCCAGGATGTGCCCAAAGCAAGGAATTCCCACAGGGAATCGTGGAATGGCTGGAAAAGATCTTGAAGGACATCGAGTCCGACTGCTGCCAGCACTGCCAAGGCCACCCAGGTCCCCGAGTGCCGCATCCACCGGGCTCGGAAATCCCTCCAGGAATGGGAATTCCACCCCTGCCTTGGGCAGACCATTCCCATGCTTGGAAAATTCCATGAAGGAATTTTCCCAAAGTCCAGCCTAAACCTCCCATGGCACAGCCTGAGGTTGTTCCCCCTTGTCCTGGATGTGGAGCTCCACGGATTGACCTCGCGTTCCCTACGGAACTCGGCCTTTCCAGCACCCTCCGGACAAGGATCCAGGTGGGATCCATCCCAAACCCAGCCCCAAAAGTTGGGATTGTCACTGGGGCCAGGGCGCTGTGCCGATCCCACACGGATATTCCGTGGATTCCAGGAGTGAATCCAGACTTGGATCCATCCGAGCACCTCGGGATGTTCAGGATCCACGGGAAGCGCAACACGAGCTGGAATTTCCCTTGGAATTCAGCCCTGGTTGTGAGCAGAAGGAAAGGGATGGGGAGCTGAGATCCCTACTCAGAACAGGACTGGAATGGCTCGGGAAGGCTCCCAAATCCCAAATCCCAAACCCCAAATCCCAAATCCCAAACCCCAAATCCCAAATGCCAGGGAAGTGACGTACGCGACTCAACGGGAGCTTCTTCACCACCAGCCCAGAGCGGAATTCCAGGGATTTTGTACATCCCAACGCACAACAAGGGATGGGAGATGGGGCAGCCTCACTCAGCAGCTCCACCCGGAGGAAATGTTCCTGGGAAACGCGGGAAAATGGGAATATCAGCACGGGGAGGGAGATGAAGGTTGATCCGTGAGTTTTTTAGATGAGAGGAGGGGAGGGGAGGGGAGGGGAGGGGAGGGGAAGGGAAGGGAAGGGAAGGGAAGGGAAGGGAAGGGAAGGGAAGGGAAGGGAAGGGAAGGGAAGGGAAGGGAAGGGAAGGGAAGGGAAGGGAAGGGAAGGGAAGGGAAGGGAAGGGAAGGGAAGGGAAGGGAAGGGAAGGGAAGGGAAGGGAAGGGAAGGGAAGGGAAGGGAAGGGAAGGGAAGGGAAGGGAAGGGAAGGGAAGGGAAGGGAAGGGAAGGGAAGGGAAGGGAAGGGAAGGGAAGGGAAGGGAAGGGAAGGGAAGGGAAGGGAAGGGAAGGGAAGGGAAGGGAAGGGAAGGGAAGGGAAGGGAAGGGAAGGGAAGGGAAGGGAAGGGAAGGGAAGGGAAGGGAAGGGAAGGGAAGGGAAGGGAAGGGAAGGGAAGGGAAGGGAAGGGAAGGGAAGGGAAGGGAAGGGAAGGGAAGGGAAGGGAAGGGAAGGGAAGGGAAGGGAAGGGAAGGGAAGGGAAGGGAAGGGAAGGGAAGGGAAGGGAAGGGAAGGGAAGGGAAGGGAAGGGAAGGGAAGGGAAGGGAAGGGAAGGGAAGGGAAGGGAAGGGAAGGGAAGGGAAGGGAGCCCACGGCACGAATCCCAGGATTGGGATGGATTTTGGGAAAATCCTTTGGAAAATCCACAGAAGGATTGTCCTGCCCCAGGAAGTTTCCGCTTACTCTGGCCAGGCTTAGAAGGTTTTCCAGGGATTTGGACATCAGCAGGCATTTCCTGGCTCTCGTCACGGCCACGTAGAGCAGGTTCCACTCGTCCTCAGGGATCTGGCCTGCGAGGAAGGAAGAAATCCATGGATTTTGGGAGCTCTGTGCTCCTTCCAAGGCTTCAGGAATGAGCTCGGAGCTTCCTTCCCACCCCAACAATCCCAGGGTTCCATCTGGGATAAATCTCTGGTGGTTTGGGTGGGAATGTGATCCCAATTTTCTTTCAGGCTCTGTCTCCGTGGAAAGCCGGGAGGAGCCCTGGGATATTCCCACTCCTGGCAGGAGAAGGAGGAAAATGAAACCTGGAGGGATTTGGGATGGCTGGAGTCTCCTTTCCATGGAAAAAATATCCCAAAAATCCCATCCCAACCTCCCCTAGGCAAGGCTGAGGCTGTTCCCTCTCTTCCTGGGGATTCCTGGGATGTGCTGGGAACCCTCATGGGGGTATGAGCAGAGAATTCCCAAATTATCGAGGTTGGGAAAGAATTCCAGGATCACCAAGGCCAAGCTGTGCCTGATCCACTGAGTGCCACATCCAGGAATTCCTCGGATTCCTCCAGGGATGGCGACTCCAAACCTCCCTGGGCAGGAATATTTATGGAATGGGAAAATCCTTAGGGTTGGAAAAGGTGTGCAGGAGAAGGAGGAGGGAGAAGTTGTTTTAATGGGAAAAATCATTGGGAGGGCTTGAAAAATAAAATAAAATAAAATAAAAAAAAATAAAATAAAAAAAAATAAAATAAAAAAAAATAAAATAAAATAAAATAAAATAAAATAAAATAAAATAAAATAAAATAAAATAAAATAAAATAAAATAAAATAAAATAAAATAAAATAATAAAAATAAATAAAATAAAAGGAAATAAATGAAAATAAATTAAATTAAATTAAAAAAATAAAATAAAGTAAAAGGAAATGAAAAGAAATAAAAGGAAATGAAAATAAATAAAATAAAATAAAAAGAAATAAATTAAAATAAAATATAAGGAAATAAAATAAAATAAAATAAAAGGAAATAAATAAAAGGAAAATAAAAGGGAATAAAATAAAAGGGAATAAAATACAAGGAAATAAAATACAAGGAAATAAAATATAAGGAAATAAAATAAAATAAAATAAATAAAAAATAAAAGAAGGACTTGAGTTTTCCTTATTCTGTTTGGACATCACGGAATCAGGGAATCATGGAATTCTTTTGGTTGGGAAAGTTCTCCAAGAGATGGAATCCAACCAGAAATTCCCCCTGCACCCCCTTTTCTCCGGGATGAGCCCCTCCCCAGCTCCCTCAGGAATTCTCCAGCCCCTTCCGCTCCCTCAGGAATTCTCCAGACCCTCCAGGAATTCTCCAGCTTCTTCCCATCTCCCTCAGGAATTCTCCAGACCTTTCCCATCTCCCTCAGGAATTCTCCTGCCCCTCCAGGAATTCTCCAGCCCTTTCCCAGCCCCATTCCCACTCTCCAGCCCCATTCCCACATTCCCTTTTCCCGCTCTTCCTCACCCAGAGCGTCGTTCGCTCTCCTCAGGAAAGCCATGGATGAGATTTGCACAAAATCATCCGCGACCCAAACGCTGTCGAATTCCTGGCCCTTGGCTTGGTGCACGGTCCCCAGGAGATAATCTGGGAAAAACCAGGGGAAAAGGGATCAGTCTTGGAAGCAATCCTGGAATTTCGTGGTTCTGTTTCCGGATCCATTCCCCAAAGCTCCTCACTGGGGAATCCGGGTGGATGAAGGGGATTTTGTACCGAGGGAGATTCCAGCCACATTCCCAAACGGAAATGCTCAGGGTTTGAGGAATTTTGTCTCCTCAAATTCCAACAGGAATCCCAAATGGGCAGGGGTTCCACATCCCAGGCTGCTCCAAGACCTGTCCAGCCTGGTCTTGGACATTCCCGGGATTTGGGACAGCCACAGCTGCTCTGGGAATTCCCAAAATCCCACCCCAATTCCCCTTTTCCAACCTGGAGCCATTCCCTGGCTCCTGCCCCTCCAGGCCTTTCCCAAATTCCAGCTCTCCCGGAGCCCCTCCAGGCCCTGGAATGTGCTGGAAGCTCTCCCTGGATCCTTCCCTTCTCCAGGAGAACATTCCCAGCTCTGCCAGCCTGGCTCCAGAGCCTGACATTGGATCCATCTCCTCTCCAAGGAATTTTGGGACCCAGGGCCTTCCCTTGCAATCTCAGGAAGCCACCAAGGCTCTCCCTTCCCTTTCCCTCTCTTGCCCATCCCCATTGCCCAGAAAAATCCCTCGGCATGGATTCGGAGCCTCCCAAATCCCAGAATCCCGGAATGCTTTGGGATGGGATCCAGGGACCTTCAATCCCATCCCATTCCAATCCCACCATCCCAGGCTGCTCCAACCCTTCCTTGGCCATTCCCGGGATCCAGGGGCAGCCACAGCTGCTCTGGGAATTCCCAAATCCCATTCCAATTCCCCTTTTCCAATCTGGAGACATTTTCTGAGTCATCTCCTTCCAGGACTTTCCCAAATTCCAGCTCTCCTGGATCCCCTTTATCTCCTGGAATGTGCTGGAAGCTCTCCCTGGATTCCAGAACATTCCCAGCTCTCCACAGCCAATCCCAAATCCCAACTCCCAACTCCCAAATCCCACCTCCTTTCTCCCTAAACAAACCCAACTCCACCCTCCCGGCTCCTTTTCCCCCGGGCCGTGAACCGATCCGGGATTTTCCCCGGATTCACCTGCCAGGGATTCCCGGGAAACGTGGCTGTCCCTGATCCTCCTCAGCAGCTCCGGGATCCGTTCCCGGTATTTTTCCACGATGGAAATTTTCCCTTCCAGGTCTCGGTCCTGAACGCAGGCGGCGAATTCCCGCAGTGCCGGGAAGCCGCCCGACGCCTCCCAGCGCCGGATGAACGGATCCTCTATCTCCAGGTTGGCTGCGGGAACCAGGGGTAATTAGTGCTTTAATTAATTAATTCCATGGTAATTAATTGGAATTAATTAGTTTCAATTTATCGGAATTAAGTAGATTTTAAATTTATTGGAATTAATTCAATTTCAATGCAGTGAAATTCATTGAATTCGTTAAAATTAATTGGATTTTACTTCATTGAAATTAAATTTTAATTCAGTGGAATTGATTACATTTTATTCAATGAAATTAATTAAAGTTTAAGTCATTGCAATTAATTAGATTTTAATTCAGTGAAATTAATTAAATTTATATTAATTTAAATAAACTAATTTAGATTTCTTTAATTAATTGAAATGCATTACATTTTACTTCATTCTATTGAAATGAATTTGATTTTCATGAATTAGATTTTAATTAATTGGAATTAATTAATTTCAATTTATTGTAATTAATTAGATTTCAAATTTATTGCAATTAATTCAATTTTAACGCATTGAAATTCACTGAATTTGTTAAAATTAATTGGATTTTACTTCAATGAAATTGAATTTTAATTCAGTGGAATTGATTGCATTTTACTTCAATGAAATTAATGAAATTTTAAGTCATTGCAATTAGATTTTAAGTCATTGCAATTAATTAAATTTTAATTCAGTGAAATTAATTAAATTTAAATTAATTTAAATGAACTAATTTAGATTTTTTTAAAATTTAGATTGAGATGAATTTGATTTTCATTAATTAGATTTTAATTAATTTGAGTTAGTTTTAATTTATCAGAATTAAGTAGATTTTAATTGATTGGAATTAATTTGATTTTAACGCATTGAAATTCACTGAATTTCGTAAAATTAATTTTACTGCATTGAAATTGAATTTTAATTCAGTGGAAATAATTACATTTTACTTCAATGAAATTAATTAAATTTTAAGCCATTGCAATTAATTAGATTTTAATTCAGTGAAATTAATTAAATTTAAATTAATTTAAATAAAGTACTTTAGATTTTTTTAATTAATTGAAATGTATTACATTTTACTTCATTAGATTGAAATTATTTTGATTTTCATTAATTAGATTTTAATTAATTGAACTTAATTAATTTAATTAATTTAATTCTAATTCATCTAAATCAATTAGATTTCAATTCATTGAAATCAATTAGATTTTACTTTACTGAAATTGATTACACTTTAATTATTGAAATTAATTAGATTTGTATTAATTGAAATTAATTAGGCATTGCAATTAATTACATTTTAATTTATTGAAAATAAATTTTCATTCATTGAACTTAATTTAAGTCATTGATATGAATTAAATTTTACTTCATTAAAATCAATTAGATTTTAATTCCTTGAAATTAATTAGATTTTAATACATTGAAATTAACTAGATTTTAATTCAGTTATATTAATTAAATTTAAAGTAATTGAAATCAGTTGGATTTTAAGTAATTAAAATTAATTTAATTAAAATTAATTTAATTTAATTAATTTTAATTAATTTAATCTAATTTTTATTTTAATTTAATTAATTAAATTTAATTTAGAATAATTTAATTTACAATTAATTTAATCATTGAAATGAATTAAATTTTACTTCATTGAAATCAATCAGATTTTAAGTCATTGAAATTATTTAAATTTTAATGCATTAAAATTACTTTTGTTTTATTTAATTAAAATCAATTAGATTTTATTTCATTGAAATTAATTGCACTTTAATTCAGTGAAATTTGTTAAATTTAAATTATTGGAAATTAAATAAATTTCAAATCCATTGAAATTAATTAGACTTAAATTAATGAAAATCAATTAAATTTAAATTCATTAAAATCAATGAAATTTTAATTCACTGCCATTAATGAGATTTTAATTAATTGCGATTAATTCCCTTCCCTCACCGTTTTTCCTGAGCTCTGCAGGTTGGCTCAGCTTCCAAATGTCCAAAATTCTGCCCAGCCCGAAACGCTGCAAACCCTGAAACAGAAAAACGAGATTGAAACATGAAATTAAGTGGAATAAAATAGAATAAAATTAATTTAAACAGAATAAAATGAAATAAAATTAAATTGAATGGAATAATGTGTAATTAAATAAATGGAATAAAATAGAATAAAATGAAATAAAATGGAATGGAATAAAGTGTAATTAAATAAATGAAATGAAATAGAATAAAATTAAATAAAATGGAATGGAATAAAGTGTAATTAAATAAATGAAATGAAATAGAATAAAATGGCATAAAATGGAATGAAATGGAATAATGTGTAATTAAATAAATGGAATAAAATAGAATAAAATGAAATAAAATTAAATGGAATTGAATAATGTGTAATTAAATAAATGAAATGAAATAGAATAAAATTAAATAAAATGGAATAAAAGGGAAAAAAATAGAATTAAATAAATGAATTAAACTGAAATTAATGAAATAAAATGAAATTAAATAGAATGAAATAGAATAAAATGAAATAAAATTCCATCTTTTCCTGCCTCATCCTTCAGAAGAATGGGATAAATTATCCTTAAAATGGGAGAAATTGTTCTAAAAATGGATTGAGGCCTGCACGGGCTGGAGAAGAACGGCATCCTTGAGAGCAAAAAATTCCCATTTTTTCCTCAAAATTCCCACTTTTTCCTGGAATATTCATTTCAATCCTTGAAGAGACTTGGTCTATCCCTCTTTCCCTGCCTCATCCCTCAGAAAAATGGGACAAATTATCCTTAAAATGGGAGAAATTATTCTCAAAATGGATCGAGGCCTGCAAGGCTTGGACATTAACAGCTCTGAATATCATCCCCACTCACAAAATATTCCTGCTTTTTCCTCAAAATCCCTGCTTTTTCCTGGAATATTCATTTCAATCCTTGGAGAGACGTCGTGTATCCCTCTTTTCCTGCCTCATCCCTCAGAAAAATGGGATAAATTGTCCTTAAAATGGGAGAAATTTTCCTCAAAATGGATTGAGGCGTGCACGGGCTGGAGAAGAACGGCATCCCTGAGAGCAAAAAATTCCCATTTTTTCCTCAAAATTCCTACTTTTTCCTGGAATATTCATTTCAATCCTTGGAGAGACGTCGTGTATCCCTCTTTTCCTGCCTTATCCCTCAGAAAAATGGGATAAATTGTCCTAAAAATGGGAGAAATTATCCTCAAAATGGGATGAGGCCTATTCAGGTTGGAGAGTAACAGCTCCAAATAACATCCCTGAGAGCAAAAAATTACTGCTTTTCCCTGAAAAATTCCTGCTTTTTCCTGGAATATTCATTTCAATCATTGTAGAACTTTTTCCATCCTTCTTTTCCTGCCTCATCCCTCAGAAAACTGGGATAAATTATCCTAAAAATGGGAGAAATTATCCTCAAAATGGATCGAGGCCTGCACAGGCTGGGGAAGAACGGCATTCCTGAGAACAAAAAATTCCTGTTTTTTCCTCAAAATTCCTACTTTTTCCTGGAATATTCATTTCAATCCTTGGAGAGACTTGTTCCATCCATCTTTCCCTGCCTTATCCCTCAGAAAAATGGGATAAATTGTCCTAAAAATGGGAGAAATTATCCTCAAAATGGGATGAGGCCTACTCAGGTTAGAGAGTAACAGCTCCAAATAACATCCCTGAGAGCAAAAAATTACTGCTTTTTCCTGAAAATTCCTGCTGTTTCCTGGAATATTCATTTAAATCATTGTAGAACTTTTTCCATCCTTCTTTTCCTGCCTCATCCCTCAGAAAACTGGGACAAATTATCCTAAAAATGGGAGAAATTATCCTCAAAATGGGATGAGGCCTGCACGGGCTGGAGAAGAACGGCATCCCTGAGAGCAAAAAATTCCTGTTTTTTCCTGGAATATTCATTTAAAACCTTGGAACAAGTTTTTCCAGCTGTCCATCCATCTTTCCTTGCCTCATCCCTCAGAAAAATGGGACAAATTGTCCTAAAAATGGGAGAAATTATCCTCAAAATGGATCGAGGCCTGCACAGGCTGGGGAAGAACGGCATTCCTGAGAGCAAAAATTTCCTGTTTTTTCCTCAAAATTCCTACTTTTTTCCAGGAATATTAATTTCAATCCTTGGAGAGACTTGTTCCATCCATCTTTCCCTGCCTTATCCCTCAGAAAAATGGGATAAATTGTCCTAAAAATGGGAGAAATTATCCCAAAAATGGGATGAGGCCTATTCAGGTTGGAGAGTAACAGCTCCAAATAACATCCCTGAGAGCAAAAAATTACTGCTTTTTCCTGAAAAATTCCTGCTTTTTCCTGGAATATTCATTTAAATCATTGTAGAACTTTTTCCATCCTTCTTTTCCTGCCTCATCCCTCAGAAAACTGGGATAAATTATCCTAAAAATGGGAGAAATTATCCTCAAAATGGGATGAGGCCTGCACGGGCTGGAGAAGAACGGCATCCCTGAGAGAAAAAAATTCCTGTTTTTTCCTGGAATATTCATTGAAATCAATGGAATTTGACTGGGAAGCCCCGCTGGGCGCTGCCCCTCACCCCAATAATGTGGATTTTGGCCGGGGGGTCTCTCCCAGAGAATTCCACGGCGTCCTCGAACACGTTCCAGTTGCTCCGGGACAACAGCGCCACCGACCCGACCCAGCTTCCCCTCACGTCTCCTGCCGGAGAAATTCCCGGTTATCCACAGCCAATCCCGACAGGAATTCCTGGATATCCACAGCCATTCCTGCCAGGAATTCCCAGTTATCCACAGCCATTCCTGCCAGGAATTCCCAGTTATCCACAGGAATTCCCACCAGGAATTCCTGATTATCCACAGCCATTCCCGTCAGGAATTCCTGGATATCCATAGCCATTCCTGCCAGGAATTCCCAGTTATCCACAGGAATTCCTGCCAGGAATTCCTGATTATCCACAGCCATTCCTGCCAGGAATTCGTGATTATCCACAGCCATTCCAGCCAGGAATTCCTGGTCATCCACAGCCATTCCCAGAGAAATTTCTGGATATCCACAGCCATTCCCACCAGGAATTCCTGATTATCCACAGCCATTCCTGCCAGGAATTCCTGGTTATTCACAGCCATTCCGGCCAGGAATTCCCAGTTATCCACAGCCATTCCTGCCAGCAATTCCTGGATATCCACAGTCATTCCCACCAGGAATTCCTGGATATCCACAGCCATTCCTGCCAGGAATTCCCAGCTATCCACAGCCATTCCTGCCAGGAATTCCTGGATATCCACAGCCATTCCCACTAAAATTATAATATTATATATATTATTTCTAATTCTAAAATATAAATATTATAGAATAATTTGATTATTTTATTAAATATTATAATACTACTATTATTAATTACAACTAATAATAAATATTAATATTAATAATATTTAAGATATAATATGACTGTAGGTTATATATAACCATATAAGGTATTATTATATATAAAAATTAATGCTATTAAAATAATGATATATATAATTAATAATTAATATATATTAATATCTATAAATTATTTACAATTAAATATAGAACAATTATATATAATAATGTATGAAATTAATATATTATAATTATAGTAATTTATATAATTAATTATACATTATATTTGTTATAATTTAATTATATCCATAATGATAAATCAATATTTATTAAATTTAAATTATTTATTAATAGAAATATAATTATTTCTATTAAGTATTTATTAAAAGGTTAACTAATTAAAAATGAACATATAATTGTAATTAATTCTATATATTATGTATAATATATAGCTATATCATTATATTAATTATAATGAATTATAATTATATTTTAATACATAATTATATTTTAATATAATTATATTTAAATACATAATTTTAATTAATATATCATTATCTATGATATTAATTATATTTAATAATTTAATTTTAATTACTTATAATGAATTATGATTATAATTAATTACAACTACAATTAATTATAATTAACTAACAAACGACTCCAGATTTCTATCCCACAATTATCCGGGAATTTTCCCTCATTCCCAATCCCATCTCACCCTTTTGGGTCCCTCCCAGCAGGGTTTTCCCGCGGATCCCTTTGCACAAATCCAGGATCGTGGATCCCACGTAGGCGATTTCGGGCCCAAAGCGGAAACTCTGCACGGGAAAATCCCGGGATCAGCACCAAAACAGGAGGGAATTGTTGGAATCCATCCCAAGATGGCTCCACGTGGAATTATTGCATTCCCAGCAATCTTCTGGAGAATTTTTCCATAAAAAAACAACTAAATCCATCCAAAATATTCCTAGAAATCCCAATAATTCCTAAATCCAAAGGATGTGATTCCCACCAAGCTCCTGGACAGCTTCTCCTGGAAAAGGCACCAAAATTCCCAAAATATTCCTGAAAATCCTGAATGGGCAGGGACATCTCCCTCCATCCCAGGCCTCGGACATTCCCGGGATTTGGGACAGCCACAGCTGCTCTGGGAATTCCCAAAATCCCACCCCAATCTCCCCTTTTCCAATCTGGAGCCATTCCCTGGCTCCTGCCCCTCCAGGCCTCTCCCAAATTCCAGCTCTCCCGGAGCCCCTCCAGGCCCTGGAATGTGCTGGAAGCTCTCCCTGGATCCTTCCCTTCTCCAGGAGAACATTCCCAGCTCTCCCAGCCTGGCTCCAGAGCCTGACATTGGATCCATCTCCTCTCCAAGGAATTGATGGACCCAGGGCCTTCCCTTGCAATCTCAGGAAGCCACCAAGGCTCTCCCTTCCCTTTCCCTCTCTTGCCCATCCCCATTTCCCAGAAAAATCCCTCGGCATGGATTCGGAGCCTCCCAAATCCCAGAATCCCGGAATGCTTTGGGATGGGATCCAGGGACCTTCAATCCCATCCCATTCCAATCCCACCATCCCAGGCTGCTCCAACCCTTCCTTGGCCATTCCCGGGATCCAGGGGCAGCCACAGCTGCTCTGGGAATTCCAACCCAGCCAGGAATTCTTTCCCAAAATCCCACCCCAATTCCCCTTTTCCAATCTGGAGCCATTCCCTGGCTCCTGCCCCTCCAGGCCTTTCCCAAATTCCAGCTCTCCCGGAGCCCCTCCAGGCCCTGGAATGTTCTGGAAGCTCTCCCTGGATCCTTCCCTTCTCCAGGAGAACATTCCCAGCTCTCCCATCATCTCCATCCCATCACATCCCACAGCCACCTCCAACATCCCGGATATTCCCCTCAAAAAAAAAAAAAAAAACAAACCAAAATCCCAGGGAATCTCCCCACAACGACACCTCTGTCCCAGCTCCCGAATTTTCCGAAATTTTTCCGAAATTTTTCGGAAAATTTGGGATTTTTCCGTGGGAATCTTGCCCTTGCCTGGGTCAGGTAGAACACGTGGCTGTGGGGCAGTGAGTAGAGGGTGTTGACGGCCCCTCGGAAAGTGTAGATCTGTTGGTGAGGGTCTCCCACCAGGATTTTCCCACATTTTTGGGATTGTACGATATCCACGATGGCTGTGGGAATTAAAAATAAAAATCTGGATGGTCAACCCGCTCCAAACCCAAGGGAAAACTTTGGATATTGAGGGAAGAACCCGCTCCGAACGCAAATCGGTTCAGAAGTTAAACCCAAGGGGAAAATTGGGTTGAAATTCCAAATATTTGGGTTAAGATATTCCCAAATTGCTCCCAAGAATGTGGAAATTCCTTCTGGAAGTGGGATTGGAGCTGGAATTCTTGGAATAATTCACCTGGAGTGCAATCCTGGGCTTCATCCACAAAAATGGCGTCGTATCCTGAGAGTTGGGGTTTGCTGAGCTGCCAGAGTTTCAAATATCCTGACGGGAAAAAAATTGGGAATTTCATGGAGAGGGGAATTCTCCCAGCATAAATCACTTTAAAATAAATATTTAAAATAAATCTTTAAAATAAATCTTTAAAATAAATCTTTAAAATAAATCCCTTTTTCCCATTTTTTTGGGTGTTGTTTGCTAAGATTTCACTTGGAATTTCCAGGATGTTTGGAAGAGTTTCCGTTCCCCAGCTGGAATTTGGTGATTCCCAATTTTTTAATGCCCGGTAAAAATTCCAAGGAAAAGTTTTCTCCGGCACAATCCAGAGGAAAGGATGTGCAGGGAGAAACTTCTAATTTTTTTTTGATTTTTTAGCTGTTTAAAATTAAAAAAAAAGGGAATATCCTTCAAATCTGCATGTTTTTATCCCAGTGGGAGCACAAATTAATTTTATGGATTTTATAGGTGAAAAAATTGAGTCAGAGGGACATTCCCTGCTGAGCCAGCAGCAGGAAAAATGGGATTTTCCCTATTTTAAGCAGGAATAAGAAATCCATTGATTTTTCCAGCACCAAATCCCTTTTTCCCAAGGGATTTTCCATCTCTTTTACCATCACAAGTCATCTTGTATTTCTTTTCCACGTCTCCATCCAGGTCCTTCATGTTGTGCCAAATCTCCCTGGCCTCTTCCATGTTGATCTGAAATGGGGAATAAAATAAAATAAAAATAAAAATAAAAATAACGTAACGTAACGTAACATAACATAACATAAAATAACATAAAATAAAGGAATGAAATTAAATCAAATAGTGGAATAAAATAAAATAACTTAAAATAAAATTACCATTTTATATTGTATTATATTACATTATATTATATTACATTATATTATACTACATTATATTATACTACATTATATTATACTACATTATATTATACTACATTATATTATATTACATTATATTATATCCCTGATAATTATATGTAGATAATAATACATTATACATCATTATATTATATTATTATAACATGTATATGGGAATATATATATAATATTACATCATATAAAGTATTACATATTATATTACAATTATTATATATAAAAATATATAATAATATATAAATAATATAAAAATAATATAATTATATGTAATTCTATATTTTATGATATATATTATATATCATTGTATGATATATTATATATTATAACACAGGTAATAGTATATTATATATTATATATATGCAATACGTATATAATAAATATTAAAGTATTTATTATAAAAATATAATATAATATAATATAATATAATATAATAAAATATAATAAAATATAATAAAATATAATAAAATAAAATATAATATAATAAAATATGATATAATATGATATCATATAATAAAATATAATATAATACAATATAATACAATACAATACAATATAATATAATATGTATTTTATTTCTATATATTATATTATATTGCATTGCATTATACTGTATTGTATTGTATTACATTACATTATATTATATTGTATTGTATTATATTATATTGTATTGTATTACATTACATTATATTATACTTTATAATTCTAATTCCATATTTAACCCCACTCCAATCCCTTGAAACCCCTCCTGGCAGAACTCACTCTCTTTTCCTCTGGGCTCACGCGCTCCACGTTCCCGTGGGTGTTCCTGAACCAGAGCGGGACGTGCTCCCCGCTGATCTCCTCGTCGCAGGAGGAAAAGAAATTCTCCAAGGTCTGCGCCACCGTTTTCCCTCTCACAAACAGGGATTGGCCTTTGCAATTCCGAAGGAGGGAGCTGATGGAAAACACGGACATCTTGGAAAAGTTCAGCTTGCCTTTGTCTTTGTAGCTGGGTCAGAGGTGAAAAAAAGCCAAAAAAATGATGTTAAAATGTATAAAAATCCCGTTTTTTTGTGAATTATCCATGGAAAAATTTGGATTTCTATCCCAGTTCATCCTAAGAATGGAATTTGTTTAAATCTGCATGGATTTCTCCCGGTGGAAGGAGAAATTTGTTGGTTTTATACGTTCTAGAGATGGAAAATTGAGCTCATCCCTGGAATTCCGGAGTGTTTGCAGAGCCAGGGAATGGCATTTATCTCTTTTTCAAGGATCATTTTCCTTCCTATCCACAGCTTAAAAATGCCAGAATTGGATCCTTCAAATAGCTCAGGATAAGGAAATTGATTTTTTTATTAAATAATATACTGTAGAATTATATATTGGTTGTTAATATTGTAATATTAATATAATAATATTAATATAATATAATAATATAGTATCATATCATATAAGTAATATAATGCAATATAATATACTATAATATAACATAATAAATACAACATAATAAATATAACATAACATAATATAATAAAATGAAACATTATATAAATTATATATTATATTATATTATATTAATATAATGTAATATAATATGACATAATGTAGTGAATATAACAATAACATAATATAGTATAATTTCTATTGTATTAAATTATATTAATCACACATTAATTACATTATTTATTATTATATATTATATATATATCATATTGCATATATTACATATAATATGTAACAATATATATTATATAATATAAATTATATATATTTATTATTATATTAATTGTATTATGTAATATTATATTATATTATGTAATATTATATTATATTATGTAATATTATATTATATTATGTCATATTATATTATATTATGTCATATTATATTATATTATGTCATATTATATTATATTACGTCATATTATATTATATTACATCATATTTATTATATTATATTATATTATATTATATTATATTATATTATATTATATTATATTATATTATATTATATTATATTATATTATATTATATTATATTATATTATATTAATACAAATATATAACCATATAAGAATAATTATAATTCCTGATTCCTCATCCTTTCCCTGCTCCCCCCAAGGAATTTCAATTCCCTCTCACCATCTCCCAGCGCTTCCAAAAGCCAAGGAATGGAAAGTCTTGCACGTGACATTCCTTGGAAAAACCTTTTTCCCCTTTTCCACCACAGCTCTGTTAAAAGCCAGGTAAAGGAATTTCAGCTCCGGGAATTTCTCCGCGTACTTGACCAAAGTCGAGGTTTTCCCTGTGCCTGGAGAGGAAAATCAGGAATATCCAGTCAGGAAGGAATAATTCCATATTTTTATTTTTATTTTTATACCTTCCTGTCCTGCTGTTCCAACTCTAAAATTCCTCTTCACTCCTGATTTCAGGGAATTATTTAGGTTGGAAAAGCTCTTTAAGGTCAAGCCCAAGCATTCCCAGCACTTCCAAGGCCACCCACGTCCCCATCCAGAGGATTTTATGGAATGGGGATTCCATCCCTGCCTGGGGCATGGAGGAATTTTCCTAAAATCCATCCTAAAGCTTCCCTGGCCCAGCTTTAGGAATTGCCCACTCCAGCCTGGATCCCTTTTCCATGGGATCCATTCCTTCAGGAACGGCTTCAACATGAATCCCTTTTTTCCGTGGGCTCAGTTCTTCAGGAATGGATCCCGTTTTCCACGGGGTCAGTTCTTCAGGAATGGATCCCATTTTCCATTGGGTCAGTCCTTCAGGAACTTCTCCACCTTCCATGGGGTTGGTCCTTCAGGATTGGGCTCTTCCAGCCTGGATCCTGTTTTTCCATTGGGTCAGTTCTTCAGGAATGGATCCCATTTTCCATGGGGTCACTCCTTTAGGAATGGCTCCACCTTCCATGGGGTTGGTCCTTCAGGATTGGGCTCTTCCAACATGAATCCCTTTTAACCGTGGGCTCAGTTCTTCAGGAATGGATCCCATTTTCCATGGGGTCAATTCTTCAGGACAGGATCTCATTTTCCATGGGCTCAGTCCTTCAGGAACTTCTCCACCTTTCATGAGGTTGGTCCTTCAGGATTGGGCTCTTCCAACATGAATCCTGTTAATCCATGGGCTCAGTTCTTCACGAACTGTTCCCATTTTCCATGGGCTCAGTCCTTCAGGACCTGCTCCAGCCTGGATCCCTTTTCCATGGGCTCATTCCTTCAGAAATGGATCCCATTTTCCATGGGATCACTCCATTAGGAACTGATCCCTTTTCCATGGGCTCAGCCTTTCAGGACCAGCTCCTCCTCCAGGGATTCCAGGGAAATCTCCCCTCCAGCACCTGGAATCTCCCGTTCCTCCTTTCCCAGCCTCGGGATCTGCAGGACTCTCCCACATTTCCCACTCCTCTCTCCCTGTTTTTATCCTGCCTCCATTTTCTGCAGGTTTCTCCTTCAATTTCTTCTCCCAGATCCATTTGGAATCTCACAATCCCTTGGAGAGAGGGATCAGGGAGGGAAGGAGCAGATTGGGAATTTTTCCAGTAGTTTTTATGTATTTATGTATTTTATTTTTTAAATTGTATTATTATTTTTTGCATTTTAATATATATTTTTATATATATAATATATTATATTATATATTTGTGAGATACATATAATACTTTATATTGATACATATTATATATATTTTTATATATACTTTTATTTATATTATATATATAATACGTGAGATATGAATTTTATATTTATATATAGGTTTATATATTTTTTAATATATATATTACATATATATTATATATAATATGAGATATTTAGATTATGTTTTATATTTATAAATATTTTATATAGATTTTATATATATTATATATGTAATACATGTGAGATATATTTTATATTTAGTTTTATATATATTTATATATATTACATGTATTACACATATAATAAGAGATACATATATAATGTTTTATATTTATAAATATTTTATATATATTTTATATATATTATATATGTGAGAGATAAAGTTTATATATATATTTATAAATTTTACATATATAAATTTATTAAATATATATTATATAATATATATATGTGGGATATATTTTATATTTTTATATACATTATATATTTTATATATATAATATGTGTGATATATATATATAATATTTTATATTTATATATATTTTTAGATCTACTTTTATATATATTTTATACATTATATATATTATATATATTATATAATATATGTGAGATATATTTTATAGGTATATTATATATAATAAATGTGAGATATATATTTTATATTTACAAATATATTTTAGATCTACTTTTATATATATTTTATATATATAATATGTGTGATATATATATAATATTTTATATTTATATATATTTTTATATTTATTTTATATCCTTTGGGCTCTTACCTGCAAATGCCATGATTTTCACTGTTTGGCCAGGCTCAATTTTATGATTCAAAATCCTCTGCTGCTCATGGGTCAGTTTGACATCAGCCCATCCACTGAAAAACAGGGAAAAAATTCCAATTGCTGAGTGGGAAAGGAATGAAAAAATCCCTAAAATCCCTAGGAAAATCCCTAAAAAATTAGGAAAAATTAGGAAAATCCCTAAAAAATCCAATAATTTCAAAATCCCTCAAAGAAATCCTCACATGTAAAACAAATTGTGGCTGCCCCTGGATCTCGGGAATGGCCAAGGAAGGGTTGGAGCAGCCTGGGATGGTGGGATTGGAATGGGATGGGATTGAAGGTCCCTGGATCCCATCCCAAAGCATTCCGGGATTCTGGGATTTGGGAGGCTCTGAATCCATGCTGAGGGATTTTTCTGGGAAATGGGGATGGGCAAGAGAGGGAAAGGGAAGGGAGAGCCTTGGTGACTTCCTGAGATTGCAAGGGAAGGCCCTGGGTCCATCAATTCCTTGGAGAGGAGATGGATCCAATGTCAGGCTCTGGAGCCAGGCTGGGAGAGCTGGGAATGTTCTCCTGGAGAAGGGAAGGATCCAGGGAGAGCTTCCAGCACATTCCAGGGCCCGGAGGGGCTCCGGGAGAGCTGGAATTTGGGAAAGGCCTGGAGGGGCAGGAGCCAGGGAATGGCTCCAGGTTGGAAAAGGGGAATTGGGGTGGGATTTTGGGAATTCCCAGAGCAGCTGTGGCTGCCCCTGGATCCTGGGAATGTCCAAGTCCAGGCTGGACACTGGGGCTTGGAGCAGCCTGGGATGGTGGGAGATGTCCCTGCCATGGCAGGGGGGGCACTGGATGATCCCAAACCATTCCATGATTCCCAAACCATTCCCTGATCCCCAAACAATTCCAAACCATTCCATGATTCCCAAACCATTCCCTGCTCCCCCAACCATTCCAAGATCCCAAACCATTCCCTGATCCCAAACCATTCCATGATTCCCAAACCATTCCATGATCCAAAACCATTACAAGATCCCAAACTATCCCAAACCATTCCATGATCCCAAACCATTCCATGATCCCAAACCATTCCCTGATCCCAAACCACTCCCTGATCCAAAACCATTCCAAACCATTCCCTGATCCCAAGACAAACCCAGCAGAGAATTAAACCCAGCAATTCCAAACTTCCAGCTTGAAGGGCCAATCCTGCTTTTCCTGGGAGAATTCCCGGGAATGTGCTGAGGAGCAGGAGGAGCTGCTCCATCTCCACCTTTTCCTGCTGTGGAATTTTTGCTCCCAGGGAATGTTTGGAATTCCCTCAGGGCACTGCTGGGATACCTGGAACACAAATCCTCTCTTCCCTCTTCCGGAGGTCGAGCAATTCCAGAGGAATTTTCCATCAGATACAAACAGTAGAAAATATTGTAGTGAATCCTGGGAAATAAAATAAAAATAAAGGGATAAATCAGGAATTACCACTGAGAAATCATTCAGGACAAATTAAACCTCTGCAGCCAATTATTAATTAATTAATATGAATTATTATTATTAAGAATTAATTATTATTATTAAGAATTATTGTTAATTAATATTTATTTCTTTAGTTATTAATTTTCCACTTGGATAATTAAAGAAATTTAAAAAAACCTTGCAGGAAATTATGAAATAATTAATTTTTAATTAGTTTTAATAAATTTAATAATTAAATTTTTAAAATTAATTTTAATAAGGAGATGGAAAATCCAAAATCCCTGGATTTTGGTGCTGGATTTTGGTGTTGCTCAGGGTCATCCTGCCAGACTTTGTGCAGGTGATCGACTTTATCCAGGAAAAACATTCCAAAGAAAATTCCCGATTTCCCTCAGGAAAAATTCCCAGTTTCCCTCAGGAAGCAGAGGATGAACCTTTCCAAAGAAAATTCCCAATTTCCCTCAGGAAAAATTCCCAATTTCCCCTCAGGAAAAATTCCCAATTTCCCTCAGGAAAAATTCCCAATTTTCCTCAGGAAGCAGAGGATGAACTTTTCCCTGTCCATTTCCCACTCCAGTTCATTCCCAGTTTTCTCCCATGGATTTCCCTGTGTTCTCCATCCTCATCCTCACTGATGGAATCTCTGCTCAGATCCCAGGTTTTTTTTGGGAACAAAGGGATCACGAGGGAAGCAGCTCCTATGGAACCAAGTCAAATAAATCCATTTTGTGGATGGAATAAAAACATTCAATTCCTGGAGCTGAGCAGGAAGTTTCTCTCAATCCTGCATTTTTTGGGGGGAAAAATTGGAATTTTTTGAATATTGAGCCCTGAAAGGAGTGATGGGATAAGGGGGAATTCCAGAGGGCAGGGATGGATGGGATTTTGGGAAAGAATTCCTGGCTGGAATGGAATTCCCAGAGCAGCTGTGGCTGCCCCTGGATCCCGGGAATGGCCAAGGAAGGATTGGAGCAGCCTGGGATGGTGGGATTGGAATGGGATGGGATTGAAGGTCCATGGATCCCATCCCAAACCATTCCGGGATTCTGGGATTTGGGAGGCTCCGAATCCATCCTGAGGGATTTTTCTGGGAAATGGGGATGGGCAAGAGAGGGAAAGGGAAGGGAGAGCCTTGGTGGCTTCCTGAGATTGCAAGGGAAGGCCCTGGGTCCCAAAATTCCTTGGAGAGGAGATGGATCCAATGTCAGGCTCTGGAGCCAGGCTGGGAGAGCTGGGAATGTTCTCCTGGAAAAGGGAAGGATCCAGGGAGAGCTTCCAGCACATTCCAGGGCCTGGAGGGGCTCCGGGAGAGCTGGAATTTGGGAAAGGCCTGGAGGGGCAGGAGCCAGGGAATGGCTCCAGATGGGAAAAGGGGAATTTGGGGTGGGATTTGGGAATTCCCAGAGCAGCTGTGGCTGTCCCAAATCCCTGGAATGTCCAAGGCTGGATTGGAGCCAGCAGGGACGGAATGGGAATGGGAATTGGGGATGGGAATTGGGGATGGGAATGGGGGTAGGAATTGGGGATGGGAATGAGGATGGGAATGGGAATGGGGATGGGGATGGGAATTGGGGATGGGAATTGGGGATGGGAATTGGGGATGGGAATTGGGGATGGGAATTGGGGATGGGAATTGGGGATGGGAATTGGGGATGGGAATTGGGGATGGGAATTGGGGATGGGAATTGGGGATGGGAATTGGGGATGGGAATGAGGATGGGAATGGGAACGGGGATGGGAATGGGAATGAGGATGGGAATGAGAAAGGGAATGGGGATGGGGATGGGAATGGGAATGGAAACGGGAATGGGAATTGGAACAGAATGGGAATGGGGATGGGAATGAGGATGGGAATGGAGATGGGAATGGAGATGGGAATGGGAATCAGGATGGGGATGAGAGTGGGGATGGAAAAGGGAATGGGGATGGGGAGGGGAATGGGAACAGGAATGGGAACAGGAATGGGAACAGGAATGGGAACAGGAATGGGGATGGAAAAGGGAATGGGAATGGGGATGAGAAAGGGAACAGGAATGGGGATGGGAAAGGGAACAGGAATGGGGATGGGAACAGGAAGTTCCTGACCTGTTGGAGACGGGAATGCTCCGGTCCCTCATGGCACGCAGCACCATGGCCATGCAGTGAAGAGCCTCGGTCGCCTCCAGCGGTGCCAGCTCCGAGCGGCAGCTCCGGAAATATTCCAGGAGGCTCCGGATGTCGCCGACGCCGTCGGAAAACAGCACCATGACGGCGAAGATCGCCCACATCCTCTCGGGCTGGGGTGGGAAAAGAGCCAAAAAAAAAACCTTGGAGATTCCAGGAGGGTGGAAAATTCTGCTTGGAGGTGGAAAAATTCCCGTGAGGAGCTGCTGAATCCTAAATCAGCCCGGATTATCCCAAAGTTTGAGAAGTTTGGGAATCAGGAGTCACCTCAAAGGAGGAGGAGGGAGGAGCACATCCCGTATTTGAGTCCCTTCCGGTTTTATCCAGCCAAATCCATGGGAATGGCACCAAGGAAAAGCTGGATATTCCCAAAAAACATGGGCTGGCGGTTCCCAGGGAATGGTGCTGTTCCCAAACGGGGTTTTGTGGGATTTAGGGATCATTCCTGCAGGGAAAACAACTTCCAGGTGATTCCAGACTAAACCAAATCCACCAAAACCCAGCTCCAGGGTTTTTATGGAATCTTCCAGATTGGTTTTTATGGCATCTTCCAGATTTTTAGGGAAAAAGGCTGAAGGGAACACAGCAAAAGGGAGATTTTATGGAATCTTACAGATTTTTAGGAATAAAGGCTGAAGGGAAAACAGGAGAAGGGAAATTTCATGAAATCTTCCAGATTTTTACTAAAAAAGGCTGAAAGGAAAACAGCAGAGCTGAGATTTTATGGAATCTTCCAGATTTTTAGGAAAAAAAAGCTGCAGGGAACACAGCAAAAGGGAAATTTCATGGAATCTTCCAGATTTTTAGGAAAAAAGGCTGAAGGGAAAACAGCAGAGCTGAGATTTTATGGAATCTTTCAGATTTTTACTAAAAAAGGCTGCAGGGAACACAGCAAAAGGGAAATTTCATGGAATCTTCCAGATTTTCAGGAAAAAAGCTGCAGAAAAAAAACAGGAAAAGGGAAATTTCATGGAATCTTTCAGATTTTTCTGGTTTTTCCCCACGGATGGGCAGGAACGTTGCTCCAACACGGATTTTGGATACAGAACAGCAACTCTGGACCCGGAAGACGCCGCAGGAATTTTAAAAAAATCCCCAAAAACCTGAGTGAAACTCACCCCAGGCTTGCTGAGTAAATCTGGGAATTTGTTGTGGACGCAGATTTGAGCCTTTGGGAAGAGGGGATGACTTCCCAAAATCCGGAGAAGAGCGTTGGGATCCACCTTGGCTCCCTTGGATGCCACCAACCTGCGCGGGAGGGATAACGAGGGATTTACTCTCCAAGGAAATTTTGGCTCATCCAAAGCACCCCCAGAGAGGCTGGAGGAGTTTCATTAATCCCTGATGTGTTTTTCATGGAATTTCAAGCAGTTGGAATAAGGATTTCCAGCTTGTTCCTACGCCAGGAAAAGAATTCCTGGTTTTTGGAATAAATTCCTGCAGGCTGGAATTTCTGTCTCCAAGTTTCCTTTAGGGCTGGAGAATTCCTGGAGAGGCTGGAGAATTCCTGAGGAAGTTGGGAAGGGGCTGGAGAATTCCTGGAGGGGCTGGAGAATTCCTGGAGGGGCTGGAGAATTCCTGAGGGAGCTGGGAAAAGGCTGGAGAATTCCTGAGGGAGCTGGGATGAGTCTGGAGAATTCCTGAGGGAGCTGGGAAGGGTCTGGAGAATTCCTGAGGGAGATGGGAAAAGGCTGGAGAATTCCTGAGGAAGTTGGGAAAAGGCTGGAGAATTCCTGAGGGAGATGGGAAGGGTCTGGAGAATTCCTGGAGGGGCTGGAGAATTCCTGAGGAAGTTGGGAAGGGGCTGGAGAATTCCTGAGGAATTCCTAAGGAAAAGGAAAATTTTTCTCCTCTTTTCAGCATTTTTTCCTATCAAAATCCCTCCTCCTCCATTTTCCCCGCACATTTCCCGCCTGTTTAGGCAATTCCCAGGGGGAAAAAAATTCCCAAAGGGTGGAAAAAAATGAGGATTTGGGCTCACCTGACCAGCCCCAGGACACATTCCTGGTTTTCCTTGGTGATGGAAAATTCCTGCAGGATTTGCTCCACCGCCTGCAGGGCCGAGCGCTCTCCCTTCAGGTAGCGGTGGTAGAGCTTTTTCCATGGAATAAACTGGAATGGGAAGCAGGGAAACAGCGGGATTCACCGCTGGGAATTCCAGGATTGGATTCCCAAAGAAATGGGGTTTGGAAAGGGAGCTTGGGGGGGGGGAGGGGAGATGGGGAAAGGGGGGAAAATGGGGGAAAATGGAGGGAGAAAAAAGGGGGAAAAAAGGGGGAAAAAAGGGGGGTAAAAGCGGGGAAAAAAGGGGGAAAAAGGGGGAAAAAGGGGGTGCAAAAGGGGAGAAAAAAGGAGAAAGGGGGAAAAAGGAAGAAAAAGGGGGGAAAATGGGGAGGGAAAGGAGGGAAAAGGGGGGGAAATTGGGGGAAAATGTGGGAAAAAACGGGGAAGGGGAAAAATGGGGGGAAGGGGGAAAAATGGGGGAAAAAGGGGGAAAAATGGGGGGCAAAAGGGGAAAAAAAGGGGAAAAAAAGGGGAAAAGGGGGAAAAAGGGAGAAAAAGGGGGTTAAAGGGGGAAAAATGGGGAAAATGGGAGGAAAGGAGGGAGATTTCATGGACTCTTCCAGATCTTTAGGAAAAAAGGCTGAAGGAAAAACAGGAGAAGGGAAATTTTATGGAATCTTCCAGATTTTTTCCCATGGATGAGAAGGAATCTTGTTCCAATATGGATTTTGGATATGGGGTAACAACTTTTAGTCCAAAAATTCCAAAAAAAAATACCAGGAAACCTAAAAATTCATGGACTGTGGGAAGAAGGATGGGATTTAAAGGATCAGAGGGAGGCAGATCCCATGGGATTATTCCAGAACGTTCCTCACCAGCGGATCCCGGATAATTTCCCGCCAGGAATGACAGACCAGGCTCAGGTTCTGGTACAGATCCAGCACCGGCAGGAGAGCAAAAATATTCCTGAGGATTTCAGAGGGAAGAGAATCCATGGATCCCTGAGGGAATTCCCAGTTCCGAGTGCCCAGGAGGCCGTAGTGGGAATCGGGGAGAGGCTCCACTTCCAGCTCTTCCCATTCCTGCTGGAGGAGTTCTGGAATCTTCTCCTGGGGTTCATCCCAAAGATCCGGCTCTGGGGTGGGAATTCCTGAGGGTGCAGAGGGAAGAGGTCTTTTCCTGGAATGTGCAGTTGGAGGTGGCACGGAGATCTGGGAATGCTGGAAAAGGCAGGAATCTGGAGGAGAAGGGGAACAGGGATCCGACGGATCCTCCTTGATCCCGCAGAAATCCAGGATGCTCCTCTGGCGGCCGGGGGCTGCACGGGGGGGAAAGCGGGAATGAATTCCATGGGAATCAGAGGAGGAATTCCATGGGAATCAGGGGAGGAATTCCATGGGAATCAGGGGAGGAATTCCATGGAAATCACGGAATGAATTCCATGAAAATCAGGAATTAATTCCATGTAAATCAAGGGATGAATTCCATGGAAATTGGGGAATGAATTCCAGGCAAATCAGGGAATAAATTCCAAGGAAATAAGGGGAGGAATTCCATGGAAATCAGGGGAGGAATTCCATGGAAATCAGGGAAGGAATCCCATGGAAATCAGGGAAGGAATTCCATGGAAATCAGGGAAGGAATTCCATGGAAATCAGGGGAGGAATTACATGGAAATCGGGGAAAGAATTTAATGGAAATCAGGAATTAATTCCAGGGAAATCAGGGGACGGATTTCATCGAAAGCAGGGGATCAATTCCATGGAAATCAGGGGATGATTCCATGGAAAAGCAGGAATGAATTCCATGGAAATCAGGAATTAACTCCATGGAAATCAGGGAATGAATTCCAAGGAAATCAGGGGAATGATTTCCATGGAAATCAGGGGATGAGTTCCAAAGAAATAAGGGGAAGGAATTCCATGGGAATCAGGGGATGAATTCCATAGAAATCAGGGGATGAATTCCATAGAAATCAGGGGATAAATTCCATGGAAATCAGGGGACGAATTCCATAGAAATAAACTGAAAATAAAATAAAATAAAATAAAATAAAATAAAATAAAATAAAATAAAATAAAATAAAATAAAATAAAATAAAATAAAATAAAACATAATAGAGTAAGACAAAACAGAAATAAAATAATAAAAAAGAAAATGAAAAATAAAAATTCAATGAAAATGTGAAGAAAATAAAATATTATTATAATAAATAAAAGAATATAAAAACAAAAATATGAAACCCATTAAAATAAATAAGGTCAAACAACATAAAAATAATAAAATCAAACAAAATAAAATTGAAAAAAAAAAAAAAATAGAAAAATATTAAAAATGAAAATAAAAATTTAATGAAAATCTGATATAAAACAAAAAAAATTACATCAGATTAAAACAAATTCAAGTAAAATTTTTAAAAATGTAAAATAAAAAGGAAAAAGAAAATAGAAAGTAAAACTTTATTGAAAATCTGATATAAAGCCAATAAAACAAAAAGAAAATAAATAATAAAAAAAGAAAACTATAAAAGTATAAAAATAATGGAAAATAACATAAAGAAATAAAAAAACCTAATCAAATAACATTTAAAAATATTAAAAAATAAAAATTAAATTAAAACATGAAGGCTCTCCCTTCCCTTTCCCTCTCTTGCCCATCCCCCTTTCCCAGAAAAATCCCTCGGCATGGATTCGGAGCCTCCCAAATCCCAGAATCCCGGAATGCTTTGGGATGGGATCCAGGGACCTTCAATCCCATCCCATTCCAATCCCACCATCCCAGGCTGCTCCAACCCTTCCTTGGCCATTCCCGGGATCCAGGGGCAGCCACAGCTGCTCTGGGAATTCCCAAATCCCACCCCAATCCCCCCCTTTCCAATCTGGAGCCATTCCCTGGCTCCTGCCCCTCTGGGCCTTTACGAAATTCCAGCTCTCCTGGAGCCCTTTTATCTCCTGGAATGTGCTGGGAGCTCTCCCTGGATTCCAGAACATTCCCAGCTGGCTCTGGAGCATCCCAGAATTCCAGCGGTACCTGTGGAGCGGCTCCAAGGGCGCGGGATGGGACGAAGGCCGCGGATTCCTCGCTCCAGGCGCCGCGGCTCCCTCAACGCCGACGGAACCTCGGCGCTCTCAGCCAGAGCTCGGCATTCCGGAGCCGTCAGGTGCCTCCTCTTGGATCTCCTCATCCCAACTTCCACATGGAAAAACTGGAAAGGAAAAGATTCCCTAAAATGAAAATTCCAAGGGAAAATCCCAAATTCCAAGTGAGAGGGAGCGAGGATGGGGAATCTGTGCTGAAAAATGGGATTTTCCCTGTGGGAACTCGGAGAGGCCTTGGTGTTCCAGCAAGGAGATTCTCCGGAGGGATGGATGGGTTGGGAATTTGGGAAGGAATTCCTGGCTGGAATGGAATTCCCAGAGCAGCTGTGGCTGCCCCTGGATCCCGGGAATGGCCAAGGAAGGGTTGGAGCAGCCTGGGATGGTGGGATTGGAATGGGATGGGATTGAAGGTCCCTGGATCCCATCCCAAAGCATTCCGGGATTCTGGGATTTGGGAGGCTCCGAATCCATCCTGAGGGATTTTTCTGGGAAATGGGGATGGGCAAGAGAGGGAAAGGGAAGGGAGAGCCTTGGTGGCTTCCTGAGATTCCGAGGGAAGGATGAAAAAAAAACAAAACCAAAAACAGAAAGCCAAAAATCCTGGCAAAAAAGCCCAAAATCCTGGCAAAAAAAACCAACACAAAAAGACCAAAAGCCTGGCAAAAAAAAAATTCCTCAAAATCCTGGCAAAAAAAACCACCCAAATCCTATAAAAAAAAAAAAAAAAACAACAGAAAGCCAAAAATCCTGGCAAAAAAACCCCACAATCCTGGCAAAAAAACCCCAAAATCCTGTAAAAAAAAACAAAAAAGCCAAAAATCCTGGCAAAAAAAACCCCAAAATCCTGTAAAAAAACCCAAAAAGCCATAAATCCTGGCAAAAAAACCCCAAAATCCTGGCAAAAAAACCCCAAAATCCTGGCAGCTTTTCCAGCTTTTTTTCCAGCACCACCTGGAGGAAGCAGCTCCAGCTTTGGGAATTCAAAGTGACTCCAAAGGAGCCTCAATCCCATGGGAAAAACCACAAGGATTTTCCCCAGGAAAGCAAAATCAACTTTCAACCACCCAAAATGAGCTGGGATCATCCAATTCTCCAGGAATTCTCCAGGAAATTTCATCCCTTTGCAGTTTAGGAGCGGCACAAAATTACTCTGGGAATTATTCCCATAAAATTATCCAACTTTCCTTGGAATAAGCACAAACTCCTCTCCTCTAGCACGAAAAAAATGTAATTTTTTCCCCCCAAAAAACGCTCAGGAAAGAGAATTTTTGGGATATTTTTAGGAAATTTTTGGGAAATGATCCAAAAGCGGCAGGAATTGCTGTTCCTGCCAGGATCAGCAGTTTCATTTCTGCTTCATTTAATTTATTTCTATTTTAAAATTTTGCAGCAGCCACAAAAAAACCCGCTCCGTTTTGGATTGGATCCTCACAGGGAAGAATCCAAGGATTAGCCGGGTTATTCCTTGGGATAATGCTTGGATTTGATGATTTTAGGGATTTTTTTTTTCCCCCCAACCTGAACGATTTTATGGATACGCTGCTTCTTCTGCTTCCTTTAATTAATTTATTTTTATTTTAAAAGTTTGCAGCGGCTCGATTTCATCAAAATACGGAAAGCGAGGCAAATAAAAGGAAAATAAAAACCCAAAACCCAAGAAAATCCCGTGGATTTTGGGAATGCGAAGGCTTTGGCAGTGCTGAGGGAATGGCTGGATTTGATCACCAATTTATTTCTAAAGGATACGAGGACGGGGAAGAGAAAACTCCACAGGGACGAGAAATATTTGGGAAAAAGTTGTTCCAAATTTTCCCTCAGAAGGTTCTTTCCAAACGCTTTAAACCCCCTCATTCCCAATCCCGCAATTCCAAGGATTCCCCCATTCCCAAGGCTCCCCTCACGCCAGAGGAGCCGCCGCTCCCAAGGTCCCCTCCGTGCCCCGCAGTGCCAAAAGCCCCTTGAACATCAATCCCCCGCCATTGCCAAGGATCCCCTCATTGCCAATCACAATTCCAAGGATTCCCTCATTCCCAAAAGGCTCCACATTCCCAAAAAAAACCAATTTCTAAGGAAAACCCTTCCCGCCCCCCCGCCGGTGCCCAAGAATGGTCGCGCCCTCTCCCCCCCCCACCTCACCTCACCCGCTCCCACCGCTCCAGGCCCCACGAGCACCGCTGGCCCCGCCCCCTCCCAGCCGACCAATCAGAGCCCGGAGTCACATCCGGCGCTGTCCAATGGCGTTGCACATCCGGGTTGGGCGGGGTTTATTTACAGCGCTCCTTGTGATGACGTCATGCCCTCCGCGCGTGACGTCACGAGGTCTCCGCAGCGCGCGGGTGGGTTGGAAAAACTGGGAATTTTCCCGCGGGAATTCTGAGGTCTGGGATGAGCTGAGGAGGGAATGTGGGGGGGTGGGGTGGGTGGGGAAGGGAATCCCCGGGCTGCGGGAACGGCCCTATCCCAGAAGCCCCGAAGGAAACAGGAGTTTCTGTTTCCTGAGGGAAAAGGGAATTTCTGTTTTTTTCCTGAGGTAAAAGGGAATTTCTGGGTTTTTCCTGAGGGAAAAGGAAATATCCCGTTCGTTTGGGAGGGAAAAGGGAATTGCTGCTTTTCCTGGAGGAGGGGGTGCTGTCTGACTTTCTGCAGGGAAAGGAAAGAATTCATTTTCCAGAGGAAAAATGGAATTTCAGATTTTCCTGCGTGAAAAGGAAAATTTATGGATTTCCAGCTGGTTTCTGACTTTCCTAAGAGGAACAGGTATTTTTGAGTTTTCCCAGAGAGAATGGGAATTTTACTCCAGAGGGAGAGGATGGTTTCTAATTTTCCTGAAGGAAAACAGAAATTCCTGTTTTTCCTGAGGGAGAAACCGATTCCTGGTTTTCCATATGAAAAAGCACAACTCTGTTTTTCCTGATGGAATGGCTAATTCCATGTTTTTCCGAGGAAAAAGGAAGTTCCTGGTTTTCCTAAAGGAAGAAGGAATTTCAGGTTTTCTGGGGGAAGAGGTAAGATCCTGGTTTTCCTGAGTAAGAAGAAATTGGCCATTTTTTCCTGAGGAAAAAAGGAGTTTCAGGATTTGCTAAGGGAGACTCTGGTTTCTGTTTTTTCTAAGGAAAGAAGGAATTTCTTTTTGCCCAAAGGAGAGGCCACTTTCCTGAGGGAAACGTAGATTTCTGGTTTTCCAGAGGGAAAACTGAATTTCTTCCAGAGGGAACATTTGGTTCCTGAACTTCCCAATGGAAAAAGAAGCTTCTGGTTTTCCTGAGGGAAAAGGGAAATTCTTCTTTTTCCTAAAGGAAAGATCAGATCCTAAAGAAAAGGAAATTCTATTTTCTGAAGGGAGAGACTAGATCCTAATGTTCACAAGGAAAAATGGAATTTCTGCTTTTACTGAGGGGTGGCTACTTCTCAAATTCCAGAGGGAGATGAAAATTCCTGGTTTTCCTGAAGGAGAGGCCAGGCCCAGGTTTTGTGAAGGGAAATTTTTCATTATCCTGAGGGAGAATGAAATTTCTGCTCATCCTGAGGGAGAGGGTGGTTTGTGGATTTCCTGAGGGAAAAATTCCCATTTTTCTGGAGACAGACACCAGGCTCTGCTTTTCCTGAGGGGAAACCTCATTCCTTCTTATCCCAACCCCTCAGACCAACAGGATATCCCACAAAATCACGATTTTTTTACCTTTTTTCCCTCAGGCCTGGCTCCATGGTGGAGCGGGAGAGACTGCGGTGTCTCCTGAGGCTGGTCCAGAAAGGAAACCTGGGATTTCCTGAGGGAAAAATTCCCATTTTTCTGGAGGTAGACACCAAGTTCTGCTTTTCCAGAGGGAAAACCTCATTCCTTCTTATCCCAACCCCTCAGACCAAGGAGGATATGCCCACAAATTCCAATTTTTTGGCCTTTTTCCCCTCAGGCCCGGCTCCATGGCAGAGCAGGAGAGGCCGTGGCAGCTCCCGAGGCTGGTCCAGGAGGGATACCTGGATGTGCTACAGGATTTGTGGATTTTCTGAGGGAAAAATTCCCATTTTTCTAGATTCAGACACCAGGGTCTGCTTCTTCTGAGGAAAACCTCATTCCTGCTTATCCCAAGCCCCCAAACCAAGCAGGATATTTCGTAAAATCCCGATTTTTTGGCCTTTTTCCCCTCAGGCCTGACTCCATGGTGGAGCAGGCCGTGGCAGCTCCTGAGGCTGGTCCAGGAGGGAAACTTGGGATTTCATGAGGGAAAAATTCCCATTTTTCTGGATGCAGACACCAGGCTCTGCTTCTCCTGAGGGGAAACCTCATTCCTTCTTATCCCAACCCCTCAGACCAAGCAGGATATCCCGTAAAATCCCGATTTTTTTGCCTTTTTCCCCTCAGGCCCAGCTTCGTGGCGGAGCAGGAGAGGTCGCGGCAGCTCCTTAGGCTGGTCCAGGAGGGAAACTTGGGATTTCCTGAGGGAAAAATTCCCATTTTTCTGGATGCAGACAACAGGGTCTGCTTCTCCTGAGGGAAAACCTCATTCCTGCTTATCACAAGTCCTCAGACCAAACAGGATATGCCCACAAATTCCAGTTTTTTAGCCTTTTTCCCCTCAGGCCTGACTCCATGGTGGAGCAGGCCATGGCAGCTCCTGAGGCTGGTCCAGGAGGGAAACTTGGGATTTCATGAGGGAAAAATTCCCATTTTTCTGGATGCAGACACCAGGCTCTGCTTCTCTTGAGGAAAAACCTCATTCCTGCTTATCCCAAGCCCCCAAACCAAGCAGGATATCCCATAAAATCCTGATTTTTTGCCTGTTTCCCCTCAGGCCCGGCTCCATGGCGGAGCAGGAGAGGCCGCGGCGCCTCCTCAGGCTGGTCCAGGAGGGAAACCTGGATCTCCTACGGGATGAGCTGAGGCTGGATGAGATTCCAGAGGCTCTCAGCTGGCGCTGGGGACGTTTGGGAGACTCCCTGCTGCACCACGCAGCTCGGTCGGGGCACCGGGATGTGCTGGAATTCCTGGTCCAGGAAATCGGGATGGACCCGGAGGTGGCCAACGGGGACTACAAGAGACCCATCCATGAGGCGGCTTCCATGGGACACCAGGAATGTGTGTCCTTCCTCCTGGAGAGAGGGGCCAGTGTGGACTGCTTGAAAAAGGGGGACTGGTAGGTGCTGGGATTTGGGATTGGGATGGGGGAAGGTGGGAATGTGGCTGCTGGAGGTGGTGTTTGGGATCGTGGAATGGATGGGAAAGTGCTTCAGGATCATCCAGTGCCACCTGGGACACCTCACACCGTCCCAGGCTGCTCCAAGCTCCACCCAAGCTGGTCCTGGACATTCCAGGGATCCAGGGGCTGCTCTGGGAATTCCAGCCCAGCCAGGAATTCCTTCCCCAGATCCCATCCATCCCTGCCTTCTGGCAGTGGGGAGCCATTCCCTGTGTCCTGTCCCTCCAGGCCTTGTCCCCAGTCCCTCTCCAGCTCTCCTGGAGCCCCTCCAGGCCCTGGAATGTGCTGGAAGCTCTCCCTGGATCTTTCCCTTCTCCAGGGGAGCATTCCCAGCTCTCCCAGCCTGGCTCCAGCCCTGGAGCAGCTCCGAGGCCTCCTCTGGATTTGCTCCAGCAGCTCCAGCTCCTTCTGTTGGGATCCCAGAGCTGGACTCCATGTGGGATCACCTGAGTGGAGCAAAGGGGCAGAATTCCCTTCCCCTGCTGCCCACGCTGTGGATCCAGTTGGATTTTTGGGAGAAATTCCAGCCCTATCCCTGCTTTCCCCCACTTTTCTCCTAAAAATTGTAAATTCCTGCTCCACTCTTCCCTTAGGGATGGAGATCTCTGGAAAAAGGAAACAAGGATTCTCCCCAGCTCCCAGATGAAGGCCTGGGAGGCTCCTTTGGAGCCACAAATCCAAAGGCTGCATTCCAGAGCTGGGAATTGAGATTCCATGAGCCTGGATTAAAACCAGGGAGCTCTGCACTTCCTAAGGCACATCCAAAGCTTTGGAAAAAGTCTCATTTGCCTTAAAAACACGGAATGTTCCGAGGGACTGCACGGAAAAGGAGCTGAAGTATTCCCAACCTGGAAAACCAGTGCTGTAAATTCTCCTGGATCCTCAGGCAAAGCACCTGAATCCAGGTGGGGATTTCTCATCCCAGGTTATTTTATTCCCCCGGATTTTCTTCCAGGACTCCCCTGATGATGGCTTGCACCAGGAAAAACTTGGAAGTGATCAAAACTCTGGTGGAGCACGGAGCCAATCCCTTGCTGAGGAATAAGGATGGCTGGAATTGCTTCCACATTGCCAGCAGGGAAGGGCATCCCGAGGTTCTCCGGTTCCTGCTGGATGCGTTCCCAAACTGCTGGGACACGGAGAGCACCACGGGGAGAACTCCTCTGCACACAGCAGGTACGGATCCACCTCCCAGGAAATCTGGGAGAGCGGGAAAGGGAAATTCCAGCTTATTTTGGAGAAAGAAAAAAATAATCAGGGAGAAGGGATCCATCCTGGGATCTTCTGCTGGCTTTGGGATCGAGTTCATCTCTGCCTGGCAAAGGTGGAGCTCCCTTCACTTGGAATATGGATCTGATTTTCCTTCCTGGTGTTTCCTGCTCCTGGAAAACCTCCCCAGCTCCAAGCACATCCCGGCGTTTTCAATCCCTGAAAGCAGCAGAGCTGCTGAGAGGAACCTTTGGATTTTGGGGAGGTTTATGTTGGATATTGGGAAAATTCCTTCATGGAAAGGCTTGTGAGCATTGGAATGAGCTGCCCAGGGCAGGGCTGGAGTCCCCATTCCCGGAGGGATTTCAGATCCATGTGGATGTGACACGGTGGCAGTGCTGGGAATGGCTCGAGCACTTTTCCAACCAAAATCACTCCATGATTCCAAGAATAAACTCCAGATTTGGGAGTTCCCTTGCTCTCATCCCACGGTGTGAGAATTCCAGAGGGACCTTCCTGCAAAGGGGAGGGACAATCCCTGCTGGGAATACCCAGGAGCTGTCCTTGGAGCCCACCACATCCAAATCCCTTTTCCTTGCTTTGAAGGGATATTTCGAGGGAATGGGCAGCTTTAGGAATCCCTAAAACCATCCTCAGGATTGTTGGGAAGCAGGAGGGCTCAGACCACATCCAGAGTGGGAATTGGGCTGCATATCCCAGGTCTCAGCAGGAGAGATGAGCCCTGGCTACCCAAATTCCTTTCCCAAAGAATTTAATGGGGATTGACTCCCTGGAAAAACCCGAGGTGTTGGGAGGAGCCCCTGCTGGGCTGTCATTCCTGTGGCTTTTCCAGTCACTCTTGGCTCATCAGCTGTGACAATTCCAGCCCTTGGGCACCACTGAGTCCTTGTGCTTGACCTGGGAATGAAAAAAAAACAGGGAATGAGTTTTTTGTGGAATCAGAGCAGGTTGCCTGAAGCGGCTGATCCTGATTTTTCCAGTGTTCTCCCATCCCTGCCTTATTCCAGGTGGTGTTTCCATGGAATTGGCAGCTCCTCTCCCAGCAGGACGGGGATGTTGGGCTGAGATCTGGGACTTGAGGGGGACAATTGGACATTCCAGGGTCGGGGTGAGCTCTGGGATTTGGGATTATCCAAATTTGGGAATTTTGACCTTGAACCAAAGTCTTCTCCCTGCCTTGGGATTTGGGAATAAATTGGGATCCCAGAGCTGGACTCCATGTGGGATCACCTGAGTGGAGCAAAGGGGCAGAATTCCCTCAGAATTCCCTTCCCCTGCTGCCCACGCTGTGGATCCAGTTGGATTTTTGGGAGAAATTCCAGCCTTATCCCTGCTTCCTTCCCTTTTCTCCTAAAAATTGTAAATTCCTGTTCTGCTCTTCCCTTAGGGATAGAAACTTCTGGAAAAAGAAATCTTTCTTTGGCAAAGCCACCGATGCTCAGTTTGGGTGGATTTCTGGAATTTCCTCATCCAGCCAGACCCTGGGAATGGGGAAGGGCTGGAATGATGGAATTAGGGAATTACAATTTAACCCCTCCACTGCCCCTGGTTCAGTTTGATCCCAAACTGCTCCTCCCTGGTATCCCCACGCTTTTCCCAGTGGATATTCCCAGCTCCCGAGGCAGGAGGGGCTGTGGGGGGAATCCTGTCAGGATAAACTGCCTTTTCCATGGATTTTCCATGGATTTTCCATGGATTTTCCATGGATTTTCCATGGATTTTCCATGGATTTTCCATGGATTTTCCATGGATTTCCATCCCAGAGCTGTGGCTGTAACCCGTGAGCAGGCCAGCTGCCTTCCTGGATTGCTGAGGGGTCGTTTTCTCCCTCTTGCAATTATTTTTTATATTAATTTTTTTAATATTTTTTTTTATTATACTTATTTTATTGTATTTATGACAGGTCATTTTCTCCCTCCTGCAATCATTTTTTATATTAATTTTTAATATTATTTTTATTATATTTACATGTATTATATTTACTATATTTATATTTATTTTTTTATATTTATTATATTTATATTTATTTTATATATATTATATTTATTTTATTATATTTGAGGGGTCGTTTTCTCCCACCTGCAATTATTTTGATATGAATTTTTAATATTATATTTATAATATTTATATTTATAATATTCATATTTATTATATTTATATTTATTATTTTCATACTTATATGTATAATATTTATATTTTTATATTTATATTTATTTATATATATTATATTTTATTATATTTATATTTATTGTATTTATATATATTATTTATATTTTTGAGGGGTCGTTTTCTCCCTCCTGTAATTATTTTTATATTAATTTTTTGTATTATTTTTTATTATATTTATTATAGTTATATTTATTACATTTATTTTATTATATTTACATTTATTATACTAATATTTATTAAATTTATATTTATTATATTAACAAGGATTGATTCCTTCAGCTTTGTTGCCTCTTCAATCCCAAGGGAAGAAAGCTGGGAATCAGAGGAAGTGGATCCCAGCTTTCCCCCTGCCTCTCTTCCTGATAAAAGATGGAATTGTGCTGCTTGGAGGGATTTTTCTTCCCCATAATTTGTGTTTTCCATCAGCTCAGAACGGTCAAAGAGCCAAAATCTGGGAATTCCTCCCTGGGATTCCAGCTGGAAGCTGTTCCTGGGAGCACACATTTCCCAGGAACCCTTTTTCCATCACCTGATGGAGCAGCCTCAGCCTTGCTTTGATATTTTGGTTTTTTTTTTCCTCTTGAATATATTCCATTTGTTTTGCAAAATAACCTGCAAGGGAAAAAAAAAAAAAGCAAAAATCTGGATCAAAGCTTTGATCCAGTGAAAATGTTTAAAAAACCTGGAAAAACCAGGAATATTTCAGTGCCTCAGGTCCAAATCCTCCCCCTCTGTTGTTGTTTTCCCTCTGAGACGAGATGGGAGTGGCTGAGGAGGGCTGGGAATATTATCCAGCATTTCCTTTGTCTTCCTCTGGCTTCTCCCACATCCCAACTCGGGAATGAACAAACAATTGGGAGAATCCCTTTTTGTTCCAGCTGAATCCTGTGGCAGATTCAATACAGGCAGTTCCCATTCCACACCTTTTCCCTGCTTGGGATCAGAGGAAAAAAAACATTTTTTTATTTTAATCCCACACAAAAACTGATGGGATTAAAACCCCTTGAATCCCGAGCTCCTTCCCTCATCCCAAAAAAGATCAACACCCCGAGCTGTAGGAACACAAAACACAATCAATCCATGTTTTTCCTGTTTTTTTTCCCATCTTTTCCCAGCGATGCACGGCTGTTCCCAGGTCGTGGAGCTGCTCCTGGAGCGGTAAGCAGGCTCCTTCCAGCTTTTCCAGCTTTTCCTCCCCCACCTCCCATTCCCTGCCAGCATTTGGACACAAAGGATGCTTGTGCTGCTCCTGCCCTGCCCCTCCATCCCCAGGCTGCCTTTTCCAGGTTTT
The DNA here is from genome assembly GCA_032357785.1 of Periparus ater. Lineage (NCBI taxonomy): Eukaryota > Metazoa > Chordata > Aves > Passeriformes > Paridae > Periparus > Periparus ater. Next base: position 72,662,248 of record CM063608.1, on the reverse strand, counting down.
TCCCAGCTGGGAATGAGACAAGGATTCCCTGGGGATGGGCTCCCTCTTGGTTATGACACAAATCCCAGTTATGTAACTTTCTTTTCCCTGCTGATTCATTCCCAAAGGGATTCCTGGCAGCTTCCCTAAGCTGGGTTTATCCTTTCCTGGCTCCTGGGGAAATTGCTGGGAAGTGGCTTTAAAGCAGCTCTGTTCCTTTCCTAAATTCCCAGAGCAGCTTTTCCTGGGAATTGCAGCTCATCCCAACCTTTCTGCTTGGCCCAGCATGAAGAGCTCTGTGATCTTTAATTCAGTTTTAATTCAATTTTCCCTCGTTTTCACTGGAATGAGACTGGTGGGCTCTTGATTTTGCACATCATTCCATGAGGATCTGGTTGTTCCCTGCTTCCAGGCCCTCTGCTCAGGGAAAAAGGGAATTACAAACGAGCTGAACCAGATCCCTGATCCCAAAAAAAAAACCAACATTCCCCAAACCCTAAAACCCACCAAGCCAGGGGATGTGGATGAGCTTTATATATTCCATTTCCAATCCCAGCTGCTGAGAGTCTCCTTCCATAAGGATTTTGGAGCTTCCAGCAGCTCTATCCCGGTTTTTCCTCCTGGATTCCCAGGTGCCAGTACCAGCCTGACAGCAGGGACAGCTGTGGGGTCACTCCCTTCATGGACGCTCTCCAGAACGGACACGTCGGCATCGCCCGGCTGCTCCTGGAAAAACACCAGGTGAGTTCCACAATTCCTGACTGCCTTTCCCAGGATCCACATCTTCATCCTCACTGGGGAAGCCAATTCCCAAATTGGAAAGAAAGGAATTGTGGTGAAAAAAAAAAAGTAATTCCCTCCTGGAGATGGGAAGGGTTTGGTTGAGTGAGGTCAGTGGGAATCATGGAATGGTTTGGGTTGGAAAGAGCTTAAAAATCATCTCATTCCATCCCTTCCTTCCATGGGCAGGGACAGCTCCCACCATCCCAGGTGGCTCCAGGCTCCCTCCAGCCTGGCCTTGGGCACTTCCAGGGATCCAGGGGCAGCCACAGCTTCTGTGGGATGGTGACAGCAGGAGGGGTCAGGACATTCCCAGCGCTCCAGGGGCAGCTGTGTCAGAGCTCTTGGAATGCCAGAGGCCGTGGAGAAGGTGGAAATGTCCATCCATGAGTTATCCAGAGCTCCTCCCTGCCCTCCCTCTCTCCTGGCAGCTCCTGTGGTCTCTCCCAAAAATCCCTGATTTCCTCCAGGGAATGCCATTGGAGCGTGCTGGAGGAACCAGAGCACTGCAGTCAATAATTTATTGATGATTGATTGATTGATTGATTCCTGGATGATCCCAGCAGGCTGGGGCTCCCTCATGGCTGATCTCCCAGAGCTCTTGGGAAGTTTGCCGTGGTTTTCCCCTCACATTCCAGGCACTGAGGGTGGGAGACCTTGGAAACCTCCTGGAAGTTTCCAGATGGTGCCTGTACCTCCAGAGGGTGGTGATATCATTTGGGATGAGCCCCCTTTGTGTGTTATTCCTGTGATATTCCTGAATTCCAGGCCTGTCCCACAGCTGTGGATGCCCTGGGTGCTCAGGCCCTGCACAGAGCAGCTGTGACAGCCCAGGATGGATCCATCCAGTTCCTGGTGTCCGAGCTGGGCGTGGATGTCAACGGGAGAGCGACGTCCCTGCGGCTGCCAGCCCTGCACTACGCTGCCAAGGTTTGTCCCTGCTCCCAAATTCCCCTGGAAAAGCTTGTGCCAGGCACCTCAGCCAGGCTGGATCAGGTGTTTGTTGCCACCATGGGTTTGTATTCCTGGCTCATCATCTGCTCCTCCTGACCATTCCCCATTTTCTGGGAAGCAGGGAGAGGGGAGATCCCACCTGGAGCAGCAGATCCCAGCCCTGGGAGCAACATCAGGAGGATCTGGAGAGTCCAGAGGAGTGAATGGAGCTGCTCCAGGGCTGGAGCCAGGCTGGGAGAGCTGGGAATGTTCTCCTGGAGAAGGGAAGGATCCAGGGAGAGCTTCCAGCACATTCCAGGGCCTAAAGGGGCTCCAGGAGAGCTGGAGAGGGACTGGGGACAAGGCCTGGAGGGACAGGACACAGGGAATGGCTCCCACTGCCAGAGGGCAGGGATGGATGGGATCTGGGGAAGGAATTCCTGGCTGGGCTGGAATTCCCAGAGCAGCCCCTGGATCCCTGGAATGTCCAGGACCAGCTTGGGTGGAGCTTGGAGCAGCCTGGGACGGTGTGAGGTGTCCCTGCCATGGCAGGGGTGGCACTGGGTGGGTTCTGAGGTCCTTCCCACCCCAGGAATTCCATGTTTGTTTCATGAATTCCAGCTGCCAGCTGGGAGGGACAGGAGATGTGGCAAAGGAGAGCTGGGAAGGTGGGGGAAGCTCCTGGGATTTTATCTGTGTCCTTCACACTGGAGTTGTTTTGAATTCCAGAGCCACTGGAGCTTTCTCCTCCTCCCAGCCCATGTGGGAAGCAGAGCTGTGGGTCCTGCAACATTCCCTGGGAATGCAGAGCAGATCCCAAAACTTCCCAGCTGGCCAGGATCCTTCCTGGGATCTGGGATCTGTCCCTGTTCAGATCCAGGAATGTTAAACCCATATTTTAACATCCCTCTGAGCCTTGAGGTGGGAATAAAACCTCATCCCAATGTCCTGCTCCTACAAAACCTGGGAATTGCAGAGCAGATCCCAAAACTTCCCAGCTGACCAGGATCCTGCCTGGGATCTGGGATCTGTCCCTGCTCCAACCCAGGGATGTTAAACCCAGATTTTAACAGCCCTCTGAGCCTTGTGGTGGGAATAAAACCTCATCCCAGTGCTCTGCTCCTACAAAACCTGGGAATTGCAGAGCAAAACTTCCCAGCTGACCAGGATCCCTCCTGTGATCTGGGATCTGTTAAATCCAGATCTCTGAGCCTTGTGGTGGGAATAAATCCCCATCCCAGTGCTCTGCTCCTACAAAACCATCCGTGCCATTCCCTGGGAATGCTGGCTCCATCCAGCCGTGCCCGCTCCCACAAAGGAGCCCTTTCTCCCGTTTTCCCGGCCTCCTGCTCCCAGGATCCACATCCAAAGCCCTTCTGGTTGCCAAGGGTACGTGGAACAGCTCTGGGGGGAATATAACGTGCCTTGGAGCAAATCCAGCAAATCCTGGGATTTGGGAATGATTGGATGGGATTCTTTCCCTTCCCCGGTGTCACTTTGTATTTACAGCAGCATTTGTTTGTGGTTTTATCTCCCTCTTTTCTTATTCTCTTGCATTTCTAAACACAGGAAAATCAAATTATTTTTTTTTTTTTAATTTGCTGCCAGGGCTGTGGCAGCTGCAGCAATTCCTGGCTTTGCCATGGAATTGGATTTGCAGGGAAATGGGAGCCTCAGGAGCAGGGAAGATGCTGTGGAATCCTATGGGAATTGGGGGAAAAAAGAGTGGGTGGGGAGGGGGATAAAAATAAGAGCTTTCCATTCCCAGGCCTCAGGACAAAGACTTAATTCATGGCCCTGGGGATGGAATTCCAAAATCAGGCGTGTTATTTAGGGAGAAAGGATTTATTTCTGGAAAAGCCTCTGCAGGGAGCTGGGGGCTGGGCTGGGTTTTCCCCTGTGGAATTTGAAATTCCTGGCAGAGGAAGGAGGGAGGACACTGTGGATCGTGGCTGGGTTTTCTCCCAGGGAAGAAAAGAAATTCCTGGAGGAATTCTTTGGGAAATTCCTCTGCCTGAGGGAGGCAGATGAGCAACGGCCCAGATCAGCAACAGGTTCTGCTCCTTGGGTTGGAATAACCTGGAAAAATCAACTCCAGATCCTCTGGGAATCCTGGAGGGGTTTGAAACTCAAGAGCTGGAGAGAGCTCCAGGGCTGGAGCCAGGCTGGGAGAGCTGGGAATGTTCTCCTGGAGAAGGGGAGAGCTTCCAGCACATTCCAGGGCCTGCAGGGGCTCCAGGAGAGCTGGAATTTGGGAAAGGCCTGGAGGGACAGGACACAGGGAATGGATCCCACTGCCAGAGGGATGGATGGGATTTGGGAAGGAATTCCCAGAGCAGCTGTGGCTGCCCCAAATCCCTGGAATGTCCAAGGCCAGCTTGGAGCAGCCTGGGATAGGGAAGGTGTCCCTGTTGTTGGAATTTGATGATCTTTAAGGATTTTTTCCAACCCAAACCATTCTGGGATTTTTAGGAAGGTGCCTGGTGGGACCTTTCTGGCCAATTCCCGTGGGATCACAGCAGCTGGAGCAATTCCTGCCTCATGGATCTGATCTTCAGCTGACCTTGATTTCCATCTGCTCCAAGATCCTCTGGATCCCCCAGACCTGAGCAGGACAGAGCAATTCCAGGTCAGGGATGGATCCGAGCGCAGAGCTGATCCCAAATTCCACCTTCTGCAGGAAGGCCATGGACAAACCATCCAGACCCTGCTGTCCCTCGGTGCTGATATCCAGGCTAAGGATGGGAAGGGCCGTTCTGGTGAGAATTCCAAGCTGTTTTTCCAAGCTTTATGTGACACCTGGAGCTTCCAGGAGCGCGTCCCAACCTCTGCATGCAGGGGAGATGCCAAATCCATGGATACATTTGCTCTGGGAGCAACACCATGGATCCATCCCAGGGTTTTTTGGGCATTTTGCATTCCCTGGTTTTCAATTTACTGCAATTTCTGCTGGAGCTTTTCCCTGGGAGGGGCTGGGGGAAGAACAGAGACACAAATTGGGAATTCCCTGCTTATTTTTCACCTGAGGAGCTCCAATGCCGCCTCCTCCCGCTGAAATTTCTCTGGAATGATCCTGTTGGAAGCAGGTTGGACGGACAAACACATGGATCGAGCTCTCCAACCTCAATTCCTCAGCAAATCAGCCTGGAAATGGCTGATGAGCAAATAATACCAGGGAGCTGGCACGGAAATAGAGTTGCTACAGCGATGCCGGAGAGTCGGCATTCCCAGCGGGAAAAGCTCAGGCAAGCTCTTGCATCAGCATCTCCCAAAAAAAACCCCAAAAAACCAAAAAAAAAAAAACCTAAAAAAATTAAAAATTTGGGAAAAAAAAATGGACAAATGATTTCAACCATTGGGGAATTGCCCAGCCCTGGGGTTTGGTGAAAGGTTTTAGCGGAGCCACCTCTCCCTCCGCCTCCTCTGGGATTAAATCCGAGCTCTGCTGAGCTCATCCAGCCCTGGGATGTTTTTTCCTGTTGCTCCTCCTTGGGTCACTGCGTCCTTGGGAAGCTTCTCATCCACAGCAGGATTATCCAGAGGGATCAGGAAGCCTTGTTTGGATTACAGGGAGATTTTTAACAGTGAGGGTGGGGAAGAGCTGGGTTGGAATTCCCAGAGCAGCTGTGGCTGCCCCTGGATCCCGGGAATGGCCAAGGAAGGGTTGGAGCAGCCTGGGATGGTGGGATTGGAATGGGATGGGATTGAAGGTCCCTGGATCCCATCCCAAACCATTCCGGGATTCTGGGATTTGGGAGGCTCCGAATCCATGCCGAGGGATTTTTCTGGGAAATGGGGATGGGCAAGAGAGGGAAAGGGAAGGGAGAGCCTTGGTGGCTTCCTGAGATTGCAAGGGAAGGCCCTGGGTCCATCAATTCCTTGGAGAGGAGATGGATCCAATGTCAGGCTCTGGAGCCAGGCTGGGAGAGCTGGGAATGTTCTCCTGGAGAAGGGAAGGATCCAGGGAGAGCTTCCAGCACATTCCAGGGCCTGGAGGGGCTCCGGGAGAGCTGGAATTTGGGAAAGGCCTGGAGGGGCAGGAGCCAGGGAATGGCTCCAGATTGGAAAAGGGGAATTTGGGGTGGGATTTGGGAAGGAATTCCAGGACAGTGGAAGCTCCCTGTCCATGGCAGCAGGATGGAAGCTCACACTCAATGATCCCAAAATTAATTCCACAACTTTTTCCCAACCCAAACCACTCCACCATTCCACATTGGGAAAAAACCACCATTTCCACCCCCTCCACCTGTTTCCTTCCATGGGAATCCCGGATTTTATCCCAGAGCAGGATGAGCCCAGCTGGTTGTGTCCCCCCAGCCCTGCACGCGGCCGGCGCCGGGCAGCGCGCCGAGGCCGCCGGCGTCCTGCTGCGAGCCGGGCTCCGCGACGCTCCAGATAACTCGGGAATGCTGGCACGGCAGCTGGCCAGGAAGCCGGAGATCATCCGGGTTTTCCAGGGAATGCAAGAGGAAAGCCGCTCCTTCTCCACGTGGTACGTTGGTTATCCCTTCCCTCAGGGAAACATTGATTAAAACGTTGGGATTTTCACCCGGAATCGAGCGGAGGAGCCGAGCTGGATTGGGAAGTGGATTTAGGAGGAATGTTTGAAATAGGATTATTTCCAAAGGTCATGGAGGGGATGGGGCTGGGCTCTTCCTTGGGACAGGTTTTCCCAAAAAAGTTGTGGCTCTTCCATCCTTGGAATTGTCCAAGGCCAGGTTGGAGCAACCTGGGAGAGTGGGAGGTGTTCCCTTGGTTTGGAATTGGAACATCTTTAGGTCCTTTCCCACCTAAACAATTCCATGTTTTTATCACGGTCCTGCCTCTGATAAAAATAATTTTATTATTTATAATGATAAATTCTAGAATTTATAGTAAGTTATATGTTATTTATTATATATTGTATTATATATAATATATAAATATTATATATTATATATATTGCAAATAAATATTATATTTTATATTTTATATTATTTTATATATTATGTTATGTTATATATATTATATATATTTTATTGTATTTATTATATATTATATATATGAGTATACATTATATTTATTGTATATTATAATAAATATATACAATTATATATAGTAAAATAATTTATAATTAAAATAGAAGAAAATAGAAGATAAAATAGAAAATAGAAGAATTGTAAGAATTATAATTTTAATAATTTATATGTAATATTGTGTATATTATATAGAATACATAATATAGATAATAATTATAATAATTTATAAATTATATAAATTATATGAATAATAAATAGACATTATATAATGATATAGTCATTATATAAATTATATAAATAATTTATAAATAATAAAAATAATTTTATTTTGTTTATGTATAATAATTATATATCATTATGTATTTTATATAATATATAATTATGTATTTTCTAGAATGAATTATTTACTAATTAATTATTAGTAAATTTATTTTGTAAGAAAATTATTTGTAATTATTATTTAATTTATATTTATTTAATATATATTTACTAAATAAATTTAGTAAATTATTAGTAATTTATTTTTTTATAATTATAGAATTACATATTTTATAAAATTGATTGTATTATTAAAAATGAATTTATTATATTTTTATTTATTTACTTATTATAAATTTATTTATAAATTTATTTCTAAATTTTAATATAAATTTATTTATAAATTTATTTTCTTCTTTCATTTCCAGATTCCAGGCCTGAGCTTCCCCTCTTCCCATGCAGCTCCCTGAAACAGAACCATCCAAGGAAATCTCCATTTCTTGGGATCTTCATGGCTTTTCCTGGGAATTTCCACACAAAATCCACCTGGATCATTGATTTTCCAGCTCTTCATGGACCTGCTCTCCCCTAATCCCTGAAATTCCTGGAATTTTGAGACTCTTGAAGCTGCACCAACCTTTTCAATCCTCTTTGTATCCCACAGCTGATCCCAAAATCTGCAGGAATCCGTGGTGGGACCTCAGCCCTGGGAGGACATCGGGAATCTTTGGATCAGACTGAAATAAAGGAGCTTTTTTATTCCAGATTGGAATGCTGGGCAATTCCCAGAACCCATGAACTTGAAATCCCAAAAAATCTGCTCTTGGAAACCTGGAATTCACAACAAGGTAAGAGCAGCTACAGCTGTTGGGATTGTGCAGCTGGAATGATAAATTCCATAAAAAAAAATGACGTGTCCTTGTCTGTTTGTGATGCCAGGACTTAAAAACTGATGGAATTCTGCTTTTTTTGGGATGGCAGAGGTTAAAAATCAGGAAGGGAATGAATTAAATGTGAAATTCCCACTCAAACTCCCAGGAATTGTGGTGGGAGCTGGATCAGCCCCTGGGTTGGTGAAGAAATTGTTTTATTCCTCTAAAAATCCCGGATCCTTCCATAAATCCAGCTCTTTCCTGCAGCTGGAAATGCAAGGGGCTGCTTCATTCCCATTTATTTCTGATTTTAATAAACCATGGAATTGCTGTGTCCTCCCAATATCCCTAAAATTTTTTATCCATAAAAACCGGGATTGCTGATGAGCCTGTGAAAAATCAGCGGGAATGTTTCCAAATATCCATGGAAACACAAATGGGAAACTCCTTAAAAACATGAAAACACCTTCAAAACACAAAGGGGAACGTGAATAAATTTTGAGGGTCGGGAAAAAAACGTGGATTGAGTTTTATTCCTGAAAAATTCACACAGGGAAAAGCCCTTCCCGGTTTTTTTTTTCCCAGCTGCAGGGATTTAACAAACCTTTATGTCCCTGGGAATGAATCCCACCACATTCCCATGGGAATGGCTCACAGGGAGCCCAGGGAAGCAGCCTGGAGCAGAGCCCAGGAGAACAAAGCTTTGGAATTGTTGTTCCTCCACCTTTTCCAGCCTTGGCGCTGGGGCAAAATTCCAGCTGCAGGGAATCCTGGAATCATGGAATGGTTTGGGTTGGAAGGATCATCCACTTCCAGCACTTCCACCATCCCAGGATGCTCCAAGCCCTGTCCAACCCAGCCTTGGACATTCCAGGGATTCTCTGGGAATTCCATTCCAGCCAGGAATTCCTTCCAAAATCCCATCTCAATCTCCCCTTTTCCAATCTGGAGCCATTCCCTGGCTCCTGCACCTCCAGGCTTTTCCCAAATTCCAGCTCTCCTGGAGCCCCTTTGGGACCTGGAATGTGCTGGAAGCTCTCCCTGGATCCTTCCCTTCTCCAGGAGAACATTCCCAGCTCTCCCAGCCTGGCTCAGAGCAGAGGGGCTCCAGCCCTCGGAGCAATTCCATGGATTCCTCTGGATTTGCTCCAGGTCCTGCTCCAGCCTCCCATTCCTGGCTCCTTCTCCAGGTTTCCTTGGGATGATGCTGAGGGCGAGGGATTGCTCCGAGTCCCATCTGGGATTTTTCCATGGAATCCTGGGATGGTTGAGGTCGGGAAAGGCTTCGTTGAGGAACTGTCCCCCAGCACAGCCGTGTCCCCAAGTTGCCACCTCCAGCTGACCCCGAAATCCCTGCGGGGATGGGGATTCTCCTGGGCTTTTCCCGGATTCCCTCTGGAATTTTCCTCCCCACTCCTCCAGGGATTCACTCCCTGGCTCTCCTCTCCCAATCCTGCTGCCGGACACGATCCAAGAGCTTGAGGAGCTGCTGCTGCTGCCCGTGGATCACCATCCATCCCTTTTTCCACCTCATCCTCATCCAGGCCACATTCCAGCTCCAGGAACCTCCACATGGACATTCCTTGGATCCTCCCGCCAGGTCCCACCCCGAGCTGCGCGTGTCCCCACGGGATGAGAATTTCTGCTGGGGGCTGAAGCAGAGCCGTGGTTTTGCCTTCCTGGAATGCTGGAATTCCTGGAATTCTGCCTTCCTTCTTTCCTGGAATTCTTCCTGGAATCCTTTCTGGATTTCTTCATTCCATCCTTCCCGGAATCAACCCTTTTTTCCTTCCTGGAATTCTTCCTTCCTTCTTTCCTGGAATCCCTCCTTCCTGGAATTCTTTCTGGAATCAATCCTTTCTTCCTCCCTGGAGTCCTTCCTTCCTGGAATTTTTCCTTCCTTTCTGGATTTCTTCATTCCTTCCTTCCTGGAATCAACCCTTTCTTCCTTCCTGGAATTCTTCCTTCCCAGAATCCTTCCTTCCTTCCTGGAATTCTTTCTGGAATTCTTTCTGGAATCAATCCTTTCTTCCTCCCTGGAATCTTTCCTGGAATTCTTTCTTCCTTTCTGGATTTCTTCATTCCTTCCTTCCTGGAATTCTTCCTGGAATCAACCCTTTCTTCTTTCCTGGATTCTTTCCTTCCCAGAATCCTTCCTTCCTTCTTTCCTTCTCTGAATCTTTCCTTCCTGGAATCTTCCCTTCCTTCCTGGAATCCTTCCTTCCTGGAATCAATCTTTTCTTCCTTCCCAGAATCCTTCCATCATTCCTGGGATCCTTCCTGGAATCTTTCCCTCCTGGAATCCCGGGTGCCACTTGGCCACCCCAAATCCCGGCGGATCCCCGTCCACCCCTCCAGCTTCTCCAAACCATTCCCTCAGCAGGGCTTTGCTCCCGTCCCCAGGTGGAATTTTTGGGAGCTTCTCCATCGTTCCCGAGGATTCTGATCTGTGGGGTGTTATCCCATCCCTCAGCCGGGAAATTCCCGCTTCCCACCAGGAAGCAGAGATGGCAGAAGGGTGAGGATTTAAAAAAAAACCACCCTGAAACGTGATGAAAAGCCCAAATCTTCTGGAAAACCTCAGGATGAGAGGAAAAATTCCTTTTTCGGTGTGGAAAGGGGAGAAATTGTGGGAGAAGGAAAAGTGGGAATTCAGCCTAATTTTGGGATCGTTAGAACTTCCCATCAAAAGTGGTTTGGGAATGGGATAGAAAATGGATGGGATGGGGGGATCCAATTAAACCCCTCTAATTAATTTAAGGACCTCCCTAAATTAAGGATGCTCCCCAGAGAACCCCAAAAATCGAGGAGCTCCCCAATATTAAGGAATATTCCCAAATTGAGGACGCCCTTAAAATTAAGGATCCTTAAAATTTGGGATTTCCCCTCCAAAAAAGAGAATCCCCTTAAATTGCATCACTCAAATAGGACCCCCAAAATTAAGAACCTCCCCAAATAGAGGATCCTGCCCTAAATTGAGGAAAATCCCCCCCCAAAATTGAGGAACCCTCCCCCAAATTGAGGAAAACCCCCCAAATTGAGGAAAATCCCCCCAGGATTGAGGAAAATCCCCCCCAAATTGAGGAAACCCTCCCCCAAATTGAGGAAAACCCCCCAAATTGAGGAAAATCCCCCCAGGATTGAGGAAAATCCCCCCCAAATTGAGGAAAACCCCCCCCAAACTGATGAATACCCTAAACAGAGGAACCCCCCCAAACCGAGCTGTGTCCCCAGACACAAAACTTTCCCCCATAAACTGAGGGTCCCCTCCAAGTGGAGGAAATCCCCCAAATTGAAAATCCATAAAAACTGAGGACCACCCCCAATTAAAGTGGCCCCCTAAACTGGGACCACCCCAAATAAAGGACACCCCCAAAAGAAAGGACCCTCCAAATTAAGACCTCCCCCTCCAAATTCAGGGCTCCCCAAACTGCAGTTCCCCCCCAACAGTAAATCAAGGAGCCCCCCTAAGCTGAGGAAACCCCACAAATTAAGGAGCACCCCACAAATTAATGAGCACCCCCAAATTTAGGACCCCTCCCCAAATTCAGGCTCCCCCATGCGCAGCCCGAGCCCGTAGGGGCGGCCATGGAACTGCGCATGCGCGCCGCGCCCCCACCACGGTGGCAGCGCCGCTCGCGCGCGCAGCGCTCCCGCCCCTTGAGCGACGGCTCCGCCAGCCAATGGCGTGGCGTAAAACGCTTTGATTGGCAGGCGCGTGGGCGGGGCGCAGGTGGCTCGGCCCCGCCCCTCCCGGCGCGGTCCCCTCACGGCGGCGGCTCCATTTTCTCGCGCTCCCGCGGCCCCCGCGTAGCGCCCGGTTCGCCTCAGCCCCGGCCGAGAGACCCCCGAGAGACCGCGCGCCGCCATGAATGAGGAGTACGACGTGATCGTGCTGGGCACCGGCCTCACGGTGAGGAGCAGCCGCCACCCGCTCGCGCCTCGGGCCTGCTGCGGGCGGCCGCCGCCCTGCCCCGCCCCGCCGCCCCCCCTCCGCCATCCCCCGGCTCCTGCGGCTGACCCCCTTCCCCATCTCTCACCCACCCGGGAGCCGCTGTCCTTTTGCCCGTCTATCACCTGATCATCCCCCCCAGCCTGGGTTTGAGCCCCCGCCCCCAGCCCCCGCCGCCTCGGGCACTGGGGTCTTTATCCCCTCGCCAGTTTCTCACTTCATTATCACCCCACTCGCCCCATTCAGGTGGTTTTGTTCAGCTGTCACCTGTCCTTCGTAGCCCCCCCGCCTCTGTTTGGGTGCTTCCCCCCATCCCCATCCCCAGTATTACCGGGGGTCTGGTGTATATGACCCCCTTGGGGACCCCTGAGTGTTTTCCCCCATCATTAATTCTCACAGCACCCCCCCTGCTTCAGTCCCACCACCACCCTGGATCCTTTCCCATTCATCTCCAGCCCAGCCTGGGATCCTCCGCCCCTCAGCATCACCCCGGGGGTCTGCTGTGACCCCCACCCCGGAGGGACCCCGGGGCCATTTCCCCATCATTAATTCTCAACCCCCAGCTCCAATCCCATCCCCCACCCTGGGTCTTTCTCCCCGTCCCTAACTGGACCCCTGGGTGGGGTTTTTATATGATTTATATATAGTTACATATATATATTTTACACCAACTCCTCGTGTTTGGATATACCCCCGATCCCCGCCGTTCCCAGGGGGCCCCAGGAAATGCGGTTGTTTTGCGGAGGGAGGGCGTGGGGGACACTCGGACAATAAAACGCCGACGGGCATTTTTTTGCTTTTTATTTATTTTTGAAATCATTACCTTCTTTTTTTTTTTTTTTTCCCTTCACACATCTCTTCCCCCGCCTCTCCCCCACCCCGTACCACAAACCCTAACGTGGCTGCAGGTTTGTGCAGGGTGGAGGCAGCCCTGGTTATCCCCCCCCTCTCCATCCCCATTCCCGCTCCGCCTTTGCAGCCTTCGGCTCCATCCAGCCCTGACTGCAGCAGGAGGGGGATGGGAGGCTGGCGAGCCTGTCAAATTCCCCTTATTCCCCCCTCCAAAAAAACCCCTTTGCTGCGATGTCGCTGCATCCCGGTGATCCCTAAGGAAAGCTGACAGCTGATGGGGGTGCGGCGGAGGGAGGGGATGAGCCGTGCTGGGGCTTTGTCCTATTGTGGAGGATGCAGCCCTCGCCGGAGGCAGCCCTGGGGGGAAAAAACCACGGCAGTGCCGCTGCCCCGGAGGTTTACAGGAGGATTTCTCCCGGTTCCTGCATCCCTGGAGGCCGGGAGATGCCACGGGAGGGCGGATTGCAGGTTATAAATGCGAGGCATTGTTTGGAGAAGGGGGGAAGAAAATCCAATATGGTGGAGAGGTTTTCCTCCTTGTGCAACGGCCTTTCCTGCTTTTGTTCTCTCCTCTTAGTGGGGAAAGGTGGCTGGACAAAGGAATCTCTTTGGGGTTGGTCCCAAAGGAGGAATTTCCCCCACTGGGGATGGTGATTAAATTGAAATCCACACGTTTCCTCCTGTGGTTTGGGCGCTGTGATTGACCAGAGGCATGGTGGCTGCTGACACAGGACCCCACCGAAGGCAGAGCTGGATTATCATCCTTTGAGTTTGGGAACAAACCTGGAATGTGGCACAAAGGAAATGTGCAAAATGTGGGAGTGTCTGCTGTAGGGGACACCCAACTTTTCCAGTTGCTTTCATTCCTTTCAAGGCTCTTCCTTTGAGGTGGAGGAATGGCTGAGGAGGAAAAAGCTTCTTCCCTTTGATAGGGAAAGCTGGAGTCTCTCCTAAAGCCTGGCCCTGGCTCAGCAAAGCAGGGAAAGGGACTTTTGGGGAGATGAAATATAATGAGCTTGTAGTGAAGGGGCCTCCAATAGATCCCAGCTCCATTAAAATGTTAATTTATGCTTTAGTGTGAGCGGGGTATCGAGTTGGTGAACGGCAGGGCTTAATCTCAAACTGACAAATGCCAGTGTAAATTTGACAAAAGGCCTCTTGTGAAATCACTTTTAAGACAAGCTCCTGCTAATGAGCAGCAGTTGAGTTAAAAGGAATAAATTAGGGCCTCACTTTAAGGTGTGCTGACCAAACTCCAGAGCCTGGGAATATCCAGGAGTGTGTATTTTGCTTCTGGTGCCCTGGCTTTCCCTCTGAAATACCAATTAGGGTGAACCTCATCTTGAGCAGCTCATGTGGAAAAGAACAGAACCCAGAGGTCCTGGTGCAGCCAGAATTCCTGGTGTTGGCTGGTGGATGGTGTTGGAGCAGAGCTGGATCAGGCTGGGCTGAAGGAATGAAGCTCCTCCAGCTTTGATACCAGGCACAGGCTTCCTGAGGAAAAGGAACTGGAAACACATCCAGTTGTTCTTTCCTTTTCCAAAGGAGCTGTCCTGGAAGTTCTGGTGATGTTTGCACCCCTTTCCTTCAAGCTGCTCCCGGATTCTATGGCTGGAGCCCCATCAGGCCCCCGTTGCAGCTCTGAGGTTGTGTCTCTGCTGCTGATCTGGAGGTTTATTTTCTTTTTTCCAAATGGAGAGTTGTTGAAACAACTTGGAACTCCTTTCCAAGGGAGTTGTTGGTTTAAAGAGGAAGAATGAGTTGTTGGAGCCTTTGCAGAACGGCACAAATCCATCCATTGTAGTGGTCATTCTGCTTGGGTCCGTGGGGCCAGCGAGTGCACGTGGAAATTCCACTGGGATGGATCTGGAAGTGCAACATGAATATTTCAGGTGTTAATCTCTTCCTCAAGCAGTAATGAAGGACTAAAGGCAGCTTTAGGACTGGGATTACTGGCACTCAAACTATTTCAGCTTTTCCCTTTTGTGCACTAATCAGAGACCCCGTGTCAGTGCCAGCTCGTAGAGATGTGTCTTAGCCCTGCAGGGAAAAATAATCCTGAATTACTGCTGATACAACCCCTCAGACTTCCAGCAGCTGCAATGAACTCCATGGCTCCTCCTGCATGGATCAGAGTGAAGTGCCAGGCCCTGCTGGATCTTCCAGCTGCCTCATTCCTGGTGGGAATGGCTTCTCCAGGTTGCTGGAGCTTTAATAGCTTTAAGGTCCTTGTCTTAGGCTTTCTGTGTGTGGCAGATTAGGGATCATCTTCCTGCAGACCTACTGCACAAACTGGTTTTTAATCTGCTGCAATGGTCACAGACTGGAGAGCTCCTCGTGGCTGTACTTTCACACCTCCCTTTTCAGGTCACTCCAATTTCCCAGGTCATTGTAATTTCCACCTCTGTGGTGTGGGAGTGGCTCGGTGCTTCCTCACTGGGTTATCTCAGAGCGGGATGTTGTGCCCTTTGTGGTTCTCCCGAGTTATTTCCATGAATTTTGGGGAAATTGAAACCCTCCAGTCCTGCCCCAGTAGGTGAATTCTCTGTTCCTGCTGAGGTTTCACTCTTTGCAGGCTCAGCTAAGCTCCTTACCTGCCAGCTGCCTCCCCACTCAGTTAAAGCTGCTCAGATCCATCCCAAAGATCCGGATTCACTTTCTGTCGGAGCGCAGGAGCCAAACTCTGCTTTGGGATGTGTTCATTCACAGAGCTTCTCTCAGAGTGGCTGTGAGGAGCATCACTGTCATTGCATCACGCCCTGCCAGCGGAGGAGATTGTTCAGTGCAGTCTTTAGGGTGAGCAGAGCTTTGACTCTGGTGGAATTTCCTGTGTCATCTGCTCCAGGTGACACCAAGGATCTCCAGAGGTCCATCCTGGAGACCCAGCCCTGGTGTGACTCTCTGGCCCTGCCTTTCCAAGAAAGAGCCGGGTGATGCCAGAGCCCGTTCCCGAAGCCGAAGGGATTTTGCTCAATGCTCGGTGCCCAATCCTCCCTCCGCTGGCTGGAGTTTCCATCGGGCTGTCTGAGCCTTCCTGAACTGCCGCCCTACTTGGAGAAAGTCCACGGAAAGCTCCTTGTTTCCCTCCATTCCCCAAGGCCTCTGCGTGCACGAGGGCTGCTCACCACCAGCTCCTGCGCTCCAGGGAAGAGCTGATGGTCTTAAACAAGCACGGAAACACCAACACCTCCAAGTTCCTCCTTATTTTTATCTCCATGGATTCACACTGTGCTGTCTTCACATTGGCAGTGCAGGTTTCTCCCTGGTTCCATTTGCTGCAGACGACATCGCTGGCGCTCAGGCTCGCTCCGTCCTTCCTTCAGCAGCACAAAGAGCTCCTGGGAGCTCCTGGTAACCTGACCTGGCTCAATTTCCATGAGGATTCTGCTGGATCTGGATACCCAGAGCTCTCCCTGCTGCCTCCTCCCTGTTCCTGTTTGGTGCTGACAGCGTTTACAAAGCAGCAAAAAATGCTCAGATTTGAACTCTGACGCTTCCCCTTTTTTATTTGTGCTCTAAACTCTTCCCATCCCTCCCCTTATCAGCACAGGCCGTTTGTTTTCCTCGCTCCCTGACCCCAACGACGGCGTCACGCATCAAGCGGGGCCTGGTCCTGCAGCCAGCACGGCATCCAAAGGAATTGCTGAGCTGGGAGGATAAATCCATTGTGCAGCCCTTGTGCTTTTTGTGGCTGCAGAGGGAAGTGGCCTGAGAGGGCTGTGCAGGATTTCGTGTTCAGTGAGCTTGGGGTTGAACAGCAGCGTGGTGGCTCCTCCTCAGTCCCCACGGTGTGAAAGAAGATGAAGAGGAGCTCGAGGCCTCTTGGATCCGCTGGTGCCCAGATTGGCTCCGAGGAATGCTGGGAATTTGGACAGGTGACCTGAAGAAGGGATTTTTTGGGAAGACAGAGCAAGGAATGCTTTGAAGCTGAAATCAGCTGACATCCTGACCAGTGGATGTAGTTTTGGAGCTCCATCCTTCCTTTTGATCCTGCTTGGCTTCCTTGTGGCTCAGCTCCAACATGGACACTCGCAGTCCTGTGCCACCATCTGGCAGAGCTGGTGAGCCAGGCTTTTGGGAGATGTTCCAGGGGGGATAAATCACAGGGAGTCCAAGCACAGAGCTCGGTGAATTGAACTGCTTGGTGATGATGCCCTTGGTGTGACAGCCCTGCCTCAGCGGGGGTTAATCATTAACGCTCTCGCCACTTTTACTCCTGCGGTTACTCAGCGTTGTAGGCCTTGAGTAGTGACTTCACACGGGGTCTCTGCTTGCTCCAGCCTGTGGGGAAAACAGAGGGACCTTGTAGGATCCTTGGAAGGAGCAGCTGATGGATCCTGGAGAGCTTTTGTGGGAAGCACTGTGGCTCACTACTCCCAGTCCACGTGGTGATCAAGAAGCCTTGTGGGCACCGTGCTGGAAATCTTCCATGACTTCAGGGATTGGATTCAGAGCGTCTTTGCTGTGCGTGAGGCAGCTCCAGCTTTGCTCCTTAGGTCCTTGGCTGGATTTTGGTGACAGACCTGAGAAGGTTTTCCCATTCCCACCTGGAAGCAGCAGCACAGCAAATCCTCAGCCAGCGATTCCTCCAGATGTCTGACCTTCGGAACAAAACAACCCCTGAGAGCTGCTGGGGAAGTTGATTTTACAGCTTCCTTTGCACCGAGGATTGACTGGAGTCAGGATTTACACAAACAATCCACAGAGGGAACCTCCTGGTGTTGCTGGTTTTCCTGCCTGACACCTGCACTGGTCAGTCTGGAGTTGGAAATGAACCTCCTGCGCTCCACGGGAGGGGGAAGCGGCACGGGAGGAGGATCCTGACTGAGGTGCTTGAGGAATAAACAGGAAGGATCTCCTGGAGCTGGATGGGGATTTACAAACTGAACAGAATTATTTGGGTGGAGAGGACCTTACAAACCATCCTGCCACCCTTGGGACACCTTCCTCTGCACCAGGCTGCTCCAAGCCCCCTCCAACAAGCGAGATGTGGCCAGGACCTAGCAGTGAGATGGGAGACAGCAAAAAGAGCTCAGCTGCAGCCAAATTCTGCTGCTGGAGAGAGCTGAGGCAGAGCAGGATCACTAAAACCTCCAAGATAAGCTGTCCTAAGCACACAGACAGAGTTTTTGTTGGGCTCTTTGGCTGGGGAATGGTGCAAAGTCGTGTTTTAATGGGGATTTTGTTGTGCAAGGCCTGAGCTGGTTCTGCAGCCTCCGTGTGCTCCGTGGTGAGGCTCAGCCCAAGTGCCTTCGTTCATTTTTTGTGCTGCTCTCTGAGAGAAGCTGTTGATTACCCTGAGTGTCCCAGTGTGGCAAATATTAATAATTGAGGTTCTGAGGAGACTGAAATCCAGGTAAGATTTCACGCTCCTGCTGCCTCTCTGTGGACGTCTTTAAAACTGAGAGCTGCTGCCTTAGAGAACAGCTTTTCCTTTGGCTCAAATGTATGGAATTCCCAAAAAATTCCTCTGGGAAGCTCTGCTAGGTGATGGCTGTGTAGCTCTAACCCCTTTCCCAGCTTGCCCAGAGCAAACAATAAATTTATTAAAAGGTTAATTTACCTCCAAGAAGTGCCTGAGTTCTGGAATGAGGCAACAGCTGTGCTTGTCTGCAGGTACTTGCAGTGGAGCTGTCTGAACATGTTTTTCCATAGGGAAAAACAGGAAGCAGGAGGCTCCAGTGCAGCTGACCTGTCCCTTGCATCCTTTCCTTCCTGCAGGAATGCATCCTCTCCGGGATTATGTCAGTGAATGGAAAGAAAGTCCTTCACATGGATCGGAACTCTTACTACGGAGGGGAAAGCGCATCAATTACACCCCTGGAAGATGTAAGTGTGGAGAGAGACCCATCCTCGTGTCCTTCCCGGGATTTATTCCCACTCAGCCTTGGGAATTAATTCAAATTAATGACTCCAAGGGTTTCTTTGGAGTAAGGAAGTTTTATAGCACCTCCTCACCAGGTAACAGTGGGGAAAACACCAGTGTGGGGTGTTTGGAGTTGGTGGGTTGTGCTTTTTTCCTGAAATTCCCAGCTGGAATCTGAGCAAATTCTGGAGCATTCCAGAGCTGTTACAGCTGGATGTTAAAACTCTTCAGCTAAAATGTAAATTGGTCTAAGAAATGTCATGTTCAACAGTTCATTAGGTTCATAAATTTCCAAACCCTTGGATGGAGAAAGCCTGGAAGAACAGAATTACACAGCCTGGTTCTTCCTGTAACGATTCACTGGATGTGTTTGTGTGTTCCAAACTCAAATTGGAGCTGAAACTGCAGCCAGCAGCTGGCTCTGAAGAGCTTGTGTTCAGCCTGGAGCTGTGGGGGCGGAAAGTGTGTCCATGTGTGGGAGAAATGACACCCAGACACATTTCCTGGGCTATAATAAGTTCTGTATTCTCTCTCCAAAGCTCTACAAAAGGTTTAATCTCCCGGGAACTCCACCAGAATCTATGGGGCGGGGAAGAGACTGGAACGTGGACCTCATTCCAAAATTCCTTATGGCTAATGGTGAGTGATCCTGAGCTCCTAAATATTCCTTGGGCTGGTGCTGGCTGCTGGGATGGAACTGTCATTCCTTGGAATCCTCATCCTTGAATCCGTGTGCTCCTGGTCTAAAGGAAATCCTTGAAGGCGTTTCCAGTGCAGGGCCAGCTCCCTAAAACCAACCCCAGGCTGCTGGAATCTCATCCTGGAGCACCAGGGGATGGGTGGATTGTGCAGTGTCTGCCTCAGGGCTGCTGCAGAGGAAGAACAGAGAGGTCCCAGGCGAGGCTTGGGTGCTTTAGTCCCAGCTTATCTTCAGCCTGCTGTGGGAATGGAGCTTGGGGAAGGGTTTGTTGTGGTGGAGGAGCTGCCGTGTCCGTGTTTGACCGTGCCAAACGCCCTTGCAGGTCAGTTGGTGAAGATGCTGCTTTACACAGAAGTTACTCGTTACTTGGACTTCAAGGTGATCGAGGGCAGCTTCGTCTACAAGGGAGGAAAGATCTACAAAGTTCCTTCCACTGAGGCAGAAGCTTTGGCCTCCAGTGAGTAGCTGCACCTCACCTGTCCCCTCTGAATCCCCTAAACAGGCAAACCCATCCCTTGGGATATTCTTGATGCTCCTCATGTGTTAAAGAGCATCTTTAGGGTTCTCCTGCTCCTCTTTGACTTCACACACCCCTTGCAGCGTGAGCTTTGGGTTTGCTGAGCTCTTGGAGCTTCCAGCCTGTTCAGTGAGATTCTGGTGAGATCCTGGCAGTGTTTTCCTTCCTCGAGAGGTTCCATCTGGGGCTCGTGCTCCCAGCTCTGCCATAAATATTTGATGTGGCGTCCTCGTCGGAATTGTCCGCGTGAAAAACATTGCAGGCAAATTGCAATGACTAATCCCGACGTGTGGCACCTCAAACCTTAATTATTGCCTGTTTAAATTTCACTCCTCAAATAAAACTAATAACAGCGTGGTGAAATCCATTGGGGTCCAGAGGGCATTCCATGAGCTCCAGACGTGGGATGCGTTCAGCAGCAGCTCTGAAAAATCGGATGAAGCGACTCCTTGCAGTGAAAGCCTCAGATCAGTCTGAGCTTTCCTCATGGAAAAAGCTTTTCCTCCATTCCTGACGGAATCAGGAATATTCCTGAAAATTCCTTCGGTTTGGCCACGTCTGCTGTGTGGACACTCATCCTGGCAGGAGTGGAGGTGCTGCCCTCACGTTTCAGCAGCTGCAGCCTTGCTTCTGCAATTTGTGGAGAGCTCAAGTGCAGAAATGGTGCCTTGTCCAGCCTCGTGCTTGGGGTTTGAGGGACAGGACACAGGGAATGGCCTTAGGCTGAGGGAGGACAGCGTTAGATGGGATCTTGGGAAGGAATTCCTGGCTGGGAAGGTGGGGAGGAGTTGGAATGGAGTTCCCAGAGAAGCTGTGGCTGCCCCTGGATCCCTGGAAGTGTCCAAGGCCAGGTTGGACATTGAGGCTTGGAGCAGCCTGGGACAGTGGGAGGTGTCCCTGCCCATGGGGGTGGAACTAAGGACCTTTAGGGTCCTTTCCAACCTAAGTCATTCCTTGTTTGAACACTCAGTGGTTCTTACTCACTGCTGATCATGGAAAAGTCACTGAGGATCTGCTGAGCTCTCACCAAACCCTGGTTCTGTTGGATTCTCACCAAACCCTGGTTCTGGGTTCTCACCAAACCCTGGTTCTGTTTGATTCTCACCAAACCCTGGTTCTGTTTGATTCTCACCAAACCCTGGTTCTCTTTGTTTCTCACCAAACCCTGGTTCTGTTTGATTCTCACCAAACCCTGGTTCTGGGTTCTCACTAAACCCTGGTTCTGCTGACTTCTCACCAAACCCTGGTTCTGGCTTCTCACCAAACCCTGGTTCTGCTGAGTTCTCACCAAACCCCGATTCTGGGTTCTCACCAAACCCTGGTTTTAGGTTTAATGGGTTTGTTCGAGAAGCGCCGGTTCAGGAAGTTCCTGGTGTACGTGGCCAACTTTGACGAGAACGACCCGCGGACCTTCGAGGGCGTGGATCCCAAGAAAACCACCATGAGGGACGTGTACAAGAAGTTTGACCTGGGCCAAGATGTCATTGACTTCACAGGCCACGCCCTCGCTCTCTACAGGACTGATGAGTAAGTGGGGGGTCAGTCGCTCCCCCAAATCCCAGGATTTGGGGATTATGATGGGATGGATTGGTTATTTTAAACTTTGAGGGTTCCTGGGTAAAAAATGTACCATGGAATGCTCCTAAAACTTCCAGGGAAGCTCTGCCAGGAGCAGCGGGAGGGTGGGGAAGGAAACGTCATGGGAAGTCAGGGCTTTGCTTTCCAGAGTGTTCTGGTTTGGGAAACATCCCAAATGGTGGCCCTGTCCTTCCCAGCTATCTAGACCAACCCTGCCAAGAAACAATCAACAGGATCAAGCTGTACAGCGAGTCCCTGGCTCGGTACGGGAAGAGCCCCTACCTGTACCCCCTCTATGGCCTTGGAGAGCTGCCCCAGGGATTTGCGAGGTGAGCGCTTGGCTTTGGCTCCGGGTTTCCTCCAGCGGGGTGTGGAGTTGGGCACGTGGATGAGTTTTGGGTGGGTGGAATTGGGTGGGTGGAGTTGGGTGGGTGGAGATGGGTGGGTGGAGTTGGGTGAGTGTTGGGTGGGTGTAGTTGGGCGGGTGTAGTTGGGCAGGTGTAGTTGGGTGGAATTGGCTGGGTGTAGTTGGGTAGGTGGAGTTGGGCGGGTGTAGTTGAATGGGTGTAGTCGGGCAGGTGTAGTTGTCTGGGTGTAGTTAGCTGGGTGTATTTGGGCGGGTGTAGTTGGGCAGGTGTAGTTAGCTGGGTGTAGTTGACTGGGTGTAGTTGACTGTGTGTAGTTGGCTGTGTGTAGTTAGCTGGGTGTAGTTGACTGGGTGTAGTCAGCTGGGTGTAGTTGGGCGGGTGTAGTTGACTGGGTGTAGTTGGCTGGGTGTAGTTTACTGTGTGTAGTTGTGAGTAGTTGGCTGGGTGTAGTTGACAGGGTGTAGTTGACAGGGTGTAGTTGACAGGGTGTAGTTGGCTGGGTGTAGTTGACAGGGTGTAGTTGACAGGGTGTAGTTGACAGGGTGTAGTTGGCTGGGTGTAGTTGACTGTGTGTAGTTGACTGTGTGTAGTTGGCAGGGTGTAGTTGGCTGGGTGTAGTTGGCTGGGTGTAGTTGGCTGGGTGTAGTTGGGCGGGTGTAGTTGGGCGGGTGTAGTTGACAGGGTGTAGTTGACAGGGTGTAGTTGGCTGGGTGTAGTTGGGCAGGTGTGGGATGTCCCCGAGCTCCAGGAGCGATGCTGCACACAACGCTCTGCTCCTTCATGGTTCTCTCACTCCATGAAGAGGTGGCTCCTCCACGTGAGATCCTCTCTCCATGGGCTCCTTCACCTCTGGGTTTGCTCTGAGCTGCTGTTGGCAGAGGATTGATTGATTGATTGATTGATTGATTGATTGATTGATTGATTGATTGATCGATCCCTCATGTTTAAGCAGAGGATTTTCAGAATCCCAAAATCATCAAGTCCAACCCAGCCCCAACCCCTCAACCAAACCACGGCACCCAGTGCCACATCCAGGCTTTTTTAAACACATCCAGGGGTGGTGACTCCACCACCTCCCCAGACAGAAAATTCCACTATTTTATCACCCTTCCTGTAAAAATCTTCTTCCTAATTTCCTAAACCCAGCCAGCATTTCCCTTTTGAGGAGGTTTCAGTCTGAGGTGGGATTTACCCGAGTGGAGCAGAGCCTGGGGGTTGGAAGGGCCGGTAAAAATCCAGCCCTGGAGGAGCTGAAGGGATTCTCCTGAAATGCTGAAGGGTTTCTCCTGAAATGCTGAAGAGGATTTTCCTGTTTCAGGCTCAGTGCAATCTATGGAGGCACCTACATGCTCAACAAACCCATCGAGGAGATCGTCATCGAGAACGGCAAAGTGGTCGGCGTCAAATCCGAGGGGGAGGTACGGACCCTTCCCTGCTCCCCACCCCACATCTGCCCCTCACACCTCAAATCTCTTGGCTTTGATCACCACAAATTCACTAAAAAACCCCATTTTTGAAGCCAAAATTTTGATTTGCTGGGGCTGCTGTCCCCGTGGCAGCTGGCTGAGGACACTATGTCCTGATGTCACCCCTGCTCCAGGGGTTGGGATGAGGTCTCCATGGGCTGGCAGTGATAATTCAGGAAGGGACAATTCCTTGTGTCCAGCCTGCAGATTTCAGCACTTTTAGCTGCTCTGCTGTCCCGTGGCCTTCCTGCAGCTCCTCCTGCAGCGGATAAACCGGGAACGCTGCCGGATGCTCGGGAGCTCGGAGCGGGAACTCGGGACTTGCTGGTGGGATAACATCTCCTGACCAGGAGCAGAGTGACAATCCACGCTAGAAACCAAATTGTTCAACCTGCAGATGAAATCAAACATGAAATTCATCCAGGAAAAAAAATTGGAATTTTTCCACCTTCCCTCTCAGGTGGCTCGCTGCAAACAGCTCATCTGCGACCCCAGCTACGTGTCGGACCGCGTGACCAAGGTGGGCCAGGTGATCCGGGTCATCTGCATCCTGAGCCACCCCATCAAGAACACAAACGACGCCAACTCGTGCCAGATCATCATTCCACAGAACCAGGTCAACCGGAAATCAGGTGAGTGCGCAGCGGCTGTCGCCACCGGGGCTGGCCAGGGCCCCGATCCCGGCCTCTCTCCTGGTGAGGTGGGGATCAGAGAGGGAAACGGGAACCTCCTGGAGATCTGGGGCTCCAGAGAGGGAAACGGGAACCTCCTGGAGATCTGGGGCTCCAGAGAGGGAAACGGGAACCTCCAGGAGATCTGGGGCTCCAGAGAGGGAAACGGGAACCTCCTGGAGATCTGGGGCTCCAGACAGGGAAATGGACATTTCATGGTCTGCTTCAGGAGATCTGGGGCTCCAGAGATGGAAATGGACATTTCATGGTCTCCTCCAGATCTGGGGCTCCAGAGATGGAAATGGACATTTCATGGTCTGCTCCAGGAGATCTGGGGCTCCAGACAGGGAAACAGGAACCTCCAGGAGATCTGGGGCTCCAGAGAGGGAAATGGGAACCTCCTGGTCTGCTTCAGGAGATCTGGGGCTCCAGAGATGGAAAAGGACATTTCATGGTCTCCTCCAGGAGATTTGGGGCTTCAGAGAGGGAAATGGACATTTCATGGTCTGCTCCAGGAGATCTGGGGCTCCAGAGAGGGAAATGGGAACCTCCTGGTCTGCTCCAGGAGATCTGGGGCCCCAGAGAGGGAAATGGACATTTCATGGTCTGCTCCAGGAGATCTGAGGCTCCAGACATAGAAGTGGACACCTCCTGGTCTGCTCCAGAAACTTAAAGGTCCCAGATATAGAAATGGGCACCTCCTGGCCTGCTCCAGGAGATTTGATGTCCCAGCCAGAGAAATCGGCACCTCATGACCTTGTCCATAAATTTTTAGGTCCCAGACAGGGAAATGGGCACCTCCTGGCCTGCTCCAGAAACTTTTAGGGCCCAGACATGGAAATGGACACTTCCTGGCCTTGTCCAGAAATTTTTAGGTCCCAGACATAGAAGTGGACAACTCCTGGGCTGCTCCAGGAGGTTTGAGGCTCCAGACAGGGAAATGGACATTTCATGGTCTGTTCCAGGAGATTTGAGACTCCAGACAGGGAAATGGACATTTCATGGTCTGCTCCAGGAGATTTGAGACTCCAGACAGGGAAATGGACATTTCGTGGTCTGCTCCAGGAGATTTGAGACTCCAGACAGGGAAATGGACATTTCATGGTCTGCTCCAGGAGATTTGAGACTCCAGACAGGGAAATGGACATTTCATGGTCTGCTCCAGGAGATTCCAGCCCCAGCCAGGCTGGGTTTCGGGTCAGAGCAGTCAGGGCAGGTGGGAGGAGCTGTGCTCGAAGAAGCTCCTGAGGAACCTGGGCAGGAAGTGCCCCAGACTGGGAGAGGTGTGGGAGGGGCTGCCTGAGCCTGGGACAGCCCTGGGAATCCCCCGGGATTTCAGGAGCCATCGGGGAAACGGAATTTTGGGGATGTCCCAAAATCCAGCCCCTGCTGGAGCAGATGGGAGCACGAAGGGCAAGGAGTCATTCCAGGTTCCTGGGACAATCCAGGGGTGGCAGGTGTCAGGGAAGTGGGAAGAGGCACAGGCGGAGTTTTGGGATGAGGCTGGTGAAGGTTTTGGGATGAGGCTGGTGAAGGTTTTGGGATGAAGCTGAGGTGGTTTTGGAATGAGGTTGGAGGTGGTTTTGGGATGGGGCTGAGGATATTCTGGGATGGGGCTGAGGAGGTTTTGGGATGAGGTTGGAGGTGGTTTTAGGATGGGGCTGAGATTTTGGGATGGGGCTGAGGATGTTTTGGGATGAGGTTGGAGAAGGTTTTGGGACACAGCTGAGGCAGTTTTGGGATGAGGTTGGAGAAGGTTTTGGGACAGGTCTGAGGCAGTTTTGGGATGAGGTTGGAGAAGGTTTTGGGACAGGTCTGAGGCAGTTTTGGGATGAGGTTGGAGGTTTTGGGACAGGGCTGAGGCAGTTTTGGGATGAGGTTGGAGAAGGTTTTGGGATGGGGCTGGAGAAGGTTTTGTGACAGGGCTGTGGATGTTCTGGGATGAGGTTGGAGAAGGTGTTGGGATGAGGTTGGAGAAGGTTTTGGGACAGGGCTGAGGCAGTTTTGGGATGAGGTTGGAGAAGGTTTTGGGACAAGTCTGAGGCAGTTTTGGGATGAGGCTGGAGAAGGTTTTGGGATGAGGCTGGAGAAGGTTTTGGGATGAGGTTGGAGAAGGTTTTGGGCGGTCGGTGGCTGCAGCTGTGCCCGTCCCCGCAGACATCTACGTGTGCATGATCTCCTCGGCGCACAACGTGGCGGCGCAGGGCAAGTACATCGCCATCGCCAGCACCACCGTGGAGACCGCCGAGCCCGAGAAGGAGATCAAGCCAGCCCTGGACCTCCTGGAGCCCATCGAGCAGAAGTGAGTCCCCAGCCAGCCCCGTGTCCCTCCTGGGGCCGCCCGGAGCCGCTCCGTCCCCGCGCCCCGAGCGCCGCCCTCGGCCGCTCTCAGAGCTTTGTGTCCCTCCCGCAGGTTCGTGAGCATCAGCGACCTCTTCGCCCCCACCGACCTGGGCACCGAGAGCCAGGTGAGTGAGCGCCGGCGCCGCCGGAGCCGCCGGAGCCGCCGGAGCCGGGAGCCGCCGCGCTGCCCCCGCGCCGCTCCAACCTCCCCTTCCCCTTGCAGATCTTCATCTCGCGCACCTACGACGCCACCACCCACTTCGAGACGACGTGCGACGACATCAAAGATATTTATAAGAGGATGATGGGATCAGAGTTCGACTTCGAGGAGATGAAACGCAAGAAAAACGACATCTACGGGGAGGAGGAGCAGCAGTAATGAGAGGCTCTAATTAGGAGAAGTTTAAATCGGCTAATATGAATATATAAGGAACTTAATGAACACTGTACGAAATTCAATATTGTAAGGCCTGCTTTTGTAATCCCATCTCTGAGAGATTGAAGAGTACTGCACTGGTAATGTTCCCTTTTTGGATATCATGTGTTAATTATTTCATTCTAGTAGGGCTGCTGTCCAGAATCTGGCAAATTCCTGACTGATTCCCTGACTAACCTCGTTAAGCGAAAGGCAGAAATGAATTTATTATTATTATTATTATTATCCTGGTTATTTTTGCAGACGTAGACGTGGGTGCAGGTTTGAAATAACTCATTGACAGCTGTGTCTTCCCTTGTCTTTTTAATCATTTGTAAAACATCCTTCACGATCCTGTGCTTCTGGTGAGCTCGTAGATGTGACGCTGATGTCACTCAAACCTGATATCAAGGAAAATAGAAACTGAGCACTCCATTATTGTGGACAGCATCCCTAAAAAGTCTCTCCCATCAATCTTTAACTCTGTGGCAAAGTTGTATCATGGACAAAGCCCACACCTATTGTAGCAGCAAATGTTGGCTTCGTTCTGGGCACAGAACTTAACCTCCACTTAAGCTTCTAAACCCGTTTCCATCGGTTGGGACACAGCTGTGCCTGAGGCTCCTTTGTGTTTTAATCTTAATAAAATTGAGAGAACAAATTACAGAGCAGGCAAGATGTGGGAGTATTTTGTGTCCCCTGGTGGCTTCTGGGATGGACCAAACGGCGCTGCGGTATCGGCATGACGGAGCCCGTGCTTCTCCTGGAGGCTCCAAATGATTTCTGTACTGCCAAGTAAAGCCAAATTCTGGAAACCAGTCCTGGCCTCGGTCTGATTTCACTGCGCTGCCGGAGCAGCGGCTCCGGGCTCGGATCCCGCGGGATCTCTGCCCGCCGGGGTGGCACGGGAGCGTTTCCTGGAGCTGGAAATGGTTTCCAGGCCCAGCGGCTCCGGCTGTGCTCCGGCACAATCCTGGTTCCAGCAGCTCCGGCACAATCCCGGTTCCAGCGGCTCCGGCTGTGCTCCGGCACAATCCCGGTTCCTGCGGCCCCAGCGGGAATCGGCAGCAGCAGCACAGAGCGATTCCTGTCACGGTGTTCCAACCCAGAGCGATCCTTCCCTGATCCCGGAGTGATCCTTCCCCAGCCTGGAGTGATCCTTCCTGATCCCAGAGTGATCCTTTCCCATCCCAGAGCGATCCTTCCCGAACCCGGAGTGATCCTTCCCTATCCCAGAGTGATCCTTCCCCATCCCGGAGCGATCATTCCTGATCCTGGAGTGATCATTCCCAATCCCAGAGCAATCCTTTCCCATCCCAGAGTGATCCTTCGTGATCCCAGCGTGATCCTTCCTGATCCCAGAGCGATCCTTCCCCAACCTGGAGCAATCATTCCCGATCCCGGAGCGATCATTCCCAATCCTGGAGTGATCATTCCTGATCCCAGATGGATCATTCCTGATCCTGGAGCGATCCTTCCCGCTCCCAGAGTGATCCTCCCCGCTCCCAGAGTGATCCTCCCCGCTCCCCCGGCTGGCAGCGAGGCCGGGTGCCGGGAGAGCCGAGGGAAAGCCCTGGAGCAGCTCTCGGAGTTCCAGCGGGAACTCGGCTTCGGTCCTGGTGCGGTGCCGCGGCTGAGCCGGCGCTTCCCCCTCGGCTTCCCCCGGCCGCGGCTTCCGGCACTTCCTCCTCCCGAGGTTTCTCTTCCAGGAACAATTCCCGACATTTCACTTCCAGGAACAATTCCTGACATTTCACTTCCAGGAACAATATTCCCAAGGTTTCACTTCCAGGAACAATTCCCGAGGTTTCACTTCCAGGAAGAATT
Source organism: Periparus ater (assembly GCA_032357785.1). Lineage (NCBI taxonomy): Eukaryota > Metazoa > Chordata > Aves > Passeriformes > Paridae > Periparus > Periparus ater. Next base: position 72,633,853 of record CM063608.1, on the reverse strand, counting down.
CCCGAGGTTTCACTTCCAGGAAGAATTCCCGAGGTTTCACTTCCAGGAAGAATTCCCGAGGTTTCACTTCCAGGAAGAATTCCCGAGGTTTCATTTCCAGGAAGAATTCCCGAGGTTTCACTTCCAGGAAGAATTCCCGAGGTTTCACTTCCAGGAAGAATTCCCGAGGTTTCACTTCCAGGAGCACTTCCCCCGGCTCAGCTGGGGAGGTTCCCCCGTGCAGCCCCCACGAGCCAGGCCAGACCCAGCACAGGTGGAAAAGAAACCCTCAAATGGGATTTATTATGAATTATCCCCCCCCCGCCGCCCATCCCGGTTCTTCCTCCGCTTCTCCCGCCCTTCCCACGGGGAAGCACGACGGCATCCGTGGGACGACGATGGCATCCATGGCACGATGGCATCCATGGGATGATGGGACGATGGTGTCCATGGGATGATGGCATCCATGGTACAATGACATCCATGGGATGATGGCATCCATGGGACGACAGCATCCATTGAATGATGGGACGATGGCGTCCATGGGACGACGATGGCATCCATGGGACGATGGCATCCATGGGATGATGGGACGATGGTGTCCATGGAATGATGGCATCCATGATATGATGGCATCCATGGTACAAGGACATCCATGGGACAACGGCATCCATGGGACGACAGCATCCATTGGATGATGGGACGATGGCATCCATGGGACAACGATGGCATCCATGGGCTGATGGCATCCATGATATGATGGCATCCATGGTACAATGACATCCATGGGACGATGATGGCATCCATGGTACAATGACATCCATGGGACGATGGCATCCATGGGATGATGGCATCTATGGAAAGATGGCATCCATGGGATGATGGCATCCATGGGACGATGGCATCCATGCAATGATGGGACGATGGCGTCCATGATATGATGGCATCCATGGAATGATGGCATCCATGGGATGATGACATCCATGGGACGATGGCATCCATTGGGTGATGGGACGATGGTGTCCATGGGACAACGATGGCATCCATGGGACGATGGTGTCCATGGGACGATGATGGCATCCATGGTACAATGACATCCATGGGATGATGGCATCTATGGAATGATGACATCCATGGGACGATGGCATCCATGGGATGATGGGACAATAGCATCCATGGGATGATGGCATCTATGGAAAGATGGCATCCAAGGGATGATGGGACAACGATGGCATCCATGGGCTGATGGCATCCATGATATGATGGCATCCATGGTACAATGACATCCATGGAATGATGGCATCCATGGAATGATGACATCCATGGGACGATGGCATCCATGGGATGATGGGACAATAGCATCCATGGAATGATGGCATCTATGGAACGATGGCATCCATGGGACGATGGCCTCCATGGGACAATGACATCCATGGGACGATGGTGTCCATGGAATGATGGCATCCATGGAATGATGGCATCCACGGGATGATGGCATCCACGGGATGGCATCCATGGCACGATGACATCCATGGGATGATGGCATCCATGGAATGATGACATCCATGGTACAATGACATCCATGGGACGATGACATCCATGGGATGATGGCATCCATGGGACGATGGTGGCATCCACGGGCGGATGGCATCCATCCTTTTCTCGCTCCTTGCCGATTCCCAACCTCCATCCCAGCTGGAAAGCCCCCAGCCCTCCCTGTCCCTGTCGGAAAAGGCCGGATTCCGAGCGGGATCCCCTCTCCAGAAAGCAAAGCTGGGGGAAAATCCCATTTATTTTTTGGAGGTTTTATTAATCAAACTCTTTACAAAGTCATCCTGTACAGAACGGCCTCGCACTCTGGGATTTCAAAACAAAACTCCACGGAGGCCCCCGGCCCGCGGAGCCGGGTCGGGATTGGGGCTCGGACGCGGCGTTTCCCCGTAAGGAACAACTCCCGTTCCCCCATCCCGGCTTCCCGCTCCTTCCGAGGATTCCGCGGGCAGGAACTGGAACCGGGGGCAGCCGGAGCGTAGTGTGGGCCTGAACGGCAGCCGCCGCGTGGAAAACGGATTTCTGCTCCTTCCCAACCTTCAGGAAACTTTGGGAAAATCGACTTGAGGTGAATCTCAACGGCACCGAAGGCCTGGAAGGTCTGCGGTGATTCCCGGGTACCGTCAGAACCTTTTCCGTGGAGAGCGGATGGTGGGGAACGGATCCCAGAGGGTTTGTGCTCCCCACCTTTAAATAACATTTCTGTACAGAGCCAAAAGAGATCCCCCAGCAGCGGCCGGGATCCACCGGGATGGGGATCCACCGGGATGGGAGTGGGGATCCACTGGATGGATCTGGGATCCACCGGGATGGCTGTGGGGATCCACTGATGGTTGGGATCCACCGGGATGGCTGTGGATGTCCCCACAGGTCTGGGATGCCCAAACCGGTGCCCCAGGGCCTGGGGAGGAGCCGTGTCCGTGGCTCTGCTCCGTCACCTGGAACAGACGCGGCGCCGGTCAGCGCCCGGATCCCTGCGGGCGGTGCAGCCTCCCCTGGGGCCTTCCCTGGGGCCTCTCCAGAGCCTCCCCTGGAACCCCCCCTGGGGCCTCCCCAGAGCCTCCCTTGGAACCTCCCCCGGGGCCTCTCCAGGGCTCCCCTGGAGCTTCCCCAGAGCCTCCCCTGGAACCTCCCCTGGGGCCTCCCTGGAACCTCCCCCGGGGCCTCCCCAGAGCCTCCCCTGGAACCTCCCCTGGGGCCTCTCCAGGGCTCCCCCATGACCTCCCTGCGTGGAACCCCCCAGAACCTCCCTTGGAGCCTCTCCTGGAACCTCTCCAGAGCCTCCCCTGGAACCTCCCTCCCCTGGGGCTTCCCTTGGGGCCTCTCCAGAGCCTCTCCAGGGTTCCCCCAGGACCTCCCTGCCTGGAACCCCCCCAGAACCTCCCTTGGAGCCTCTCCTGGAACCTTTCCAGGGCCTCCCCTGGGGCCTCTCCAGAGCCTCCCCTGGAACCTCCCCCGGGGCCTCTCCAGGGCTTCCCCAGAGCCTCCCCTGGAGCCTCCCAGGAGTTTCCCCAGAGCCTCCCCTGGGCCAGGCCTGGAGATTTTTCCCGTTTTCCAGCAGCGCCGAGCGCGGGCGGATCCCGCAATCCCCTGCTCCGTGCGGGATCCCAGCTCCCAGAGCTGCTCCCAACTCTCTGGGATCAATCCCAAGCTTTTTCCCCCCTCACCAGTAGCTCCTCCTGAAGGGAGCAGCCACTTTCTGCACCGTCCCCAGGAAGGTGTTGACGTCAGCCACCAGAATTCCTTTGCTTTCCAGGATTTCCCTGCTGCTGCCGCCGGGATTTTCTGCGAGAGGAGGAGGAGGAGCAGCTCCGTTAATCCAAACGAGGCCGTTCCCAACCCCTAAATCCCACCACGGCTGCTCTGCACCCACGAGGCTCCAAAAACCGCTGGAATTCGCCAACCTCCAAAAACCCCTCGCAATTCCCGCGGGAACGGCCGGAAAACCGGGATCGTTTTATCCCTCCTCCAATTTCCCGGGCACTTCCAGAGCGGGAAATCCCGGGGATCGCCTTTACCTGTGAGATAGACGGCGAACCTGGCGCGGATGTGCCGCACCTGCAGCTCCAGCAGGCACTGGACGCGCCGCGATTCCGGCGCCGGCGCCGCGTCGCAGCCGTGGAAGGGCAGCGGCTCCAGCAGCTCCGCGCCGCGGCACCAACGCAGCAGCAGCTGCTTCCTGCGGCCGTCGGCGTCGGCCCTGCGGAGACACCGGCACGGGGGGGATCGGGACCGGGCTCCGGAAGGAGCGGGAATTTTGGGATCGGCCGCTCCGGGGGATTTTCCCGGCCTGGAGGGGATTTGTGAGGAGCAGAAGGGGAAATTTCCCCCTGGGCTCGTTGTGCCTGAGGGGTCCTTGGTGGTTCATTTTCATCTCGGGGCTGGGTTTGGGATTGGTGATGGGAGATGTGGGGTTCTGGGATCTGTGGGGTTTGGGATTGGTGCTGGGATTTGTGGGAGTTTGGGATTGGTGCTGGGAGCTGTGGGGTTTTGGGATCTGTGGGATTCGGGATTGGTGTTGGGATCTGTGGGATTCTGGGATCTGTTGGATTTTGGGATTGGTGCTGGGATCTGTGGGGTTTTGGTATCTGTGGGCTTTGGATCTGTGGGGTTTTTGGATCTGTGGGGGTTTGGGATTGGTGTTGGGATCTGTGGGGTTTTGGGATCTGTGGGCTTTGGGATCTGTGGGGTTTTGGGATCTGTGGGGTTTGGGATTGGTGCTGGGATCTGTGGGATTCTGGGATCTGTGGGATTTGGGATCTGTGGGGTTTTGGGATCTGTGGGGTTTGGGATTGGTGCTGGGATCTGTGGGATTCTGGGATCTGTGGGATTTGGGATCTGTGGGGTTTGGGATTGGTGCTGGGATCTGTGAGGTTCTGGGATCTGTGGGATTTTGGGATTGGTGCTGGGATCTGTGGGGTTTTGGGATCTGTGGGGTTTGGGATTGGTGCTGGGATCTGGGTGTTTTGGGATCTGTGAGGTTTTGGGATCTGTGGGGGTTTGGGATTGGTGCCGGGATCTGTGGGGTTTTGGGATCTGTTGGGTTTTGGGATCTGTGGGGTTTTGGGATCTGTGGGGTTTGGGATTGGTGCTGGGATCTGTGGGGTTTTGGGATCTGTGGGGTTTTGGGATCTGTGGGGTTTTGGGATCTGTGGGGTTTTGGGATCTGTGGGATTTTGGGATCTCTGGGGTTTTGGGATTTGGGATTTTTTGGGTGGCTCAGGGATGTTTGGCTGCTGCTTTGGCAGCGTTTGGAAAAGCCGAGGGCGGGACAGGCAGCGCCTCGATCCCGAGGGATATTCCAGAGCCCGGAATGGTGCCCGGGACGGGAAACCGGGAGGAGGAGGAGGAAGAGGAAGAAGAGGGGACGTTGGGAGAGGCGGTGCCGATGGATTTTGACTTTCCTGTGATGGGAAACAGGGAATGAATCCCTTCCTTTTCCCAGCTTTTCCTTTCCAAGTATTTTTATCCCAGGCCGGAGCAGCCGTTCCTGCTGGGAACTGGGCTGGGAATTCCAGCTCGGGGCCTCCCAAATTCCCAAATCCTGGATGCGATGGGAGGAAGAGCCCCAGGAAGGCTCCCCGAGCTCCCGGGGGCGTCGGGAGCCGGGATGAGCTCTGGGAATTTGCCGCCGGAATTTTGGGAATGTGCAGCTCCTCCAGGGAAATCTCTGCCTCCCCAGGAGCCTCATCCAGGACAAAATTCCCACTCTCCGGGTCCCGAATCCCGCTGCTGCATCCCGAAAATCCCGCGATCCCGGGCGGAGCCGCTACCTGAGGTCTCCTCGGAGTTTCCTGCTCTCCCCGTGGTGCAGGAGCCACTTCCAGCTCCCGCTCCGGTTGAGCTGCTCCAGCACCTTCACCACCCGCTGCAGCTGGCCTGGAACGCCGGAGCAGGAAAAGTGGGATACAGGGGCAGGAAAAACGGGATACAGGGGCAGGAAAAGTGGGATACAGGAACAGGAAAAACGGGATAGAGGGGCAGGAAAAGTGGGATACAGGGGCAGGAAAAACGGGATACAGGGGCAGGAAAAGTGGGATAGGGGGGCAGGAAAAACGGGATACAGGGGCAGGAAAAGTGGGATAGAGGGGCAGGAAAAACGGGATACAGGGGCAGGAAAAGTGGGATACAGGGGCAGGAAAAACGGGATAGAGGGGCAGGAAAAATGGGATAGAGGAGCAGGAAAAACGGGATAGAGGGGCAGGAAAAACGGGATACAGGGGCAGGAAAAGTGGGATACAGGGACACAGGAAAGAGACACAGGAGAAGGGAAAATTGGGAAAGGGACAGAGGAGCAGGGAGAAATGGGAAAAGGACACAGGGGCAGGGAAAAGTGGGAAAGGGACACAGGAAGGGGACACAGGAACAGGAAAAATGGGAACAGAGGAGCAGGGAGAGGTGGGAAAGGGTCACAGGAGCAGGAAAAGTGGGAAAGGGACACAGGAAAGGGACACAGGAACAGGGAAAAGTGGGAAAGGGACACAGGAAAGGGACACAGGAGCAGGAAAAATGGGAACAGAGGAGCAGGGAGAGGTGGGAAAGGGTCACAGGAGCAGGAAAAGTGGGAAAAGGACACAGGAAGGGGACACAGTAGCAGGGAAAAGTGGGAAAGGGACAAGGAAGGGGACACAGGAGCAGGAAAAATGGGATACAGGGACACAGGAAGGGGACACAGGGCAGGGATAATGGGAAGGGGGCCCCGGGGGCTCCCTGCTCCCAGCGGAGCCACCTGAGCAGCCCCAGGTGTCCAGGGGAGCTCCGAGTCTCTCCAAGGATGGAGATTCCAACTGCATGGGATGGGGAACCGGGATCCTGGATTTTTTCCCTGATTCCCGAGTGCAGCTCGTCCCTGTCGCCCCCTGGGCCTCTCCCGGAAGAGCCGGCTCCCTTTTCCCTGTCCCTTCCCACCGAGGAGCCAAAGTTCTCCTTTTGCCACTGGATAGCGGGAGGGAATTCCTGGGATTCCCAGAGGAGCTGTGGCTGCCCCTGGATCCCTGGAATGTCCAAGGAATTGGACAATCCTTAAGGCCTTTTCCAACTTAAACCATTCCCTGACTCTCCAGGCTGAGCAGACATCCCGGGATGTTCCGGGATCCCTGAGCTGGGCACCCAAAATTTGGGATCCGAATGTCGAGAGGGCAGGAATTCCCCACTGGAAAAGAGCCAAAGTTTGGGAATGTGCCAGCGAGGCTCACCCAGGGTCACCCGTTCCAGCAGCTCCTCGTCCGACACCACGAATCCTCCGGCCTGGAAAAGCTCCTGGAACGTGTCGGCCGCCACATCCTCGGGATCGTCCACGCCGGCGAAAACCACGCGGGGACAGCGCTTCAGCTCCAGCAGGCACGGCACCTGCCCGCAGCGTTGGGAATAGCTCCTCAATCCCAAAAATCCCCCAAATCCCAAAATCCCAAAAATCCCCCAAATCCCAAAATCCCAAAAATCCCCCAAATCCCAAAATTCCACCAAATCTGGGGAGCCCAGCCCAACACAGCCCACACACGGCACCTGCCCCGGCCCGGAGCGTTGGGAATAGCTCCTAAATCCCAAAAATCCCCCAAAATCCCCAAAATCCCCCAAATCCGGGGAGCCCGGCACAGCACCTGCCCGCAGAGTTGGGAATAGCTCCTGAATCCCCCAAATCCCAAAAATCCCAAAAATCCAGGGAGCCTGGAACGGCACCTGCCCGCGCCCGCAGCATTGGGAACAGCTCCTGAATCCCAAAAATCCCCCAAATCCCAAAAATCCCCCAAATCCAGGGAGCCCGGCCCACACCCTGACCTTCCCGAACCCCGGAGGCGTCGCGGGGTTGAAACGTTCCCTGGAATCCTCATTCCCAAGGGAATTCTTTGAGCTGGATCGCTCCCATTTTTTTGGGGATGGGATGGGATCCATGGGATGGGATGGGATGGGATGGGATGGGATCCATGGGATCCATGGGATGGGATGGGATGGGATGGGATGGGATGGGATGGGATGGGATGGGAAGAGATGGGATCCATGGGATGGGATCCGTGGGATGGGATGGGATGGGATCCATGGGATGGGATGGGATGGGATGGGATGGGATGGGATGGGATGGGATCCATGGGATGGGATCCATGGGATGGGATGGGATGGGATGGGATCCATGTGATGGGATGGGATGGGATGGGATCCATGGGATGGGAAGGGAGGGAAGGAGAGGAGGGTGTGGGGCTCACGCTGTGGATGTGGGAGGAGATGTCCTCGTTCCTGACCACCACCAGCAGCCGGCGGCGGCGCCGGGTCCCGCCGAGCTCCCGCGGCTCCGCCCGCACCAAACCCTCGGCCTTCAGCACGGCCTGGAACACAGAGCGGGAGCTGGGATGGGAAAAGATTTCCTGGGAATAACGGAAAGGGAGGGCCCAGCCCAGGAGGGGTCTCCAAGCCAGCTGGAGGTGGCGGCTGGGGACAGCGGTGGCCTCGGCCGGTTGGGATTCTCCAGCCGGAGAAGATCCTGGTGGGATCTTCTTGGGGAGGAATTCCTGGCTGGGATGGAATTCCCAGAGATCCCTGGGGTGGGACAGGGGGAGGTGACCCCGCCCTTGGGGTTGGGGTTGGATGATCCTTAAGGTCCTTCCCACCCAAACCATTCCGTGGTTCTCCGGTGCCTCAATCCCAAGGATCCTGCCCATCCTCAGAGCCTGAGATCCCAATTCCTGGTGTTGGGAGCTGAGGTGGCTCCCGGCTCCCAAACCATCCCGGTCGGCTTTCCCGAGCCCCTGGTCCTGCCACCCTCAGCTCTCCCCTGGAGCCGCCCATCCCGACCAATCCTGATCCATCCCAATCCATTCCTGATCCATTCCTGATCCATCCTGACCAATCCTGATCCATCCTGACCAGTCCTGATCCATCCCAATCCATCCCAATCCATCCCAATCCATTCCTGATCCATCCCGACCAATCCTGATCCATCCCAATCTATCCTGATCCAATCCTAATCCACTCCAACCAATCCCAATCCATCCCGACCAATCCTGATCCATCCCAACTGATCCTGATCCATCCTGACCCATACTGATCCATCCCGATCCATTCCTGATCCATCTTGATCTATCCTCATCCATCCCAACCAACCCTGATCCATCCCGATCCATCTGATTCATTCCTGATCCATCTCGATCCATCCCAACCCATTCTGATCCATCCCAACCAATCCCAATCCATTCCTGACCCATCCCATGGATCCATTCCCATCCCACCCCACAGATCCCATCCCTGGATCCCATCCCCCGGATTCCACCCCACAGATCCCATCCCCCAGATCCCACCCGCTCCCATCTCACCCCACGGATCCCATTCCCCGGATCCCATCCCCTGGATCCCACCCCCCAGATCCCATCCCATGGATTCCGTCCCACAGATCCCACCCCCTCCCATCCCATTCCCCGGGTCCCACCCCACAGATCCCATCCCACGGATCCCATGCCCCAGATCCCATCCCCCGGATCCCACCCCCTCCCATCCCACCCCACAGATCCCATCCCCCAGATCCCATCCCACGGATCCCATCCCCTGGATTCCACCCCACAGATCCCACCCCACAGATCCTACCCCCTGGATCCCGTCCCATGGATTCTGTCCCACGGATCCCATCCCATGGATCCCATCCCCTCCCATCTCACCCCCCAGATCCCACCCCCCGGATTCCGTCGCACAGATACCACCCCATGGATCCCATTCCCCGGATCCCATCCCCTGGATCCCATCCCATGGATCCCACCCCCTCCCATCTCACCCCCCAGATCCCACCCCCCGGATCCCATCCCGCAGATCCCGCTCCCCGGATCCCGTTCCCCGGCAGGAGCAGCTCTACCTCCACCCTGCTGAAGAAGGGCTCCTCGCCAGTCTCCAGCAGGAAGAACATTCCGGGCTCTCGGCGGGCGGCCACGCGCCGCAGGTGCCAGCGCAGGGCCCCGTCCAGCTCCGCCGCCGTCCCCCCGAGCTCCCCCATCCCCATCCGGCCCTTCCCGGCCTCTTCCCGCTCCGGGGGATCGGCCCGGGCCCCGTTCAGCAGCACCCTCTGGAACTGGGAATACTCCTCCAGGATCCCGGCGACGTCTCCGCGCGGCTCCGACGGGGCGCGCTCGTACCGCAGCTTCCCCAGGCGCGGGGCGGCCTTCCGGCATTCCCGGGAATCCCGGCTCCGGGATCCGCGGCTCCGGCAGCGCAGCCCGGCCGGCAGCGGGATCGTCACCCGCAAGGGGCTCCGGCTGCGCGGGGAGGGCGGGACGGAGCCGCCGCGGGCCGGGAATTCCGCCGGGAAAACGCTTTTGGAGGTAGAGAAGCGAGGTTTGACGTTCCTTAGGATTTCCTTTAGCTTATAATGGAAGCGGAGACATTCCATGTCCAACGTGCTCTGCGTGATCCCCTCGGAGCCCCTCCAGGTGCCCAGCAGGGCCCGCGCCAGGTGGGATTCCCGGGAACGGCGGCCGCGCCTTTCGGGATGTCGGAATTTTTCCGTCCTCTCCCGGCACTGCCCGGCCGGCGCCATCCCGGAATCCCAGGGGATCTCCCGGTGCGGCTCCGTGTGGCTCCCGGGGGAGCTGTCCCGGGTAGTCCTGGATCCTGCAGCGTCCGTGGATCTCACGGTGCAGGAATTCCCGCTGGGAATCGGGGAGCGAGAATCCCCCTCCCAATATTCCCGGTCTGAGTCACCGAAGGAATTTTCCGACGGATCTCCGAAGGCCGAGCCCTCGTCAGCGTCTTGGCGCGGGAGCTGCTCTTCCCTCGGGAGCCCTTCCGAAAGATCCTCGGCCTCGCTGAATTCCAGGTTTTCCCCGGGAACGTCCCCGTGCTCGTCCCACGGCGACGCCGGGATGGGAGAAGCGGGAATTTCTCCCTCTCCCGGCTCGGCACAGTCGGGATCGGGGAACACCGGGGATCCCTCGGGGTTGTGCTCACAGGAGTCCCAGGGCTCGGGCTGGGGACATTCCCAGGCTGGGAAAGGCGCGGGACTGGGAATTCCGTCTCCTTCGGGATCCTGGGGCGGGAAGGGCTCCTCCCCATCCCGGCTCCCGGGGCTGCCGCGGCTCCCGGAGCACCGGGCGCTGTCCGGAGAGCGAGGGAACGTCCCAGGGAGATCCTCAGGGAACGGCGATCCCGGCTCCACGGCCTCGTCCCACGGAGGAGACGGAGGCGCCGATCCCGGCTGGGCAGGGGAACGCAGATCCGGGGAATTCTCGGGTTCCCGGGAGCGGCCGGGATCCAAGGATCCATCCGGGCTCCAGGCGGCCACGCTGACCTGCACGGCTCCTCCATCCCGGCACGGCTTCCAGAGGCGGCACAGCACCGACTGGCGCCGGCCGGGCGCCGCGGCAGCGCCGGCACCGGAGCCTCCGGCAGCGGGAGAAACGAGAGCGGCGTCTCCGGAGGGGCTCGGGAAGCTCCGATGCTGCCTGGGGAGCTCCGAGACCCCCAGGGAGGAGGAGGGGGAGGAGGAGGAAGGCTCCCATTCCAGGTGCTGATGGTGGAGAGGGATCTCCGGCTCCGTCTCCGCGCTCCTGCCGTCATTCCCGTCATTCCCGGGGGAATTCTCCGTCCCGAGGAACGCGTCCTCGCCGTGCCCAGCCCGGCACTCATCCTCCACATCCGGGTAGTCCAAGGGGGACTCCCGGCCGTGCCCGGATCCCGTGGGATCTTCCAGCTCCTCCACGCCGCCCTCAGCGGGGCTCCCGCTCCCGCCGGACCCCTCGGCATCCCGGGAATCCAGGTCGGGATCGGCGCCGTCCCCGCAGAGCCTCGGGAAGCGGCCGCTGCCTCCCGGCGGATCCTCCGGAGCGGCCCAGGGATCCACGGATCCGTCGGGAGAGGTGAGGCAGACGGAGCTGGAGTCAGGGGACAGGGCCATTCCCTGCCCGCGGGGCGACTCCGCGCTCCCGGCGCGTTCCCACCTTTCTCCGGAGGGAGAATCCCGGTTTTTCCGCCGGGAGCCGTTGCCGAGCGCGTCCGCGGCAGCTCCGGGGCTCTCGGAGCCGCTGTCGGGCCGATCCCCGCGGGCAGGGCTGGTCCCGGGGGGTGACCCCGGCCCGCCCGATCCCAACCCATCCCAATCCGAACCCGGCGTGGCCGGAGCGTCCCAGGGATCCGGGAGCTCGTCCCGGTTGGGCTCCGTCTCCTCAGGGAACGCTCCGGGGTGGTCGTTCCCGGCCCCGTCGGGACGGGGCGATGCCGGGGAGGTGGGGCTGGGCACGGGATCCTCTTCAGGAAGGTCCAACTCCCCCGGAGCCGCCGAATTCCCTGGATTCCGCTCGCATTCCATCTCGGCATCGCTGCTCTCCGACAGCACCAAATCCACAGGGCCCAGGAAGGAGCTCTCATCCTCCAGCTCTTCCTTCTCCTCCTCCTCTTCCTCCCTCTCCTCTTTTTCCGAGTGCTCCGAAGGCTCCTGGGATTCCTCCCCATCCTCAGCGGCTCCCCCGGGCTCGGCACTTCCAGGATTCGCTTCCAAGGGCACGGAATCACAGGGAGCCTGCGGATCATCCTCGACTTCCAGGAAATCTCCGGAGTCTCCCGCTCCTTCCTCACCCTCGGGAGGGCCGGGGCCACTCCCTGAGCCTTCTTCTCCTTCCCGCTGGATTTCCTGCTCTTCCCGGTTTTCCTGAGGTGAGCGGGGCGTTGTCCCTGTGCTGGAATTCGGGGTTTGGATCCCGGGGTTTTCCGGGCCCGGAGCATCCCGGGATTTGCTGGGAGAGCGGAGATGCTGGGAAGGGCTGAGGGCGTCCGTGAGCGGCTCCTCCTGGAACACAATCCGGAGGTGAATCCTCCCAGGAAAAGGAACCACTGGAATATTTGTTTCCTTTGTGCGGAGCAAATCCTGCTCCTCCAAGGGGAAAATTCCTGCTCTTTTCCAAGGGGAAAATTCCTGCTCTTTTAAGAAGAAAATCCTACTCCTTTAGGAGAAAATTCCAACTCTTTTAGCAGAAAATTCCTGCTCTTTTCCAAGGGGAAAATTCCCGCTTTTTTACAAGGGGAAAATTCCTGCTCTTTTACAAGGGGAAAATTCCTGCTCTGTTCCAAGGGGGAAATTCCTGCTCTTTTCCAAGGAGAAAATTCCTGGTTTTTTTCCAAGGAGGAAATTCCTGCTCTTTTCCAAGGAAAAGATTCCTGCTCTTTTCCAAGGGGAAAATTCCTGCTTTTTTCCAAGAGGAAAATCCTGCTCTTTTCCAAAGGGGAAAATTCCTGCTCTTTTCCAAGAGGAAAATCCTGCTCCTTTAGGAGAAAATTCCATCTCTTTTAGGAGAAAATTCCTGCTCTTTTCCAAGAGGAAAATCCTGCTCCTTTAGGAGAAAATTTCTACTTTTTGAAGGGGAAAATCCTGCTCTTTCAGTAAGAAAATCCTGCTTCTCTAAGGAAAAAATCCTGCTTTTAGAAGGAAAATTCCTGCTCTTTTCCAAGGGGAAAATTCCTGCTTTCTTTCCAAGGGGAAAATTCCTGCTCTTTTCCAAGGAGAAAATTCCTGCTTTTTTCCAAAGGGAAAATCCTGCTCTTTTCCAAGGGGAAAATTCCTGCTCTTTTCCAAGGGGAAAATTCCTGCTCTTTTCCAAGAGGAAAATCCTGCTCTTTTCCAAGGGGAAAATTTCTGCTTTTTAAAGGGGAAAATCCTGCTCTTTTCCAAGGGAAAATCCTGCTCCTTTAGGAGAAAATTCCAACTCTTTTAGCAGAAAATTCCTGCTCTTTTCCAAGGGAAAATCCTGCTCCTTTAGGAGAAAATTCCATCTCTTGTAGGAGAAAATTCCTGCTCTTTTCCAAGGGAAAATCCTGCTCCTTTAGGAGAAAATTTCTGCTTTTTTAAGGGGAAAATCCTGCTCTTTTAAGAGAAAATTCCTGTTTTTTTCCAAGAAGAAAATCCTGCTTCTCTAAGGAAAAAAATCCTGCTTTTAAGAGGAAAATTCCTGCTCTTTTCCAAGAGGAAAATCCTGCTCCTATAGGAGAAAAATCCTGTCCTTTTAGGAGGGGTTTTTTTTGGATTTTTTCACACTTTTTTAGGGATTTTTTAATTTTTTTTTTATTATTTTTTTGGGGACTTTTTGGGGATTTTTTTTTTTCTTTTCCAAGAGGAAATCCTGCTCCTTCAGAAGTAAAACCCTGTCCTTTTAGAGGGATTTTTTGGGATTTTTTGGGATTTTTTCAGACTTTTTTTGGGGTTTTTTTGGATTCTTTTGGGATTTTTGGAAGATTTTTTTTGGAATGTTTCCAGACTTTTTTCGGGATTTTTTTTTTTTATTCTTTTGGGATTTTTGGGGGGGATTTTTTTGGGGATTTTTTGTCATTTTTCCGGGATTTTTTTCGGATCTTTTTGGGACTTTTTTGGGATTTTTTTTCTTCTTTTCCAAGAGCAAAATCCTGCTCCTTTAGCAATAAAACCCTGTCCTTTTAACAGGGATTTTTGGGGATTTTTTTTTTATTTTTTCAGACTTTTTTTTGGTATTTTTTTTTTTATTTTTTTGGGGATTTTTTTGTCATTTTTTCAGGATCTTTTTGGACTTTTTGGGGGGGATCTTTTGTCATTTTTCCAGGATTTTTAGGGAATCTTTTTGGGATTTTTGGAGGCATTTTTCTTCTTCTTTTCCAAGAGAAAAATCCTGCTCCTTTAGAAGTAAAACCTGTCCTTTTAAGAGGAATTTTTTTGGTATTTTTGGGGGATTTTTTGGGGATTTTTTGGATTCTTTTGGGATTTTTTTTTTTTTTTTTTTTTTTATTTTTGGGGGGATTTTTTTGGGCTTTTTCGTCATTTTTTTGGGATCTTTGGGGGAATTTTTTTCCTACTTTTCCAAGAGGAAAATCCTACTCCTTTAGAAATGAAACCCTGCCCTTTTAAGAGGGAGTTTTTGGGATTTTTTGGGGGGATTTTTTCTGACTTATTTTGAGATTTTTTTTTATTCTTTTGGGATTTTTTTTTTATTTTTGGGGGGGGGATTTTTTTGGGATTTTTCATCATTTTTTCGGGATTTTTAGGGGATCTTTTTGGGATTTTGGGGGGGATTTTTCTTCTTTTCCAAGAGGAAAATCCTGTTCCTTTAGGAGTAAAACCTTGTCCTTTTAAGAGGGATTTTTGGGGATTTTTTGGGGACTTTTTCAGAATTTTTTTGGGATTTTTTTTTTAATTCTTTTGGGCTTATTTTGGAAATTTTTGGGGGGGATTTTTTGGGGATTTTTTGTCATTTTTTCGGGATCTTTTTGGGATTTTTTGGGGATTTTTGGGGGATTTTTTTTTTATTTTGGGGGGATTTTTTTGGGGTTTTTTTCGTCATTTTCCCAGGACTTTTTGGGGATCTTTTCGGGATTTTTGGGGGATTTTTTTCCTTCTTTTCCAAGAGGAAAACCCTTCCCCTTTAGGACGAAATTCCCATTCCCAGGATCCCCTGGCCGTCCTCACCTCGCTGACGCCGGAGACGCCGCGCGCTCTCTCCCCGGGAACGGCCTCCGGCTCCCTGTCTGCCACATCCAGGTTTTCCCTGGAATTCTCCTGGAGGGAAAGGCCCTCGGCACAGCTGGTGGAGGAAGGCTCCTCCTCCTCCTCCTCCTCCTCCCCGCGGGGCAGCTCCCCCGAGGACGAGGACACCGTGCTGTCCACGGCTCCGGCCGCTCCGTCCGCGTCCGTCTGGGAATCTGCCGGGCTCCTCTCCGGCTGGGAAGGGATTCCGGGATCCAGGGAGCTGCTGGGAATCTGGTCGGGATCGGAGCCGGAATCCGCCGGCCGCGTCTCGAAGCCGAAGCAATCCTGGCTGTCGTCGCTGAGCTCCGGGAAACGGCCGGAGCTGCTGATGGAGACGAATTTCCTGGGATTGCTGTGCTCCACCACTTTCCTGGAGCTGCTCAGGAGCTTGCTGGGTTTCCTGTAGAACAGAGCCACCCACATGTGCAGGATCAGCTTCATCCCTTCCACATCGTCGGGAATTTCGGGATTCCAGGGCCTGGGAAGGGAAAGGAAGAGAAGCTGAGGCGTCTTCGTCATCCTCCTCCTCCTCCTCCGTCTGGATCCCGGGAATTCGGCGCGGTTGGGATTCGCCCCCGGGAATTCAGCCCCGGGTTCCCGCAGGGTTCGGCCCCCGGGGTGGTTCCCTGCAGATTCCGGCTGTTTTTTTTGGGAATAAATGGAAAAGGAGGCGATGCTGGCTCCGAAGGAGGGATCGGGGTCGCGGCTTCAGGTGCTGCGGAGCCACGGGAATCGCGGAATCCTGGAATGCTTCGGTTGGGAATGACCTCAGAGCCCAGCCAGGGCCACCCCTGCCACGATCCAGGGATTCCAGGGGCTCTGGGAATTCCATTCCAGCTGGGAATTCCTTCCCAAAATCCCACCCCAATTTCCCTTTTCCAATCTGGAGCCATTCCCTGGCTCCTGCCCCTCCAGGCCTCTCCCAAATTCCAGCTCTCCTGGAGCCCCTCCAGGCCCTGGAATGTTCTGGAAGCTCTCCCTGGATCCTTCCCTTCTCCAGGAGAACATTCCCAGCTCTCCCAGCCTGGCTCCAGAGCCTGACATTGGATCCATCTCCTCTCCAAGGAATTGATGGACCCAGGGCCTTCCCTTGCAATCTCAGGAAGCCACCAAGGCTCTCCCTTCCCTTTCCCTCTCTTGCCCATCCCCATTGCCCAGAAAAATCCCTCGGCATGGATTCGGAGCCTCCCAAATCCCAGAATCCCGGAATGCTTTGGGATGGGATCCAGGGACCTTCAATCCCATCCCATTCCAATCCCACCATCCCAGGCTGCTCCAACCCTTCCTTGGCCATTCCCGGGATCCAGGGGCAGCCACAGCTGCTCTGGGAATTCCCAAAATCCCGCCCAGCTCTGCAGGGTGAGACCTGAGAGGGGCAGAATTCCCACATTTCCCGCCGGGATGGATTTCTGGATGCGCCCCACAGGGCCAGACCACACCCACCCCTCCCCCAAATCCTCCCGGTTTTCCAAGGGGAAAAAAAAACCCCACACCAAGTTTGGTTTTTGTTGCTTTCCAGGTTTTTTTCTCCAGGAAAACAACGGGATCTGAGCACGGATAATCCCATTCCTGAAACCATCCCATTCCCAAAACCATTCCCAAAACCATTCCCAGAACACTCCCATCCCAAAACCATTCCTGAACCCATCCTCTTTCTGAAACCATCCCATTCCTGAAACCATCCCATTCCTGGAACATTCCCATTCCCAAAACCATTCCCAAAACCATCCCATTCCCAAAACCATCCCATTCCCCAAAACCATTCCCAAAACTATTCCCAAAATCATCCCATCCCAAAACCATTCTCAAAACCATTCCTGAAACCATCCCATTCCCAAACCCATTCCATTCCCAGAACCATTCCCCAAAACCATTCCCAAAACCATCCCATTCCCGAACCCATCCAATTCCCAAAACCATTCCCGAAACCATTCCTAAAACCACCCCATTCCCAAACCCATCCCATTCCCAGAACATTCCCATTCCAAACCCATCCCATTCCTGGAACCATTCCCAAACCCATCCCATCCCAAACCCATCCCATTCCCATTCCATCCCATTCCCAGAACATTCCCATTCTCAAACCCATCCCATTCTGGAAACCATTCCCGTTCCTGAACCCATCCCATTCCAAACCCATCCCATCCCAAAACCATCCTATCCCAAACCCATTCCCAAAACCATTCCCAAACCCATCCCATCCCTGAAACCATTCCCAAACCATCCCATCCCAAAACCATTCCCAAACCCATCCCATTCCATCCCATTCCCAGAACATTCCCATTCCCAAACCCATCCCATTCCCAAAACCATCCTATCCCAAAACCATTCCCAAACCCATTCCCAAACCCATTCCCAAAACCATTCCCAAACCATCCCACCCCTAAAACCATTCCCAAACCCATCCCATTCCCAGAATATTCCCATTCCCAAACCCATCCCATTCCCAAAACCATCCCACCCCTAAAACCATTCTCAAAACCATTCCCATTCCCAGAACATTCCCATTCCTGGAACATTCCCATTCTCAAACCCATCCCATTCCGGAAACCATTCCCGTTCCTGAACCCATCCGATCCCAAACCCATCCCTTCCCAAAACCATCCTATCCCAAAACCATTCCCAAACCCATTCTCAAAACCATTCTCAAACCCATTCCCAAACCATCCCATCCCTGAAACCATTCCCAAACCCATCCCATTCCCAGAACATTCCCATTCCCAAACCCATCCCATCCCAAAACCATTCCCAAACCCATCCCATTCCATCCCATTCCCAGAACATTCCCGGAACATTATTCCCATTCCCGGCATATTCCCATTCCCATTCCATCCCATTCCCGGAACATTCTCATTCCCAAACCCATCCAATTCCCAAACCCATCCCATTCCCGGAACATTCCCATTCCCGGAACATTCCCATTCTCAAACCCATCCCAAAACCATCCCGTTCCCAAAACCATCCCATTCCCGAACCCATCCAATTCCCGGAACCATTCCCAAACCCATCCCATCCCAAACCCATCCCATTCCCATTCCATCCCATTCCCAGCACATTCCCATTCCCAGAACATTCCCATTCTCAAACCCATCCCATTCCGGAAACCATTCCCGTTCCTGAACCCATCCGATCCCAAACCCATCCCATTCCCAAACCCATCCCAATCCCAAAACCATCCCATTCCCAAAACCATTCCCAAACCCATTCCCAAAATCATCCCATCCCAAAACCATTCTCAAAACCATTCCCAAACCCATCCCATCCCTGAAACCATTCCCAAACCCATCCCATTCCATCCCATTCCCAGAACATTCCCATTCCCAAACCCATCCCATCCCAAACCCATCCCATTCCGGAAACCATTCCCGTTCCTGAACCCATCCGATCCCAAACCCATCCCATCCCAAAACCATCCTATCCCAAACCCATTCCCAAAACCATTCCCAAACCCATCCCATCCCAAAACCATTCCCAAACCCATCCCATTCCATCCCATTCCCAGAACATTCCCATTCCCAAAACCATCCCATTCCCAAAACCATCCCACCCCTAAAACCATTCCCAAACCCATCCCAATCTCAGAACATTCCCATTCCTGGAACGTTCCCATTCTCAAACCCATCCCATTCCGGAAACCATTCCCGTTCCTGAACCCATCCCATCCCAAACCCATTCCCAAACTCATTCCCAAAACCATTCTCAAAACCATTCCCAAACCCATCCCAATCCCAGAACATTCCCATTCCTGGAACGTTCCCATTCCCAGAACATTCCCATTCCCAAACCCATCCCGTTCCCATTCCATCCCATTCCCGGAACGTTCCCATTCCCATTCCATCCCATTCCCGGATCGTTCCGAGCCCGCCTTACCCGTGCAGGGCTCGGATGACGGTTTTTTCCAGGGAATCGTTGGTGTAGCGGCTGTCCAGGTGGAACAGATATTCCTCCTCCCAGCGGCGCGTGATCCGCAGGGAATTCCCGCTCACCTTCACCGCGTGCCTCTTGGAAAAATCCTCCTTTTTCCCGGGAAAACCGGGAAGCTCCGAGGCTCGGCTGCGCTGGCGCCGGAACGGCAGCACCTTCCCCACCAAAGGAGCCGCCGAGGAATTCCTGGAGCCGCTCTTGGAAGGAGCCGCCAGGTCGGGATGGGAATTCCCTTCGGAATTCCCGCTTTTTTTGGGATCGTCCGGCATGGGGGAGGCGTAGGAATGCTCGGCCGAGATGATGGAGCGCGCGTCCAGCTCGGAGCTTCGCGATTCCTCCCGCGATTCCTCCCGGGATTCGGGATTCCCGCTGGAAATTCCCGATGTTTCCTCGGCGGGAGGAGATTCCGGGGCGTCGTGGTGGGATTTTTCCGGAAGGTTCCGGCTCGGGGAGGATTCTCCGCTCTGTTTTTCCGCCCTGTGGTACCCGTGGTCGGGAACCGGGGAGGGGGCGAGCCGGGAATTCCCGGAATCGTCGGGAAGAAAAGCGGGAACGCAGGAGCTCAGGGCCAGCTCGGCCAGCAGGTTCAGGGCGTGGGAATCGCAGCGGGAATCGGGAAGGGAAAAGTCGGGAATGGCCAAGGAGGGATAAAGGGAATTTCCCGGGACGGCGGCTCCGGAGGATCGGGATTCGCCGGAGGGAGGATCCGCCCGGCCTGAGGGAGGAAAAAAAGGGGAAAAAGGAGATTAAAGAGGGGGAAAATTTATGGGGAAGAGGGGAAAAAATGGGATTTTAAACGGGAAAAATCCGCGGAAAGCGGAAAAAATTGAGTTAAAATGGGAAAAAATGGATTTAAAATGGGGAAAATGGGATTTTGAAAGGAGAAAAAATTGATTTAAAATGGGAAAAAATGGATTTTGAAAGGGGAAAATTGATTTAAAATGGGAAAAAATTGATTTAAAATGGGAAAAGATTGATTTTGAAAGGGGAAAATTGATTTAAAATGGGAAAATTGATTTAAAATGGGAAAAATGAGACTTTGAAGGGAAAAAATCGATTTAAAATGGGAAAAATGAGACTTTGAAGGGAAAAAATTGATTTAAAATGGGAAAAAATCGATTTAAAATGGGGAAAATGGGATTTTGGAAGGAGAAAAAACCCATGAAGGAGGCAAAAAAAATTGATTTAAAATGGGGGGAAATTGGTTTCAAAAGGGAAAAATGAGATTTTGAAAGGGGAAAAAAGGGGGAAATTGATTTAAAATGGGAAAAAATTGATTTAAAATGGGAAAAATGAATTTTGAAAGGGAAAAATGAGATTTTAAAAGGGGAAAGGTGTGATTTTGAAAGGAAAAAATTGATTTAAAAAGGGGGAAATTGATTTAAAATGGGAAAAAATTGATTTTGAAAGGGGAAAATTGATTTAAAATGGGAAAAAATTGATTTAAAATGGGAAAAGATTGATTTTGAAAGGGGAAAAATTGATTTTAAAATAGGAAAATTGATTTGAAGTGGGAAAAATGAGACTTTGAAAGGAAAAAATTGATTTAAAATGGGAAAAAATCGATTTAAAATGGGGAAAATGAGATTTTGAAAGGAGAAAAAACCCATGAAGGAGGCAAAAAAAAATTGATTTAAAATGGGGCGAAATTGGTTTCAAAAGGGAAAAATGAGATTTTGAAAGGGGAAAAATTGATTTAAAAAGGGGGAAATTGATTTAAAATGGGAAAAAATTGATTTAAAATGGGGAAAATGAGACTTTGAAGGGAAAAAATTGATTTAAAATGGGAAAAAATTGATTTTGAAAGGGGAAAATTGATTTAAAATGGGAAAAAATTGATTTAAAATGGGAAAAATGAGACTTTGAAGGGAAAAAATTGATTTAAAATGGGGAAAATGGGATTTTGGAAGGAGAAAAAACCCATGAAGGAGGCAAAAAAAAATTGATTTAAAATGGGGGAAAATTGGTTTCAAGAGGGAAAAATGAGATTTTGAAAGGGGAAAAAAGGGGGAAATTGATTTAAAATGGGAAAAAATTGATTTAAAATGGGAAAAATGGATTTTGAAAGGGAAAAATGAGATTTTAAAAGGGGAAAGGTGTGATTTTGAAAGGAAAAAATTGATTTAAAAAGGGGGAAATTGATTTAAAATGGGAAAAAATTGATTTTGAAAGGGGAAAATTGATTTAAAATGGGAAAAAAATTGATTTAAAATGGGAAAAGATTGATTTTGAAAGGGGAAAATTGATTTAAAATAGGAAAATTGATTTAAAATGGGAAAAATGAGACTTTGAAGGGAAAAAATTGATTTAAAATGGGAAAAAATCGATTTAAAATGGGGAAAATGGGATTTTGGAAGGAGAAAAAACCCATGAAGGAGGCAAAAAAAATGGATTTAAAATGGGGGAAAATTGGTTTCAAAAGGGAAAAATGAGATTTTGAAAGGGGAAAAGTTGATTTAAAAAGGGGGAAATTGATTTAAAATGGGAAAAAATTGATTTAAAATGGGAAAAATGAGACTTTGAAGGGAAAAAATTGATTTAAAATGGGAAAAAATGGATTTTGAAAGGGGAAAATTGATTTTAAAATAGGAAAATTGATTTAAAATGGGAAAAAATTGATTTTTAAAGGGGAAAAATTGATTTTAAAGTAGGAAAATTGATTTAAAATGGGAAAAATGAGACTTTGAAGGGAAAAAATTGATTCAAAATGGGAAAAAATTGATTTTGAAAGGGGGAAAATTGATTTTAAAAGGGGAAAGATGTGACTTTGAAAGGGGAAAAATTGATTTAAAAAAGGAAAAATGGATTTAAAATTGAAAAAATGAGATTTTGAAAGGAAAAAATTGATTTAAAAAGGGGGAAATTGATTTAAAACGGGAAAAATTGAGATTTTTAAAGGGGAAAAATCCATGAAAAAGGGGAAAAGTTGATTTAAAATGGGAAAAATTGATTTTAAAATGGGGAAAAATTGATTTTAAATGGGAAAAAAGAAAAATTGGAGGATTCTTGTAGACAAAGTTATTTTTTTTGGGAATTTTGGAACTTTTTTTGGGAATTCTGGGACTATTTTTGGGAATTCTTTTGGGGAAATTTTTGGGAATTCTTTTGGGAATTTTGGAACTTTTTTTGGGAATTCTGGGACTTTTTTTGGAAATTCTTTTGGGGAATTTTTTGGGAATTCTTTTGGGAATTTTGGAACTTTTTTTGGGAATTCTGGGACTTTTTTTGGGAATGATTTTGGGGAATTTTTTGGGAATTCTTTTGGGAATTTTGGAACTTTTTTTTGGGAATTCTGGGACTTTTTTTGGGAACTCTTTTGGGGAAATTTTTGGGAATTCTTTTGGGAATTTTGGAACTTTTTTTGGGAATTCTGGGACTTTTTTTGGGAATCCTTTTGGGGAATTTTTTGGGAATTCTTTTGGGAATTTTGGAACTTTTTTTGGGAATTCTGGGACTTTTTTTGGGAATTCTTTTGGGGAATTTTTTGGGAATTCTTTTGGGAATTTTGGAACTTTTTTTTGGGAATTCTGGGACTTTTTTTGGGAACTCTTTTGGGGAATTTTTTGGGAATTCTTTTGGGAATTTTGGAACTTTTTTTGGGAATTCTGGGACTTTTTTTGGGAATTCTTTTGGGGAATTTTTTGGGAATTCTTTTGGGAATTTTGGAGCTTTTTTTGGGAATTCTGGGGCTTTTTTTGGGAACTCTTTTGGGGAATTTTTTGGGAATTCTTTTGGGAATTTTGGAGCTTTTTTTGGGAATTCTGGGACTTTTTTTGGGAATTCTTTTGGGGAATTTTTTGGGAATTCTTTTGGGGAATTTTTTGGGAATTCTTTTGGGAATTTTGGAACTTTTTTTGGGAATTCTGGGATTTTTTTGGGAATTCTTTTGGGAATTTTGGAACTTTTTTTGGGAATTCTGGGATTTTTTTTGGGAATCCTTTTCGGGAATTTTTTGGGAATTCTTTTGGGAATTTTGGAACTTTTTTGGGGAATTCTGGGAGGTTTTTTGGGAATTCTTTTGGGAATTCTTTTGGGAATTTTATGACTTTTTATGGGATTCTGGGACTTTTTTTGGGAATTCTTTTGGGGAATTTTTTGGGAATTCTTTTGGGGAATTTTGGAACTTTTTTGGGGAATTCTGGGACTTTTTTTGGGAATTCTTTTGGGAATTTTGGAACTTTTTTTGGGAATTCTGGGATTTTTTTTGGGAATTCTTTTGGGTAATTTTTTGGAATTTTTTTTGGGAATTCTGGGACTTTTTTTGGGAACTCTTTTGGGGAATTTTTTGGGAATTCTTTTGGGAATTTTATGACTTTTTATGGAATTCTGGGGCTTTTTTTGGGAACTCTTTTGGGGAATTTTTTGGGAATTCTTTTGGGAATTTTGGAACTTTTTTTGGGAATTCTGGGACTTTTTTTGGGAATTCTTTTCGGGAATTTTTTGGGAATTCTTTTGGGAATTTTGGAACTTTTTTTTGGGAATTCTGGGACTTTTTTTGGGAATTCTTTTGGGGAATTTTTTGGGAATTTTTTTGGGAATTTTGGAACTTTTTTTGGGAATTCTGGGACTTTTTTTGGGAATTGTTTTGGGGAATTTTTTGGGAATTCTTTTGGGAATTTTGGAACATTTTTGGGGAATTCTGGGACTATTTTTGGGAATTCTTTTGGGAATTTTATGACTTTTTATGGGATTCTGGGGCTTTTTTTGGGAATTCTTTTGGGAATTCTTTTGGGGAATTTTATGACTTTTTATGGGAATTCTGGGGCTTTTTTTGGGAATTCAGGAACTCTTTTTTTTTTTTTGGAATCGCGCGACTTTTTCCGGGAATTCTGGAACATTTTTTTTGGGGAATTTAAATCTCAATTAATCCATGATCAATAAATCACGGATCCAATTCCAATCCTCCGGGAATTCCGCCATTCCTTTCCCAACGGGAAAAATCTCTCTCACCGTTCTCTTCCCGCTGTTTCTCCGGAGTTTTCCACGCGGATTTTTCCGGGTTTTTCTGCGTTTTGCTTTTTCCCGCCTTGGCGCCGCCCTCCGGAATCTTCTTCGGCTCCGGGATTTTTTCCAGAGTTTTCGGCCTCTTGGATTCCAGGCCGGGAGCGTCGGGAGCGGAATTTCCGTCCTCGTGGACGATTTCGGCCGCCAGCACCTCGGCGCCTGCCCCGGGGAAAAATGGGAATTGGATTCGGGAATTCCCGGAATTCCAAAGGAATCGGGAAGAGGGATGGATGGAGGGAAAAGCGGGATTTTGGGGGAGTTTTTTTGATTTTTTGTGATTTTTTCATGATTTTATTTTTCCAGATTTTTTGGGGTTTTTCAGTGTTTTTTTCTGGGATTTTTTCAGGGTTTTTTGGGATTTTTTTGAGGATTTTTTTGAGATTTTTGGGGGATTTTTTTTGGAATTATTTTAGGAGTTTTGGGGGATTTTTTTGGGAATTATTTTAGGAGTTTTGGGGGATTTTTTGGGGGACTTTTTTCAGGATTTTGGGGGGAATTTTTTTAATTTTTTTCGGAATTTTTTGTTTTTGTTTTTGGGGATTTTTTCAGGATTTTTTGGGGGTTTTTTGGTGGATTTTTGTGGGATTTTTTTAGGATTTTTTCAGGGATTTGTTTTGTTTTGTTTTGGTTTTTTCCGGATTTTTGGGGATTCTTTTCAGGACTTTTTCGGGACTTTTTTCTTTCAGGGGGGGATTTTTTTTTTTATTTTTGGGGAGTTTTTCTGATTTTTGGGGGGATTTTTTGGGGATTTTTTAAAAATTTTTCTTTTATTTTGGGGCGATTTTTTTTGAATTTTTTCAGGATTTTGTGGGGATTTTTGTGGGATTTTTTTTAGGATTTTTTGGGGGATTTTTTTTTTGGTGATTTTTTTTAATTTTTGGGGGGATTTTTTGGGGGGATTTTTTGGGGGGATTTTTTAGGGGATTTTTTGGGGGATTTTTTGGGAATTTTTCAGGATTTTTTCCTTTTTTTTGTGGCTTTTTTTGGGTGGATTTTCTTGGTGATTTTTTTTTTTTATTTTGGGGGATTTTTTTTTGGAATTTTTTCAGGATTTTTGTGGGATTTTTTTATTATTTTTTTTTTATTTTTGGGGGGTTTTTTAATTTTTTGGGAATTTTTCATGATTTTTGGGGGATTTTTTTTTATTTTTAATTCTTTTTTTTTTTTTTTTTTATTTTGGGAGGATTTGGGGGGAATTTTTTTTTGGAATTTTTTCAGGATTTTTGTGGGATTTTTTCGGGATTTTTGGGAGATTTTTTTTTTTATTATTTTATTTTGGGGGGATTTTTTTTTGAATTTTTTTCAGGATTTTGGGGGATTTTTGGGGAATTTTCCCAGGATTTTCCCAGGATTTCTTTCGGAATCCAGATCCCTTCCCAACATCCCAACATCCCACTTTAACCACGAACAACCCCAATTCCCAACCATTTTCCCCAGGATAATTCCCAACATTTCCTTGGATCTCCCGGACCTTTCCCAGCCCATCCCGAAGATCCGGAGCCGCGGGAAGGATCCAATCCCATTTTTCCAGCTCTCACCTCTTTTCCTTCCATGGGGCAGCTTCAGGTTGGCCAATTTCAGCATGGGCTGCCCGGAATTCCGCCCCGATCCCGATTTTTTGGGAAAAGAGGAAGCGCCGGATTTTTTCTTCGCCGCCTCCTCGCTCCCGCCGCCGTTTTTCCCGGGAATCCGCGTCTTCCCGAGGATCCGGCTGGATTTCCTCCTGTTCTCCCTGCCCCAGGGTTTGGTGGGAGAGGTGAAACTCTTGGAGAATCCATCCGGAGGCGTCGAGGGATTCCCGGAGTCGGATCCCGAATTCCCGCTCAGACATTCCAAGGCCGCTGCTATTCCCAGGGCGTATCCGTCGGGATCGGAGAGGTACCGGCGCAGCTGGGCCAGGGAACGCTCCGGGAGTTTCTGGGAAGAGGCAGCGCCTTCATCCCGGGGCGAGGAGGAAGAGGAAGGATCGGGAACGGGCTGGGAATTCTCCTGGAGTTTGGAATTCTCCTGGAGTTTGGAGTTTTCCTGGAGTTTGGAGTTTTCCTGGAGTTTGGAGTTTTCCTGGAGTTTGGAATATTCCCGCAGGTGCTCCTGGATCCAGGAGCCGTTCCGGGATGGAATTCCGGAGGAATCATCGGCCGCTTTCCGCAGGGCGTAGCGGAGGCCGGGGAGGACGGAGGAGATTTTTAGGGAGAAGTCGCTCCTGGCGTCGCCTTCCTTCGGATCCGTCGGATCCTTTGGATCCCCTGGATCCGTCGGATCTGTCGGATCCCGCTTTTCAACTGGGAAAGGGAAATAAAAACTCGTTTCCATCCAGGGAGGAAAGGATGGGATGGAATTCCCGAAAAATGGAAATGAATTGAATTAAATTTTAAATTAAAAAAAATGGAATTGAATTAAATAAAATTGAATCGAATTGAATTAATTAAATTTTAAATTAAAAAAAGGAATCGAATTAAATAAAATTGAATTCAATTGAATTAAATTTCAAATTTAAATTAATTAAATTGACGTAAATTTTAAATTAAATTATATTTTAAATTAAATTAAACTGAATTAAATTAAATTAAAATAAATTAAATTAAAATAAATTACAACAAATTTTAAATTAAATGAAACTTTAAATTGAATTAAATTTAATTTTAAATTGAATTAAATTTTAAATTAAATTGAACTAAAATTAATTAAATTGAATTAAATAAAATTTCAAACTGAATTAAAATATATTGAATTAAATTGAAATAAATTGAATTAAATTTTAAATTGAATGAAATTTAAATTGAATTAAATTTTAAATTAAAATAGATTAAATTGAATAAAAATTAATTAAATTGAATTAAATTAAATTTTAAATTGAATTGAATTGAATTAAAATAAAAGAAATTTTAAATTGAATTAAACTGAATTGAATTAAATTAAACTTTAAATTAAATTAAATTGAATTGAATTAAAATAAAATAATTTTTAATTTTAATTAAAATAAAATAAATTAAATTGAATTAAAATAAATTGAGTTAAACTAAGATAAACTAAATTAAAATAAAATGAATTGAATTAAATTAAATTTAAAATAAATTGAATTAAATTAAAGTGAATTAAATTAAATTTTAAATTAAATTAAATTGAATTGAATTAAAATAAAATAATTTTTAATTTTAATTAAAATAAAATAAATTAAATTGAATTAAAATAAATTGAATTAAACTAAGATAAACTAAATTAAAACAAAATTAATTGAATTAAATTAAATTTAAAATAAATTGAATTAAATTAAAGTGAATTAAATTAAATTTTAAATTGAATTAAATTGAATTAAATTGCATTAAATTAATTTATATTAAATTAAATTGAATTAAATTGAATTAAATTACAAATCCATCCCTAGGGAAAATGTCCTGGTTGGAGCTGAAGGGAGCAGAGAATTCCACGTGGGAAAGGGAAATAAAAGGGATCTCAAACACGAGGATCAAGAATCCCGAATCCCGCCGGGAATTCCGATCCCTCCCTCCAGCAATTCCCATAAATCCGACCTTTAGGATGGGGAAATCCCAGGATTTGTCATTTTTTATCCCTGAACTGTTTCAATCCAACCCAGCCCAATCCCGACATTCCCGGGGTTCCGTTCCCGTTGGGATGCACCGGGCGGATCCCAAAGATTCTGGGCGGATCCCAAATATTCCAGGGGGATCCCAAGGATTCCGGGCGGATCCCAAGGATTCCAGGGGGGGTCCCAAAGATTCTGTGTGGATCCCAAATATTCCAGGGGGATCCCAAGGATTCCGGGCAGGATCCCAAGGATTCCGGGTGGATCCCAAGGATTTCAGGTGGATCCCAAAGATTCTAGGGGGATCCCAAGGATTTCACTGCAGATCCCAACGATTCCACGGGGATCCCAAAGGTTCCGGAGAGATCCCAAAGATTCCAGGCGAATCCCAAGGATTCTGGGAGGATCCCAAGGATTTCAGGCGGATCCCAAGGATTCCGGGGGGGTCCCAAAGATTCCGGACAGATCCCAAGGATTCTGGGAGGATCCCAAGGACTCCAGGCGGATCCCAAGGATTCCGGGCGGATCCCAAGGATTCTGGGTGGATCCCAAGGATTCCGGGCGGATCCCGGGATCCATCCAGCGGGATGGGAGCCTGTCCCGGTGTCCCTGGTGATCCCAAAGTTTGGGAGTTCCCAGCCTCGTGTCCCGGATTCCCACCCGGAGCTCTGAGTCTTGAAGTGCTCCGGGGATCCCGGGAAATTCCCAAATTCCAGAGGGATTGATCCCAGGAAATATCCCAAACTGCTCTGGGTGGATCCCACCCAACATCCCAAATTCCAGAGGGATGGATCCCAGCAATCTTCCCAAACTACGGATGGATCCCAGCACATCCCAAATTCCCAGAGGGATGGATCCCACCATATCCCAATCTACTCCAGATGGATCCCAGCACATCCCAAATTCCATGGGATGGATCCCATCATATCCCAAATTCCAGAGGGATGGATCCCATCATATCCCAAATTCCATGGGATGGATCCCACCCATCACATCCCAACCTGCTCTGGAATTCCTTTCCCACCCAGCCCCGGCTCCGTTCCCAGATTCCCGATCCCATCCGGTTCTTCCCGCTGGGATCCTCCCTCTGCACCCCCAGGATCCGATCCCGAGGATTTTCCGTGTCCGTGTGTCCATCTGTCCGTGTGTCTGTGTCCGTGTGTCCGTCCGTGTGTGTGTCTGTGTGTGTGTGTGTCCGTCTGTGTGTGTGTGTCCGTGTGTCTGTCCATGTGTCCGTGTGTCTGTCCGTGTGTCTGTCCGTGTGTCTGTGTGTCCATGTGTCCGTGTGTGTGTCCGTGTGTCTGTCCATGTGTCCGTGTGTCCGTGTGTGCGTGTGTGCGTCTGTGTGTCCGTGTGTCTGTCCCTGTGTGTGTGTCCGTGTGTCCGTGTGTCTGTCCGTGTGTCCATGTGTCCGTGTGTGTGTCTGTGTGTCCGTGTCTGTCCGTGTGTCTGTCCATGTGTCTGTCCATGTGTCCGTGTGTGTGTCCGTGTGTCCGTACCTGTGAGGCCGCGCGGTGCCGGGAACAGGAACAGCGCCACGAGGCCGCCGGGATCCTCGGCCGGAGCAGCTGCGGGAGAGCAGCGGGATCAGGGATCCAGCCGGGATCGGGGATCCAACCGGGATCCAACCGGGATCAGGGATCCAGCCGGGATCCAGCCGGGATCAGGGATCCAGCCAGGATCAGGGACCCAGCCGGGATCCAGCCGGGATCAGGGATCCAGCCGGGATCGGGGATCCAACCGGGATCAGGGATCCAACCGGGATCCAACCGGGATCCAGCCGGGATCCAACCGGGATCCAGATGGGGATGGGATCCAGGAGTGGGTCAGGGATGGGATCCAGGATGGGGATCTGGGATGGGATCCAGGAGTGGGTCAGGGGTCTGGGATGAGATCTGGGATGGGATCCAGGAATGGGGATCAGGGATCCAGGAGTGGGTCTGGGATGGGATCCAGGATGAGATCTGGGACGGGATTAGGGATCCAGGAGTGGGTCAGGGGTCTGGGATGAGATCTGGGATCTGGGATGGGATCCAGGATGGGATCCAGGAATGGGGATCAGGGATCCAGGATGAGATCTGGGATGGGATCCAGGATGAGATCTGGGATGGGATTAGGGATCCAGGAGTGGGTCAGGGGTCTGGGATGGGATCTGGGATCTGGGATGGGATCCAGGATGGGATCTGGGATGGGATTAGGGATCCAGGAGTGGGTCAGGGGTCTGGGATGGGATCTGGGATCTGGGATGGGATCCAGGATGGGATCTGGGAATTGGGATCCAGGATGGGATCTGGGAATTGGAATCAGGGATCCAGGTCTGGGTCAGGGGTCTGGGATGGGATCCAGGATGGGATCCAGGAATTGGGATGGGATCCAGGATGGGATCTGGGATGGGATCCAGGATGAGATCCGGGAATTGGGATCCAGGATGGGATCCAGGAGTGTGTCAGGGATGGGATCCAGGATGGGATCAGGGATCCAGGTCTGGGCTCAGGTTTAGGTTCAGGAATTCAGGTTTGGCTGAAGAACCCAGGCTCAGGTTAAGGAGCCAGGCTGGGTTTAAGGAACCCAGATTTAATTAAAGGATCCAGGCCGGGTTTAAGGATCCAGGCTGGGTTTAAGGAACCCAGATTTAATTAAAGGATCCAGGCTGGGTTTAAGGTCCCAGGATCAGTTTAAAGACCCCAGGCTGGGTTTGGGTTTCTGAAGCCCCCAAGCCAGGACTAAAGCTGGGCCTAAAGCCAGGACTAAAGCCAGGACTAAAGTCAGGCCTAAGGGCAAGCCCAGGGGCAGGTCTAGGGGCAGGACATGGGGCAGGCCTAAAGCCAGGCCTAGGGGCAGGCCTAAAGCCGGGTCTAAGGGCAGGATTAAGGGCAGGACTAAGGGCAGGACTGAAGCCGGGCCTAGGGGCAGGACTGAAGCCAGGCCTAAAGCTGGGCCTAAAGCCAGGCCTAGGGGCAGGACTAAGAGCAGGATTAAGGGCAGGACTAAAGCCAGGCCTAAAGCCGGGCCTAGGGGCAGGCGGGGCTCACCGCGGGCCGGCAGCAGCAGCAGAGCTCCGCGCTCCCGCAGGAATTTCAGGATCGCCTGGAACAGAGAGAGGGGAAAATCCCAAAATCCCAAATTCCCGACCCAAATCCCACAAAAATCCCTTCAAATCCCGGGAATCTGATCCCGGAGCCGCTGGGATGGAATCAAGGGATGGAAATGGAATTAAATAATGGAAATAAATTGATTAAACGGGTTAATTTTGGAATTAATTAATTTTGGAATTAATGATTGAAATAAATGGATTGAAATGGAATTAAATAACGGAAATAAATTGATTAAATTAGTTAATTTTGGAATTAAATTAATTAATTTTGAATTAATGGTTGAAATTAATGGATTGAAATGGAATTAAATGGCAGAAATAAATTGATTAAACTGATTAGTTTTGGAATTAAATGGATTAATTTTTGAATTAATGATTGAGCTAAATGGATTAAAATGGAATTAACAGAAATAAATCGATTAAATGAATTAATTCTGGAATTAATGATTGAAATAAATGGATTGAAATTGAAATGATGGAAATAAATTGATTAATTAATTAATTTTGGAATTATTTATTGAAATTAATGGCTTGAAATAGAATTAAATGAAATAAACTGAAATTAATTATTTTTGAATTAATGGTTGAAATAAATGGATTAAAATGGAACTAACAAATAAATTGATTAAATGAATTAATTATGGAATTAATGACTGAAATTAACTGATTGAAATGGAAATAATGGAAATAAACTGATTAAATGGGTTAATTTTGGAATTAAATTAATTAATTTTGAATTAATGGTTGAAATGAATGGATTGAAATGGAATTAAATAATGGAAACAAATTGAAATTAATCAATTTCTGAATTAATGGTTGAAATAAACAGATTAAAATGGAATTAAAAAACAGAAGTAAATTGATTAAATGGATTAATTTTGGAATTAATGATTGAAATAAATGGATTGAAATGGAATTAAATAACAGGAATAAATTGATTAAGTGGGTTAATTTTGGAATTAATTAATTTTGGAATTAATGATTGAAATAAATGGATTGAAATGGAATTAAATGGCGGAAATAAATTGATTAAACTGATTAGTTTTGGAATCAAATGGATTAATTTTTGAATTAATGATTGAGCTAAATGGATTAAAATGGAATTAACAGAAATAAATCGATTAAATGGATTAATTCTGGAATTAATGATTGAAATAAATGGATTGAAATTGAAATAATGGAAATAAATTGATTAAATGGGTTAATTTTGGAATTAAATTAATTAATTTTGAATTAATGGTTGAAATTAATGGATTGAAATGGAATTAAATAATGGAAACAAATTGAAATTAATCAATTTCTGAATTAATGGTTGAAATAAACAGATTAAAATGGAATTAAAAAACAGAAGTAAATTGATTAAATGGATTAATTTTGGAATTAATGATTGAAATAAATGGATTGAAATAGAATTAAATAACAGGAATAAATTGATTAAGTGGGTTAATTTTGGAATTAATTAATTTTGGAATTAATGATTGAAATAAATGGATTGAAATGGAATTAAATGGCGGAAATAAATTGATTAAACTGATTAGTTTTGGAATCAAATGGATTAATTTTTGAATTAATGATTGAGCTAAATGGATTAAAATGGAATTAACAGAAATAAATCGATTAAATGGATTAATTCTGGAATTAATGATTGAAATAAATGGATTGAAATTGAAATAATGGAAATAAATTGATTAAATGGGTTAATTTTGGAATTAAATTAATTAATTTTGAATTAATGGTTGAAATTAATGGATTGAAATGGAATTAAATAATGGAAACAAATTGAAATTAATCAATTTCTGAATTAATGGTTGAAATAAACAGATTAAAATGGAATTAAAAAACAGAAGTAAATTGATTAAATGGATTAATTTTGGAATTAATGATTGAAATAAATGGATTGAAATAGAATTAAATAACAGGAATAAATTGATTAAGTGGGTTAATTTTGGAATCAATTAATTTCGGAATTAATGATTGAAATAAATGGATTGAAATAGAATTAAATCATGAAAATAAATTTAAATTAATCAAATTCTGAATTAATGGTTGAAATAAATGGATTTAAATGGAATTCCCAACCGAAAACAGAACCAACAACCGAGGCCAAAAAAAAAAAAGCCGGAAATTCCTTCTGGATAACAAAAATTCCATTCCCAGGCCTCGATCCCGGAAAAACCTCCCGGAAAAAATTCCGGGAAAATCTTCCAGGAAAAAAATTCCGGGAAAATCCTCACCAGCTCCTTTTCCTTGAGCTTCTCCAGCAGCGGATCCAGCCGGGATCGATCCTTGGCCGATATTTCCACCTCGTAGAGGCTGCAGAAAAACCCCTGGAAACAAACTGGGAAAAGGGAAAAACCGGGAATTTTCCACGGATTCCCGGCTGGACGGAGCCGGGAACGGTGGGAAATTCCGGGAATTTGGGATATTCCCAACCCACCGTCGTTGCCGGTGTAGTTTTTTTTCCGGAACGCGGCTTCCGGGAGTTTTTTCCTGAGCTCGGTCAATTCCATCACGTGCCGGAGATCCAGGGTGGGAGGGCTGAGGGGGATGGAAAAATCCGGGATTAAGGGAAAAAAAGTTGGGAATTCTGTGGGAATGGGGGGGAAAAAAAAAACTGAAGAAAATTGGGATTGGTGGGATGGATTTGTGGGATTTATTGGGATTTATTTGGGATTTATTGGGGTTTATTGGGATTTATTTGGGATGTATTGGGATTTTTGGGATGAATCTGGGACTTTTGGGATTTATTGGGATTTATTTTGATTGTTGGGATTGTTGGGATTTATTGTGACTTTTGGGATGGGTTTATGGGATTTATTGGGATTTATTGGGATGGTTTATGGGATTTATTGGGATTTATTTGGGATTTATTGGGATTGTTGAGATGGATCTGGGATTTTTGGGATTGTTGGGATTTATTGGGATTTATTGGGATTGTTGGGATTTATTGGGATTTATTGGGATGGGTTTATGGGATTTATTGGGATTTATTTGGATTGTTGGGATGGGTTCTGGGATTTATTTGGATTGTTGGGATTTATTGGGAATGTTGGGATGGGTTCTGGGTTTTATTGGGATTGTTGGGATTATTGGGATGGGTTTTGGGATTTATTTGGATTGTTGGGATGGGTTTATGGGATTTATTGGGATTTATTGGGATTGTTGGGATGGGTTTTGGGATTTATTGGGATTTTTGGGATGGATCTGGGATTTATTGGGATTTATTTGGATTGTTGAGATGGGTTTATGGGATTTATTGGGATTTATTTGGGATTTATTGGGATGGTTTATGGGATTTACTGGGATTTATTTGGATTGTTGGGATTTATTGGGATTTTTTGGGATTGTTGGGATTTATTTGGATTTTTGGGATGGGTTTATGGGATTTATTTGGATTGTTGGGATGGATCTGGGATTTTTGGGATTTATTGGGATGGTTTAAGGGATTTATTGGGATTTATTTGGGATTTATTGGGATTGTTGAGATGGATTTGGGATTTTTGGGATTGTTGGGGTTTATTTGTATTTATTTGGATTGTTGGGATGGGTTTATGGGATTTATTGGGGTTTATTGGGATTGTTGGGATTTATTGGGATTTATTTGGATTGTTGGGATTTATTGGGATGGGTTTATGGGATTTATTGGGATTTATTTGGATTGTTGGGATGGGTTCTGGGCTTTATTGGGATTGTTGGGACTTATTGGGATTGTTGGGATGGGTTTATGGGATTTATTGGGATTGTTGGGATTTACTGGGAATGTTGGGATGGGTTCTGGGATTTATTGGGATTGTTGGGATTTATTTGGATTGTTGGGATTTATTGGGATTGTTGGGATTTATTGGGATTTATTGGGATTGTTGGGATTTATTTGGATTTTTGGGATGGGTTTATGGGATTTATTTGGATTGTTGGGATGGATCTGGGATTTTTGGGATTTATTGGGATGGTTTATGGGATTTATTTGGATTGTTGGGATGGTTTATGGGATTTATTTGGATTGTTGGGATGGATCTGGGATTTATTGGGATTTTTGGGATGGGTTTATGGGATTTATTTGGATTGTTGGGATTGCTGGGATGGCTTTATGGGATTTATTGCGATTGTTTGGATTGTTGGGATTTATTGGGATTGATGGGATGGGTTTATGGGATTTATTGGGATTTATTTGGATTGTTGGGATGGGTTTTGGGATTTATTGGGATTGTTGGGATTCATTGGGATTTATTGGGATTGCTGGGATGGGTTCTGGGATTTATTGGGATTGTTGGGATGGGTTTTGGGATTTATTTGGATTATTGGGATGGGTTCTGGATTGGGAATTCATCTCTGCCCCAGCCCCGCCTTCCCAAAGGTCCCGACGGGCAGGGAAAGAGGGAAAGGGCAGGAACAGCAGGAGGGG
Organism: Periparus ater; assembly: GCA_032357785.1. Lineage (NCBI taxonomy): Eukaryota > Metazoa > Chordata > Aves > Passeriformes > Paridae > Periparus > Periparus ater. The sequence continues at coordinate 72,598,899 of CM063608.1, read as the reverse complement.
AAGGAAAAGAGGGAAGAGCAGGAAGAGCGGGAAGGACAGGAAAAGGCTCAGGAAGAGCAGGAAAAGGCTCAGGAAGAGCAGGAAGAGGCTCGGGAAGAGCAGGAATTGGGGCAGGAAGAGCAGGAAAAGGCTCAGGAAGAGGCTCAGGAATAGCAGGAAGAGCAGGAATAAGGGCCGGGAAAGCAGGAATAGGCTCAGGAAGAGCAGGAATTGGGGCAGGAAGAGGCTCGGGAAGAGCAGGAAGAGGCTCAGGAATAGGCTCAGGAAAAGCAGGAATAGGAGCAGGAAAAGGCTCAGGAAGAGCAGGAAGAGGCTCAGGAAAAGCAGGAACAGGGGCAGGAAAAGGCTCAGGAAAAGGCTCAGGAAGAGCAGGAATTGGGGCAGGAAGAGGCTCAGGAAGAGCAGGAAAAGGCTCAGGAAAAGGCTCAGAAGAGGCTTGGGAAGAGCAGGAATAGGGGCAGGAAGAGGCTCAGAAAGAGGCTCAGGAAAAGGCTCAGGAAGAGCAGGAAGAGGCTCAGGAATAGCAGGAATAGGGACAGGAAAAGGCTCAGGAAGAGGCTCGGGAAGAGCAGGAATTGGAGCAGGAATAGGGACAGGAACAGGGTCAGGAAGAGCAGGAATAGGAACAGGAATAGGGCCAGGAATAGGAACAGGAATAGGCTCGGGAAGAGGATCAGGAAGAGCAGGAATAGGGTCAGGAAAAGCAGGAATAGGGCCAGGAATAGGGTCAGGAAGAGCAGGAATAGGAACAGGAATAGGGTCAGGAATAGGGACAGGAATAGGCTTGGGAAGAGGATTAAGAAGAGCAGGAATAGGGCCAGGAAAAGCAGGAATAGGGTCAGGAATAGGGTCAGGAATAGGGTCAGGAATAGGGTCAGGAAAAGCAGGAATAGGATCAGGAATAGGGTCAGGAAGAGCAGGAATAGGGTCAGGAACAGGGTCAGGAAGAGCAGGAATAGGGCCAGGAATAGGGCCAGGAATAGGGCCAGGAATAGGGCCAGGAATAGGGACAGGAATAGGGCCAGGAATAGGGCCAGGAATAGGGACAGGAATAGGCTCGGGAAGAGGATTAAGAAGAGCAGGAATAGGGTCAGGAAGAGCAGGAATAGGGCCAGGAAAAGCAGGAATAGGGTCAGGAATAGGGTCAGGAAGAGCAGGAATAGGAACAGGAATAGGGCCAGGAATAGGGACAGGAATAGGCTCGGGAAGAGGATCAGGAAAAGCAGGAATAGGGTCAGGAAGAGCAGGAATAGGGCCAGGAAAAGCAGGAATAGGGCCAGGAAAAGCAGGAATAGGGCCAGGAAAAGCAGGAATAGGGTCAGGAATAGGGTCAGGAAGAGCAGGAACAGGACAGGAAGAGGCTCAGGAAGAGGCTCGGGGATCGGGGCCGCACTCACAGCTGGGCCGGGACGGCGCCGTGGGCGCTGCGCAGGGCGATGGTTCCCAGGCGCCGACCCCGCAGGCTCAGCTGACCCCGCCAGCGGCACGGGGCTGCAACAGCCGGCAACAACCGCATGGGACAGGCGGAGGGGACACCCCAAATACAGCCACAGAAATAACCCCAAACACAGCCCCAAAAACAGACCCCAAAACAGCAACAAAAACAGCAACAAAAACAACCCCAAATACACAATCCCAAATACAGCAACAAAAACAACCCCAAAAACAGCCCCCAAAACAGCAACAAAAACAGCAACAAAAACAACCCCAAAAACAGCAACACAGCCCCCAAAACAGCAACAAAAACAGCAACAAAAACAACCCCAAAAACAGCCCCCAAAACAGCAACAAAAACAGCAACAAAATCAACCCCAAATACAGCAACAAAAACAACCCCAAAAACAGCAACAAAAACAACAACACAGCTCCAAATACAGCCCCAAAAACAGCTCCAAAAACAAGCCCAAATACAGCAACAAAACCAGCAACACAGCTCCAAATACAGCCCCAAAAACAACCCCAAATACAGCAACAAAAACAACCCCAAAAACAGCAACACAGCCCCAAAAACAGCAACAAAAACAACCCCAAATACAGCCCCAAAAACAGCCACACAGCCCCAAACCCAGCCACAAATACAGCCACAAATACAGCCCCAAAAACAACCCCAAAAACAGCCCCAAAAACAACCCCAAATACAGCCCCAAAAACAGCCCCAAACACAGCCCCAGAAACAGCAACAAAAACAGCAACACAACCCCAAACAGAGCCCCAAAAACAGCAACAAACACCAGCCCCAAAAACAACCCCAAAACCAGCCCCAAAAACAATCCCAAAACCAACCCCAAATACAGCAACACAGCCCCAAAAACAACCCCAAATACAGCCCCAAAACAGCAACAAACACAGCCCCAAATACAGCCCCAAAACAGCAACAAACACAGCCCCAAATACAACCCCAAAAACAGAAATACAGCTCCAAATACAGCCCCAAAAACAACCCCAAATATAACCCCAACCACCCAACTCCAACCCCAAAAACCCAACCCCAAAACCTCATCCCCAAAGCCAAAACCCAACCCCAAAAACAAACCCAAAACCCCAAAAACCCAACCCCAAAAACCCAACCCCAAAACCCCCAAAAACCCAACCCCAAAACCTCATCCCCAAAGCCAAAACCCAACCCCAAAAACCCAACCCCCAAAACCCCAAAAACCCAACCCTAAAACCCCAAAAACCCAACCCCAAAACCTCATCCCCAAAGCCAAAACCCAACCCCAAAAAGCACAACCCTAAAGGCAAAAACCCAACCCCAAATACAAACCCAAAACCCCAAAAACCCAACCCCAAAAACCCAACCCCAAAACCCCAAAAACCCCAAACCCAAAACCCCAACCCCAAAAACCCCAAAACCCCCAACCCTAAAAACCCCAACCCCCAGCCCCGGAGCGTCCCCTGCGCTCTCACCTTGGGGTTTCTGCTCCGCTCTGGAGAAAAAACAATAAAAACCAGGAAAAATGGGAAAAATGGGAATAATTCCGGGATCAAGGGAAAAATGGGAATAATTCCGGGGGGGGAAAGGGAACCCCAGGACCATTCCCAATGGGAAAAGGCCATTCCCACCCCATTCCCATGGGGAATTTCCCCCATTCCCACCCCATTCCCACCCCATTCCCATAGGGAATTCCCCCCATTCCCATTCCCATTCCCATGGGGAATTCCCATCATTCCCATCAGGAAGTTTCTCCACCCCATTCCCATTGAGGAATTTCCCATTCCCATTCCCATGGGGAATTTCCCCCATTCCCATTGGGAATTTCCCCATTCCCACCCTACTCCCATCAGGAATTTTCCCCATTCCCATTCCCATAGGGGAATTTCCCATCCCCATTCCCACTGGGAATTCCCATCATTCCCGTTCCCATCATGAATTTTCCCACCCCATTCCCATGGGGAATTCCCCCCATTCCCATTCCTATTGGGAATTTCCCCATTCCCATTCCCATCAGGAATTCCCCCATTCCCATCCCATTCTCATTGGGAATTTCCCCGTCCCATTCCCATGGGGAATTCCAACCATTCCCATTCCGATCGGCAATTTCCCCACTCCATTCCCATCAGGAATTTCCCCATTCCCACTGGGAAATTCCCACCATTCCCATTCCCACTGGGAATTTCCCCATTCCCACCCTATTCCCATCAGGAATTTTCCTCATCCCCATTCCCATAGGGGAATTTCCCATTCCCATTCCCATTGGGAATTTCCCCATTCCCATGCCCATGGGGAATTCCCACCATTCCCATTCCCCTCAGGAATTTCCCCATTCTCCTCAGGAATTCCCCCATTCCATTCCCACTGGGAATTCCCACCATTCCCATTCCCATTGGGAATTTCCCCATTCCCACCCCATTCCCATCAGGAATTTTCCCCATCCCCATTCCCATAGGGGAATTTCCCATTCCCATTCCCACTGGGAATTCCCCCCATTCCAATTCCCATTGGGAATTCCCATCATTCCCATTGGGAATTTCCCCATTCCCATTGGGAATTCCCACCATTCCCATTCCCATCAGGAATTCCCCCATTCCCATTCCCACTGGGAATTCCCATCATTCCCATTCCCTTCAGGAATTTCCCCACCCCATTCCCATTGGGAATTCCCACCATTCCCATCATTCCCATTCCCACAGGGAATTCCCCCATTCCTATTCCCATTCTCATTCCCATTGGGAATTTCCCCCACCATTCCCATCCCATTCCCATTCCCATTCCCATTCCCATTCCCATTCCCATTCCCATTCCAGCCATTCCCGCGTGTCTCTCACATTCCGTCTCCGTGTTCCGGGCGCGTTTCCCGGCTCCAGGCCAGCCGGATGTAGGGACAGACCTGCCGGGGCCGCTCGGCCGCGCCGCCGCCGCCGCTCACCTCGAACACGTAACACTGGAAAACACCCGGAAAAATCCGTGGGATCCTTGGGATCTGTGGGATCCGTGGGATCCTCCATGGGATCCGTGGGATCCTCCAGGGGATCCATGGGATTCTCCGGTGGGATCGGTGGGATCGGTACCTGGCCGCTCCGCGCCGAGGCGTGGCAGTCGTAGCCGGGCGAGGGGCGGCTGCAGCTCCCGGAGCTCTCGGAGACCGGACGCACCTTGCCCTGCCGGGGGAATTCCGGGGGAAATTCCATGGGGGATTCCATGAAATTCCATGGGGGATTCCATGGGGGATTCCATGGGGGATTCCATGAAATTCCATGGGGGATTCCATGGGGGATTCCATGAAAATCCATGGGGGATTCCATGAAAAATTCCATGAGGAATTCCACTAAAAATCCCATGGGAAATTCCATGGGGGATTCCATGGGGGGTTCCATGAAATTCCGTGGGGGATTCCATGGGGGATTCCATGGGGGATTCCATGAAAAATTCCATGAGGAATTCCGTGAGAAATCCCATGGGAAATTCCATGGGGGATTCCATGGGGGTTTCCATGGGGGATTCCATAGGAGATTCCGTGAGAAATTCAGTGAGAAATTCCATGGAAAATTCTATGGGGAATTCCATGAGAAATTCCATGGGAAATCCCATGAGAAATTCCATGGGGAATTCCATGAGGATTCCATAGGAAATCCCATGAGAAATTCCATGGGAAATTCCACTAAAAATTCCATGGGAAATTCCATGAGGATTCCATAGGAAATCCCATGAGAAATTCCATGGGAAATTCCACTAAAAATTCCATGGGAAATTCCATGAGGGATTCCATGAGAAATTCCATGGGAAATCCCATGGGGAATTCCATAGGGAATTCCATGAAAAAATCCTATGGGAAATTCCAGGGGGGATTCCATGAAATTCCGTGGGGGATTCCATGAAAATCCATGGGGGATTCCATGAAAAATTCCATGAGGAATTCCGTGAGAAATCCCATGGGAAATTCCATGGGGGATTCCATGGGGGTTTCCATGGGGGATTCCATAGGAGATTCCGTGAGAAATTCGGTGAGAAATTCCATGGAAAATTCTATGGGGAATTCCATGAGAAATTCCATGGGAAATTCCATGGGGGATTCCATGGGGAATTCCATGAGAAATTCCATGGGAGATTCCATGAAATTCCATGGGGGATTCCATGAAAATCCATGGGGGATTCCATAGCAAATTCCATGAGAAATCCCAAGAGAAATTCCACTAAAAATCCCATGGGAGATTCCATGGGGGATTCCATAAGAAATTCCATGGGAAATTCCATGGGGAATTCCATAGGGAATTCCATGAAAAAATCCTATGGAAAATTCCAGGGGGAATTCCATGAGGGATTCCATGGGGAATTCTGTGAGAAATTTGGTGAGAAATTCCATGGAAAATTCCATGAGAAATTCTGTGAGGAATTCCATGAGAAATTCCATGGAAAATTCCATGAGAAATTCCACGAGAATTCCATGGGGGAAGGAAGAGCTTTGGGAGTTTTGGGGTTTGGGTTTTTTTGGGGAAATTTTGGGGAATTGGCGATGGGAAAAACGGGAAGCAGAACGAGAAAAATTCCTGGATTTTGTGGAATTCCTGGAATTCCAAGGAAAAACTGGAAAAATTTGGGTTTGATTTTCCATCCCATGAAAATTCCCGGCAGCAAAAAGAGAAATTCCCAATGTTGGGAATTTGGGATCGGAATCAGCTCCAGGAATGGGGAAAATCCCCTCAAAATTCCTGGAATTCCAAGGAAAAATGGGAATCTGGAGTTTGATTTTTAATCCCATGAAAATTCCAAGCAGCAAAAAGAAAAATTCCCAATGTTGGGAATTTGGGATTGGAATCAGCTCCAGGAATGAGAAAAAATCCCTCAAACTTCCCAAAATTCCTGGAATTCCAAGGAAAAACTGGAAAAATCGGAATTTGATTTTCCATCCCATGAAAATTCCCAGCAGTAAAAATCTCCCTAAAGGAGAAATTCCCAATGTTGGGAATTTGGGATCGGAATCAGCTCCAGGAATGAGGAAAATCCCCTCAAACTTCCCGGAATTCCCGGAATTCCCAGGAAAAGCCGGAATTACCTTGATGAGGCGGCAGATGACGATGAAGCCGGATTTGCCGCGCTGCCAGTCGGGATATTCGGAAATGTAAACACCTGGAAAAGAGGGAATGGGAATTCCCAAAAAAATCCCAGGAATGAGGGATTCTCCTCCCGGAATTCTGTTGGGATTTTTGGGAATTCTGGGTATTCCTGGGGTTTTTTTTTTGGGTTTTTTTTGGGTTTTTTTTGTTCCTGGAGGGAACAGAGGGAGAAAAATCCGCGGCTCAGAGCGGCGGGAATTTTCCCAGGGAACTGAGGAATATTCCCAGGAAACTGAAAAATATTCCAAGAAATTTAGAAATGTTCCCAGAAATTAAGAAATATTCCAAGGAAATTGAGGAATATTCTCAGGAAATGCAAAATGTTCCCAAAAATTGAGAAATGTTCCCAGGAATTGAGGAAGATTCCCAGGAAATTTAAAAATATTCCTCCAAAAATAAGAAATATTCCCAGGAAACTGAAAAATATTCCCAAAAATTGAGAATTATTCCCAGGAAATGTGAGGAATATTCCCAAAAATTGAGAAATATTCCAAGAAATTTAGGAATGCTCCCCAAAAAATAAGAAATATTCTAAGGAAATTGAGGGAATATTCTCAGGAAATGCAAAATGTTCCCAAAAATTGAGAAATATTCCCAGGAAATTGAGGATAATATCCCAAAAATTGAGAAATATTTCCAGAAAATGTGAAATGTTCCTGGAAATTGAGGAATATTCCCAGGAAAATGAGAAATATTCCCCAAGAAATTGGAGAAATGTCCCAAGAAATTTAGGAATATTCCCAAAAATTGAGAAATGTTCCCAGGGAATTGAGGAATATTCCCCAGGAAATGCAAAATGTTCCCAAAAACTGGAGGAATATTCCCAGGAAATTGAGAAATATTCCAAGAAATTGAGGAATATTCTCAGGAAATGCAAAATGTTCCCAAAAATTGAGAAATATTCCAAGGAAATTGAGAAATATTCCCAGAAACTGAGAAATATTCCCAGAAATTGAGAAATATTCCCAGAAATTTAGGAATGTTCCCAAGAAATTTTGGAATATTCCAAGGGAATAAGAAATATTCCCAGAAAATGAGAAATATTCCAAGAAATTGAGGAATATTCTCAGGAAATGCCAAAATGTTCCCAAAAACTGAGGAATATTCCCAGGAATTGAGGAATATTCCAAGGAAATTTAAAAATATTCCTCCAAAAATAAGAAATATTCCCAGGAAACTGAAAAATATTCCCCAAAAATTGAGAATTATTCCAAGAAATTTAGGAATGTTTTCCCCAGGAATTGAGAAATATTCCCAGGAAATTGAAAAATATTCCAAGAAATTCAGGAATGTTCCCAGAAATTAAGAAATATTCCAAGGAAATTGAGGAATATTCCCAGGAAATGCAAAATGTTCCCAAAAATTGAGAAATGTTCCCAGGAATTGAGGAAGATTCCCAGGAAATTTAAAAATATTCCTCCAAAAATAAGAAATATTCCCAGGGAATAAGAAATATTCCCAGAAAATGAGAAATATTCCAAGAAATTGAGGAATATTCCCAGGAAATGCCAAAATGTTCTGAAAAATTGGGAAATATTCCCAGGAAATCGAGGAATATTCCCAAAAATTGAGGAATATTCCCAGAAATTGAGGAATATTCTCAGAAAATTGAGAAATGTTCCCAGGAAATGAGAAATGGTCCTAAAAATTGAGGAATATTCCCAGGAAATGCAAAATATTCCCAGAAAATTTAGGAATGTTCCCAAGAAATGAGAAATATTCCCAGAAATCACATATTGGGTGGCAAAGATTGTTAAAACTCCTGAAAATTGAGAAATATTCCAAGAAATTTAGAAATGTTCCAAGAAATTGTAAAACATTCCCAGAAATTAAGGAATGTTCCCAAAAAATTGAAAAATATTCCAAGGAAATTGAGGAATATTCCCAGAAATTGAGGAATATTCCCAGAAAATGAGAACTATTCCCAGGAAATGCAAAATGTTCCCAAAAACTGAGGAATATTCCCAGGAATTGAGGAATATTCCCAGGAAATTGAGGAATATTCCCAGGGAATTGTTCCCATTCCCTTCAAATTCCCGGGAATTGGCTCCCGGTGTTCAGAGGAGCAGGAGCCTGGAATGAGGAGGGGAAGGAATGCTGAATTCCCCAGGAAAATCCTGGAATTTCCCAGGAAAATCCTGGAATTCTCTGGGGAAAAAGTCCCTGAATTCCCTGATGGAAACTCCAGAATTCCCTGGGAAAAAATTCCCAAATTCCCTGGGAAAAAATTCCTAGAATTCCCTGAAGGAAAATCACAAAAGCTCCTGGAAAAATCCCAGAATTCCCTGGAAAAAAAAATTCCCAAAATTCCCTGGAGGAAATTCCTGAATTCCCTGGGGAAAAAATCCCAGAATTCCCTGGGAAAATCCCAGATTTCTTGGGAAAAAAAATCCCAGAATTCCCTGAAGGAAATCCCAGAATTCCCTGGAAGAAATCCCTCAATTGCCTGGGAAAAAATTCCTAGAATTCCCTGAAGGAAAATCACGAAAACTCCTGGAAAAATCCCAGAATTCCCTGGAAAAAAAATCCCCAAAATTCCCTGGAGGAAATTCCTGAATTCCCTGGGGAAAAATCCCAGAATTCCCTGGGAAAATCCCAGATTTCTTGGGAAAAAAAATCCCAGAATTCCCTGAAGGAAATCCCAGAATTCCCTGGAAGAAATCCCTCAATTCCCTGGGAAAAAAACCCCGAGAATTCCCTGAAGGAAAATCCCAAAAACTCCTGGAAAAATCCCAGGAGTCCCTAGAAAAAAATTCCAGAATTTCCTGGGGAAAATCCCAGATTTCTCAGAGAAAATTAAATCCCAGAATTCCCTGGGAAAAAATTCCCAAAATTCCCAGAAGGAAAATCACAAAAATCCCTGGAATCCCAGAATTCCCTGGAAGAAATCCCTCAATTCTCTGGGGAAAAATCCCAGAATTCCCTGAGAAAAAAATCCATCAATTCCCTGGGAAAATCCCGCAAAACCCTGGGGAAAAATTCCCTGAAGGAAAATCCAAAAAATCCCTGGAAAAATCCCAGAATTCCCTGGAAAAAAAATTCCCAAAATTCCCTGAAGGAAAACCCCAAAAATCCCTGGAAAAATCCCAAAATTCCCCGGGGAAAATCCCAGATTTCTTGGGAAAAAAATCCCAGAATTCCCTGGGAAAAAAATTCCCAGAATTCCCTGAAGGAAAATCCAAAAAACATCCCTGGGAAAAATCCCAGAATTCTCTGGGAAAAAAAAAATCCCAAAATTCCCTGAAGGAAAACCCCAAAAATCTCAGAAAAAATCCCAAAATTCCCCAGGGAAAATCCCAGGTTTCTTGGGAAAAAAAATCCCAGAATTCCCTGGGAAAAAAATTCCCAAAATTCCCTGAAGGAAACCCCAAAAATCCCAGGAAAAAATCCCAGAATTCCCTGGGAAAAAAATTCCCAAAATTCCCTGAAGGAAAACCCCAAAAATCCCTGGAAAAATCCCAAAATTCCCCAGGGAAAATCCCAGATTTCTTGGGGAAAAAAATCCCAGAATTCCCTGGGAAAAAAATTCCCAAAATTTCCTGAAGGAAAACCCCAAAAATCCCAGGAAAAAATCCCAGAATTCCCTGGGAAAAAAATTCCCAAAATTCCCTGAAGGAAACCCCAAAAATCCCAGGAAAAAATCCCAGAATTCCCCAGGGAAAAATCCAGATTTCTTGGGAAAAAAAATCCCAGAATTCCCTGGGAAAAAAATTCCCAGAATTCCCTGAAGGAAAACCCCAAAAATCCCAGGAAAAATCCCACAATTCCCCCCCCAACAAATCCCCTCCTCCCCCTCCTTTCCCTTTTTCCCCTTCCTCCGTTTTTCCCGGGATTTTTTCTGCAAAATTCCTGGAATTTCTCCCTTTTCCGGCGGCTCCGGAATTCCCGGTGGGAATCACCTTTGGCGGGATCTCCCAGGGATCGCAGGGAGCTGCTGTTGACGCGGAGCCCGCGCTGGCACACCGCCCTGGCCTGAAAAAACAGGGAAAAATCAGCTTTTCCCAACTTTTTTTCCCGGAATTTGGGAAAAAAATCGAGTTGGGAAAATGTTTTTGAAGGGTTAAAGGGAATTCCTGATCCTTGGAATGTTAAAGGATTGGAATTCCAAGGAATATCCGAGGGGAGGAAGGAAAATTCGCCTGCAGGATCCCGGATTTGCCCAAAATTAAATGGAATTCAAATGGAATTTCCAGTGGATTCCCAGATTTTCCCAAAATTAAATGGAATTCAAATGGAATTTCCAGTGGATTCCCAGATTTTCCCAAAATTAAAATGGAATTTCCAGTAGATTCCCAAATTTTTTCCCTAAAATTAATTTAAATTCAAATGGAATTTCCAGTGGGATCCCAGATTTTCCCAAAATCAAAATGGAATTTCCAGTGAATTCCCAGAATTTTTACTAAATTTAAATGGAATTTCCTGTGGGATCCCAGATTTTTCCCAAAATTTAAATGGAATTTCCAGTGGGATCCCAATTTTTTTCCAAAATTAAATGGAATTCAAATGGAATTTCCTGTGGATTCCCAAATTTTTTCCTGAATTGAAATAGAATTTCCTGTGGGATCCCAGATTTTTTCCAAAATTAAATGGAATTCAAATGGAATTTCCAGTAGATTCCCAAATTTTTCCTAAAATTAATTTAAATTCAAATGGAATTTCCAGTGAATTCCCAGATTTTTCCAGAATTAAATGGAATTAAAATGGAATTTCCAGTGGGATCACAAATTTTTCCCTAAAATTTATTTAAATTAAAATGGAATTTCCAGTAGATTCCCAAATTTTTTCCCTAAAATTAATTTAAATTCAAATGGAATTTCCAGTGGGATCCCAGATTTTTCCTAAATTAAAATGGAATTTAAAAAAATCTCCCAGGAGCAAAAGAATTCCACATAAGAATTCCAAAGAATTCCAATGAATAATTCCAAAGAATAATTCCAATGAATTCCAAATTATCCCAAATAATAATCCCAGATAATTCTAAATAATTCCAAAGAATATTTCCAAAGAATTCCAAACATTCCTAAAGAATTCCCAATTATTCCAAATATTTCCTAATAACTCTAAAGAATTCCAAAGAATATTTCCCAATAATTCCCTGTAATCCCTCAGCCCAATTCCCGAGTGGAATTCCCACAATTCCCAGACAAGATTCCCGTTATTCCCATTGTTATTCCCGTTGTTATTATTCCCACTGTTATTCCCATTGTTATTCCCACTGTTATTCCCGTTGTTGTTATTTCCATTGTTATTCCCATTATTCCCGTTGTTATTCCCTTTGTTGTTCCCATTGTTATTCCCGTTGTTATTCCCACTGTTCCTATTCCCACTGTTATTCCCGCTGTTGCTATTCCCACTGTTGCTATTCCTGTTGTTATTCCCATTATTCCCACTGTTCATTCCCGTTCCCGTTATTCCCATTGTTATTCCCATTGTTATTCCTGCTGTTGCTATTCCTGCTGTTATTCTCATTATTCCAATTGTTATTCCCGTTATTATTCCCATTGTTATTCCCGCTGTTTATTCCCGCTGTTGTTATTCGTGTTGTTGTTAATCCCATTGTTATTCTCGCTGTTATTCCCGTTATTCCTGTAGTTGTTCCTGCTGTTATTCCTGTTGTTCCTGTTATTCCCACTGTTATTCCCATTGTTGTTATTCCTGCTGTTATTCCTGTTGTTATTCCCGTTATTCCCGCTGTTGTTATTCCCGCTGTTGTCATTCCCGTTATTCCCACTGTTGTTATTCCCACTGTTGTTGTTCCTGCTGTTATTCCCACTGTTATTCCTGCTGTTGCTATTCCCGTTGTTGTTATTCCCGTTGTTGTTACTCCCACTGTTATTCATGTTGTTATTCCCACTGTTGTTATTCCCATTGTTATTCCCGCTGCTGTTCCCGCTGTTGTTATTCCCGTTGTTATTCCCCTTGTTGTTATTCCCCTTGTTGTTATTCCCACTGTTATTCCCCTTGTTGTTATTCCCGCTGTTATTCCCTCTGTTATTCCCGCTGTTGTTGTTCCCATTGTCGTTATTCCTGTTGTTGCTATTCCCGCTGTTATTCCCTCTGTTATTCCCGTTGTTTTTCCCGCTGTTGTTGTTCCCGCTGTTGTTGTTATTACGGTACCTCGTCCTCGCGCTCGAACAGGAGGAAGGCGAAGCTCTCCCGCAGCTCCTCGGGGCTGTACCCGGCAGCCGCCTTGGCGCGGGCAAAGGCTCGAAGCTGCAAAACACCCGGAGACCCCGGATCACCGCCGATCCCGACGGATCCCGACGGATCCCGATGGATCCCAAACCCCCAGGGACACCGGATCACCGCCAATCCCAAATCCCCACGGACACCGGATCACCGCCGATCCCAAACCCTCAGGGATCCCGGATCACCGCCGATCCCAACGGATCCTGATGGATCCCAAATCCCCAGGGACACCGGATCACCGCCGATCCCAAATCCCCACGGACACCGGATCACCGCCGATCCCAAACCCCGAGGGACACCGGATCACCACCGATCCCAAATCCCCAGGGACACCGGATCACCGCCGATCCCAAATCCCCAGGGACACCGGATCACCGCCGATCCCAAACCCTCAGGGATCCCAGATCACCGTGGGTCCCGACGGATCCCAAATCACAACGGATCCCAAATCCCCAGGGATCCCGGATCACCGCCAATCCCGACGGATCCCAAATCACAACGGATCCCAAATCCCCAGGGACACCGGATCACCACCGATCCCAAATCCCCAGGGACACCGGATCACCGCCGATCCCAAATCCCCAGGGACACCGGATCACCGCGGGTCCCGACGGATCCCAAATCACAACGGATCCCAAATCCCCAGGGACACCGGATCACCGCCGATCCCGAGGGATCCCAAATCACAACAGATCTCAAACCCCCAGGGACACCGGATCACCGCGGGTCCTGTCAGATCCCGACGGATCCCAAATCCCAATAAATCCCAACAGATCCCAACAGATCGCCGGGGATCCCAAGCTCACCTCGCTCCGGAAGAGCTCGTTCTCCACCAGGATGGCCTGGCTGTAGCGGAATCCCTGCTGGGAGCCCGAATCGCGGCAGCAGCTCCGCAGCAGCTCCACCGCCCGCTCCAACAGCTCCTCGGATTCCGCCGGAAAACCTGGAAAAGGTCGGGAATGTTCAATCTGGGAATGTCCTGAGGGGGAAAATCCTGGGGGTTTGGGAAGAGGGAACGCGGATTTTATCCAAATAAAGAAATTCCTGGATTTTTTTTTTTCCCCCAGATTAATTTAAATTCCAAGGGATTTCCAGATGGTTTTCCTAAAATGAAGTGAAATTAAAATTGGATTTCCAGTGGATTCCCAGATTTTCCCCAAATTCCAAGGGAATTCCAAGTGGACTCCCAGATTTTCCCAAAATTAATTTAAATTCCAAGGGAATTTCCAGTGGATTCCCAGATTTTCCCCAAAATGAAATAAAAATTCATGCAAATAAATTAAAAGATTAATTAATTAAAATGAAATAAATTAATTTAAAAAATAAATTAAATTCCCTTCCAGCGGATTCCCAGATTTTCCCCAAATTCCAAGGGAATTCCAAGTGGATTCCCAGATTTTTCCCAAATTTAATTTAAATTCAAAGGGAATTTCCAGCAGATTTTCCCAGATTTTCCCCTAAATTAAATTAAATCAATTAAAAGCTTAATTAATTAAAATGAAATAAATTAATTTAAAAAATAAATTAAATTCCCTTCCAGCGGATTCCCAGATTTCCCCAAAATTCAAAGGAAATTTCCAGTGGATTTTCCCAGATTTTTTCCCAAAATTAAATTAAAGAAAATTAAATTAAAGAAAATTAATTTCAAAAAATCAATGAAATAAATTAATTAAAAAATTAAATTAAATTCCCTTCCAGCGGATTCCCAGATTTCCCCAAAATTCATTTAAATTGAAAAGGAATTCCCTGATTTTCTCAAAATTAAACGAAAATTCATGAAAATCAATTAAAATATTAATTAATTAAAATGAAATAAATTAATTTAAAAAAATTAATTAAATTTCCATCCAGTGGATTCCCAGATTTTCCCAAAATTCAATGAAATTAAAAGGAATTCCCAGTGGATTTTTCCCAAAATTAATTTAAATTCAAAGGGAATTCCCAGATTTTTTCCCAAAGTTAAATTAAAGATAATAGATTATAAAATTAAATTTAATTAATTAATTAAAATGAAATAAATTTAAAAATTAAATGAAATTCCCTTCCAGCAGATTCCCAGATTTCCCCAAAATTCATTTAAATTCAAAAGGAATTCCCTGATTTTCTCAAAATTAAATTAAAATTCATGAAAATCAATTAAAAGACTAATTAATTAACATTAAATAAAAGAAATAAGTTAATTAAAAAGTTCAATGAAATTCCCTTCCAGCAGATTCCCAGATTTTCCCAAAATTCAAAGGGAATTTCGAGTGGATTTTCACAGATTTTTTCCAAAAATTAAATTAAAGAAAATTAATTTTAAAATTAACTAATAATTTAAAATAATTAATTTAAATTTAATTTTATTTAAAATTAAATAAAATAAAGGAATTAAAATGAAATAAATTAATTAAAAAATTAAATTAAATTCCCTTCCAGCGGATTCCCAGATTTTCCCAAAATTCAAAGGAATTCCCAGTGGATTCCCACTTTTTCTGGAAAAATCCTGGAAAAATCCTGGAAAAATTCTGGAAAATCCAGGAATTTTTTCCTCAGTGCAGCTTCCAAACAAAAATCCAGGAAAGGGGGGAAAAAAATAATTAATAAATGATTAATAAGTGATTAATAAATGATTAATTAATAAATAACCAAATTAATGAGGCCACACCCCTCAATTCCCACCTGGATTTAGGGGAGATTTCTCCCAACCCTAAGGAAAAGAATTCCCAGGAAAAAAAAATTCCCAAATCTCGGCACATCCCAGGGCAGGAGGAGAAGGTGAAAGTGAAAGTGACCAGAGCAGAAGGGAAAGTGAAAGTGAGAAACTCGGGAATGGAAACGGATCCGTGGGGGAAAACTTGGGAATTAAAAGCTTGGGAATGGCAATGGATCCATGGGGAAAATCTTGGAATGGCAGCGGATCTGCGGGGAAAACTTGGGAATGAGAAAGTTGGGAATGGCAAAGTATCCATGGGGAAAAATTTGGGAATGGCAGAGGATCCACAGGGAAAAACTTGGGAATTAAAAGCTTGGGAATGGCAGCGGATCCATGGGGAAAAACTTTGGAATGAGAAACTTGGGAATGGCAAAGCATCCATGGGGAAAATCTTGGGAATTAAAAACTTGGGAATGGCAGCGGATCTGTGGGGAAAAACTTGGGAGTTGCAGCAGATCTGTGGGGAAAATCTTGGAATGACAATGGATCTGTGGGGAAAATCTTGGGAATGAGAAACTCAGGAATGGCAGTGGATCCATGGGGAAAATCTTGGGAATGAAAAACTTGGAAATTGCAGGAGATCCATGGGGAAAATCTTGGGAATGGCAGCGGATCCGTGGGGAAAAACTTGGGAATTAAAAACTTGGGAATGAAAAACTTGGGAATGAAAAACTTGGGAATTAAAAACTTGGGAATTAAAAACTTGGGAATGGCAGCGGATCCATGGGACAAACTCAGGGAATGGGATCAGCCAGCACCGATAGCACAGGCCTGGAAAAGGCCTGGAAATTCCAGAGGGGATTATCCCTGTCCTGAAATCCCTGGGAATTCCTGGAATGTCCCAGAGCATTTCCAGCCTTTTTGCCCGGAATCTGGGCAAGAAACTCCCAGCTTCCCTTCCAGGGAACAGCAGAATTCCTTGGAATTCCCAATCCAAGCCTCCCCTGGCTCAGCTGAGGCCACGAACTTCCAAACTCCAGGAAAACACCAGGAAAACTCCAGGAAAACCTCCAGGAAAACTCCAGGAAAACTCCAGGAAAATTCCAGGAAAACTCCAGGAAAACTCCAGGAAAATTCCAGGAAAATTCCAGGAAAATTCCAGGCTTTGGAAGCGCAGAATTTGCCTTTTTTAGGATTTTTTAAAGTTGGAAAGAATCCCCAAAATTCCGTGATCCAGCAATTTTTCCAAGCTGGAATATCAGGAATGAGCAGCAGGATCAGGGATCCGCATCCCACCGTGGATTTCCAGCAAAATTTGGGATAAATCCCGGAGATTTTACCCTGCCTTGAGTATCCCAAAGCCCAGAGGTTCCTTGGGAATGTCTTTCCCAAATTTTTTTGGGAATTCCATCCCGAATTCCTCCTTTTCCCGTGGGAGATCTCCCAGAAAAGTCGGAGTCTCCCCCTGGCTGATCCAGGGATTTTTCCTTCTCCGGTTGATCCCATTCCCGGGAATATTTCCCACAACGGGAATTTTTTGGGAATATTGGATATTTGGGAAAATTTTCCCGCCTAAAAAAATGGGAAAAGGTTGCCCAGAGCAGCGGGGGGGGATGAAAAAACGGGAAGTGAGGGTTGGGAATGCTTGGATTGGATTCCTGAGGGATTTTTCCAATGTGAACAAGTCTGGAATTTTCCTTTCCCAGTTTTTCCCGGCTGTTTTTCCCACCCCAGGAAACTGGGAATTATTTTAACCCCGGATTTGCCGGTGGCCAAGAGATCCCACCTCGTTTTCCATGGGATTTTCACCCAAGGGCTGGGATTTTCCAATGGTTTTCCAGGCTTTTCATGGAAAAATCCTTTTTTTCCCCATGGTTTTTCCATTCCAGATTGAGATTGGAACAAAACCTCTGGAATAAAATCCTGGAAGCTTCCAGGTGAGGAATAAAAAACCATCCACAAATTCCAAGATCCCGTTTTTTTTCCCCCCCTCTGGAAAATTTCCATGAGTTTTCAGGATGCAGCTCCACATTCCTAAATTAAATCCTCCTAAAACTTGGGAATTCTACGGGATAAAATTCCTTTTGCTGGATTTAAGGGATTCCCAATCCATGGATGGAGTTTTCCATTCCCTGTGGGATCAGGAATGAGGATGTGGAAGGCGCTGGATGATTTCCTTGGATGGGATTTTGGGAATTCCTGGAATTTTTTTTCCAGAGCGCTGAAACCTTCAGATCTCCAAATCCCATTGGATGGGAATTTTTTGGGAATTTTTGGGGAATTTTTTGGGTATTTTGGGGGAATTTTTGGGGTATTTTGGGGGAATTTTTTGGGACTTTTTTGGGAATTTTTTGGGAATTTTTTGGGTATTTTTGCGGTATTTTTGGGGAAGTTTTTGGGAAGTTTTTGGGAAGTTTTTGGGAATTTTCTCTAAGGAAGGGAAGGCGATTTTTGCATCAGCAAATTCCCACCTGGAGGAGGCTCCAAACAAAAAGAATTCCAAAGGAAACGTTTCATCCAGGAGGGAAAATTAAAGGGAAAAAAAACCCCAAAAACCTCCTTGGGAGGATGAGGTTGGATGAGAAATTGGAATTTTTCCCTCAGGAAAAGGGAAAAAATCTCCTCAGGGTGGGAAAAGCTTTCCAAGGATTTCCTTTTCCGACCTCCCCGCTGCTCCTTTCAGCTGCTGGCGGAATTCAAAATGTGCTTTTCACACGTTAATAGGTAAAAATCAGTTTTTTGGGGAATTTTTATCCCAAAATCCCGATTTTTGTCGCCTCACAAAGGCTGTGGTTTCACTCAGGTGATTCCTGACTCTTCCCAAACTGGCAGCATGGGAATTTTGGGAATTTTGGCGCTTGGAGAATTGTAAAAAAAGCAATTTTTTGTTTGCAAAATCGGCCAGTTCGGTGATTTTCCACGGAGCTGCCTCCTTGAGGAAGAGAAATTCCCTTTGGGAAAAGAGGAGGGAAAAAAAGAATCCAAATTTATTCCCTGTGGATCTTCTGGCTGGGGAAATCTCACCCTGAGAATTCCCAAGAAAAACAAGGAAAGCCAAGCGCTCGAATCCAAAAATTCCCTCAGAATTAGCGGGGTCTCAGCATCCAAAAAAACCCAAAAAACTGGGAAAAAAAAGAATTTATCCCCCCCCAAAAAAGAATTTATCCCAAAACAAAAAAATTATCCCAAAAAAAGAGAATTTATCCCCCAAAAAAAGGAATTTATCCCCCCAAAAATTTAATTTATCCCAAAAAAATCAACTTTTCGCTTTCTGCTTTCAAAGGGATTCTAAGGTGGGATTTTAAGGAATATTGAGGGTGAAGATCCGGGAATGGGAAATATTCAAATCAAAGACTTGGAATAAATCCCAATATATTCTGAGTAGCCCAAAAAAATCTGGATCTTCCGGATCATTCCAGATCATCACGGAACGCACATTTTTTTAGGGAAAAAAAAACTTCCAAGCAGTTTTGTTTCCATGGAAAATGGATTTCCAGTGATTTTTGTGCCATCCAACCTCCTGCTCATTCCATTTTTTTCCCAGATTATTCCCCCATTTTAGAGCTGGGCAAACTCTGCTCTGATCCAAACCTTTCTGGGATAATTCCAGGATAATCTGTGATTAGAATTCCGCCAAACCGGAGCGCAAAAAGTGCTTTTCTCCCTTTATAAAGTCAAATTTCAGCCTCGGGAAAGGGGAATTAAGAAGCTTCCAGTCCCTTCAGGAAGGAATCAGCGCCCATCCGTGTTTTATTCCCAAATTTCCACGCAGGAAAGGCACCTGCTCGCCAAAAATAAAATAAAAATAAAATATCACCGTGACTTTCCCAGCTGCTGGAACCATTGGAAAATCCAACGTGGCTCCGGTGAGGGAGAGAAATTCCCCGGTTCCGACGTGGCCGAGGCCCGGCAGAGGGGCAAAGGCGGCCCGGCCTCTCCTCGGCTTCCCCGGGGCTCGGAGGGGAACCGGGAGCTCTCGGTTACCCAGGGAAGGGCAGCAGGGAGCCGGGAAATCGCCTTTTCCCCAGGGATGGAGCGGTAACGCTTTGCTTCCCAGAGAAGGGTGGGATGGAGTCGGTAATGCCCACCCGGCTTCCCTCAGGGCACCGCGGGATGGAGCCGGGATCCCTGATCTCCCTCAGCAAGGGCGGGATGGAGCCGGGATCCCTGATCTCCCTCAGGGCACGGCGGGATGGAGCCGGGATCCCTGATCTCCCTCAGGGCACGGCGGGATGGAGCCGGGATCCCTGATCTCCCTCAGCAAGGGCGGGATGGAGCCGGGATCCCTGATCTCCCTCAGCAAGGGCGGGATGGAGCCGGGATCCCTGATCTCCCTCAGGGAACGGCGGGATGGAGCCGGGATCCCTGTTCTGCTTTAGGAAGGGCGGGATGGAGCCGGGATCCCCCCGCTCCCAGGGAAGGGACGCATGGAGCCGCTCGCCTTCCCTTCCCTCACGAAGGAGCGGGATGGAGCCGCTCGCCTTTCCTTCCCTCACGAAGGAGCGGGATGGAGCCGCTCGCCTTCCCTTCCCTCACGGAGGAGCGGGATGGAGCCGCTCGCCTTTCTCTCCCTCACGAAGGAGCGGGATGGAGCCGCTCGCCCTTCCCTTTCCTCACGGAGGAGCGGGATGGAGCCGCACGCCCTTCCCTTCCCTCACGGAGGAGAGGGATGGAGCCGCTCGCCTTTCCTTCCCTCACGAAGGAGCGGGATGGAGCCGCTCGCCCTTCCCTTCCCTCACGGAGGAGCGGGATGGAGCCGCTCGCCCTTCCCTTCCCTCACGGAGGAGCAGGATGGAGCCGCTCGCCTTCCCTTCCCTCACGGAGGAGTAGGATGGAGCCGCTCGCCTTTCCTTCCCTCAGGGAGGAGCGGGATGGAGCCGCTCTCTTTTCCTTCCCTCACGGAGGAGCAGCGTGGAGCCGGTAACCACCGCCCAAGTCGCAGGGAAGGGCGCGATGGAACCGCCCGCCCTCGCCCCCCCGGCCCCGCTCACCCGTGCCCGGCTCGCCGCTCTCCCCGCGCCGCCTCTCGCCCATGGCCGGGGCTCTCTCGGGACCGTCCCTCAGGCCGCCCTCATGGCCGCCCCGCCCGGCCCCCGGCGCGGCCCCGCTACCGGGCCGGCGGCATGAGGCGGTGCGGGGCGGCCGCCGCCATCCGCCGGCCCCAGGAAGTGGAAGGACGGGGCGGGCGGGAGAAGAGGGAGGGAAGGAGGGGACGAGGGGCGGGAGCGACGGGGAAAAAAACAGAAAGTGAAAACTGAACCGGAAAGACAGTGAGGGGCCGCCCGCGGGTTTTCCTCTTCCCGCGGTCACGGGCCCTTGGCTGCCCGTAGGCGGCTTTTCCTCTTCCGTGCCGGCCCTCGGCGCTGCTCGCTCGCTCTGAGCTCCTGCCTCGGCCATCGGTGTTTGCCCTTGGTGGAGATCTTGCCCCAGGCTTGCCCTGACCTCCTCCTCCATCGCCTCAGCCCCTCCATGCCTGACTTCAGCTCTTCCCGCTGTCGTCCCTCACATCATGGGGAGAGACTCCTTTCTCTCCTTCCCCCTCAGTGTTTTCCCTCTTTTGTGTCTCCCCCAATTCCTCCCCGACCAGCTCAGTGATTGTTCGGCTCTTCCCGCTGCTCCTTCCCGCATTTTCTTGCTTTGAGCTCTCAGTGCCTTCCCCAGAGCCATGTTTTGGGCCTTCCCTCAGTCCCCAAACTCCTTCCCTTGTCCCCTCACATCATGGCCAGAGCTCCTTTTCTCACCTCGCTCTTTTCCCCTCAGTATTTTCCCTTAGTTCCTTGTTTAGGACCTCCCCTCGGTCCCATAACCCCATTTCCTCACCTTGAGTTCTTTTCCTCACTTCAGATCTTCCCCCTCAGCGTTTTCCCTCAGCTCCTTGTTTTGGGCCTTTCCTCAATCCCAAATTTCCTTATTCCCTCACACTTCGCACCATGGCCAGAGCACCTTCCCTCACCTCAGTCCTTCCCCCTCGGGATTTTTCAGGTGCAGAAAAACTTATTTGTTATTTATTTATCTTCTTTTTTCTGCTTAAACCTCAATTTCTGTGGGTGTGGGTGTAGCCTGGAGCCAGCCCGTGAGGGGTTCGGGGTAAGGGAAGGCTCTGAGGGGGAAGGAGGTGAGGGAAGGGATTTAAGGAATGATGTGAGGGGTGAGGAAAAGAAGGAATGGGGGAAAAGGGACTGAGGAAAGATCCAAAAAGATAAAAAATGATGGGGAAGGGGCTGAGGGGATCAGGGAAGGGATTATGAGGGGATTGAGGGAAGACTGAGGGGGAAGGAGATGAGGGAAGGGATTTAAGGAACGGTGTGAGGGGTGAGGGAAAGAGGGAATGAAGGAAAGGGGACTGAGGGAAGATCCAAGAAGAGATAAAAAAATTATGGGGAAGGGGCTGAGGGGATCAGGGAAGGGATTTGGGGTGGATTGAGGGAAGGCTCTGAGGAGGAGTGAGGTGAAGGAAGGGATTTAAGGAATGGAGTGAGGGGTGAGGGAAAGAGGAAAGATCCAAAACAAAGCTCTGGGGAAGGCTCTGAGGTGAGGGGAGAAGACTGAGGGAATGAGGGTGACGCAGAAATGGGGTGAGGAGGTGAGGGAAGGGAAGGGGCCAGAATGGATGAAAAAATACGGGAGAAAGGCCCTGAGGGAAGGCCCTGAGGGGATCAGGGAAGGGATTTGGGGAGATTGGAGGAAGGCTCTGAGGGAGATGAAGTTGAGGGAAAGGACTCGGGGAATGGGGTGAGGGAAAGAAGGAATGAGGAGACTCAGGGAAGATCCAAATTGAGAAAGTGAGGAAAACCACAGGGCCAGAAGAGATAAAAAATGATGGGAAAAGGCCTTGAGGGAAGGGGCTGAGGGAAGAGCCAAGATGAGAAGCTGAGGAGCAAGGAGTGAGGTGAGGGAAGGGATTTAAGGAATGATGTGAGGGGTGAGGGAAAGAGGGAATGAAGGAAGGGGGACTGAGGGAGGATCCAAGAAGAGATAAAAAATAATGGGGAAAGGTCTGAGGGAAGGCCCTGAGGGGATCAGGGAAGGGATTTTGAGGGGATTGAGGGAAGGCTCTGAGGGGGAAAGGACTGAGTGAGGGAAGGGATTTAGGGAATGATGTGAGGGGTGAGGGAAAGAAGGAATGGGGGAAAAGGGACTGAGGAAAGATCCAAAAAAGAGATAAAAAATTATGGGGAAGGGGCTGAGGGAAGGCCCTGAGGGGATCAGGGAAGGGATTTTGAGGGGATTGAGGGAAGGCTCTGAGGAGGAAGGACTGAGTGAGGGAAGGGATTTAAGGAATAGGATGAGGGAAAGAGGGAATGAGGAGACTGAGAGAAGATCTAAAATGAGAAACTGAGGAAAACCACGGGGCCAGAAGAGATAAAAATTGGTGGGGAAGGGGCTGAGGGAATCAGGGAAGGGATTTTGAGGAGATTGAGGGAAGGCTCTGAGGGGAAAGGAGGTGAGGGAAGGGATTTAAGGAATGGCGCGAAGGGTGAGGAAAAGAAAGAACGAGAAGGAGACTGAGGGAAGATTCAAAACAAGAAACTGAGGAAAACCACGAGGACCAGAACAGGTAAAAAATGATGGGGAAGGGCCTTGAGGGAAGGGGCTGAGGGAAGAGCCAAGATGAGAAGCTGAGGGAAAACACTGAGGGGCAAGGAGTGAGGTGAAGGAAGGGATTTAAGGAATGGTGTGAGGGGTGAGGAAAAGAAGGAATGGGGGAAAAGGGAATGAGGAAAGATCCAAAAAGTTAAAAAAATTATGGGGAAGGAGCTGAGGGAAGGCCCTGAGGGGATCATGGAAGGGATTTTGAGGGGATTGAGGAAAGGCTCTGAGGGGGAAAGAGGTGAGGGGAGAGATTTAAGGAATAGGATGAGGGAAAGAGGTAATGAGGAGAATGAGGGAAGATCCAAAACAAGAAACTGAGGAAAACTACAGGGCCAGAAGAGATAAAAACTGAAGGGGAAGGGGCTGAGGGGGCCAAGGACGGCGATCCCTGAAGTCCCTTTCGCTGGTTCTGAGTTGCCTCATCCCAGTCTCAAACCCTACATGGAGCAGAAGAAACAGAAAATCATTGTTAGGGTTCACCAGAAACACCCAAAACACCTCAAAGGGTGAATGTTACAATCAATTTTGGAGCAGGGATATCTGGACTCACTCAACCTCTGACACAGGAACTCGTAGGAGCTCCCTGTCCTGAGAGCTCCAGGTGCTGCTGCCCAGTGAAAAAAATGAATTCAGAATGAATTTCCAAAATTAATTTGGAAGAAAAAGTGATTTTTTTGCGGGGTCAGGGCACCATATATAGCGAATTTCACAGCAAATTTTCCAGATCCATGGGTTTTTCTAGTTCCTGCTGGAAGAGAAAAAGCTGGAATTGTTGCTGAGACAGAAATCCGTTCCTGGTTGCCCTTTAAAGGGGGGAAATCAACAGCCTCGAGCTCAGAGATGTGAGATTCTGGGAAATCCCAAGAGCAGATCTGCAGTCAGAACATCCAAGTTTCCAGTGGGATCATTCCCATCCCAGTATTCCCAGTAATCCCATCCCAGGAACTCCTGCACCCCATCCCAGTGTTCCCAGTTCCCCCGTCCCAGTCCCCCCAGTAATCCCATCCCAGTGTCCCCAGTTCCCCCGTCCCAGTCCCCCCCATTCCCCCATCCCAGTACCGCCAGTATCCTCATCTCAGTCCCCCCCATTCCCCAATCCCCGTTCCCCATTCCAGTACCTCCAGTATCCCCACCCCAGTCTCCCCAGTATCCCCATCCCAGTCCCCCCAGTTCCCCCATCCCAGTACCCCCAGTACCCCCAGTATCCCCAGTTCCCCCATCCCATTTCCACCAGTATCCCCAGTATCCTCACCCCAGTATCCCCAGTTCCCCCATCCCATTTCCACCAGTATCCCCAGTATCCTCACCCCAGTATCCCCAGTTCCCGCATCCCAGTATCCCCAGTTCCCCCATCCCAGTATCCCCAGTATCCTCACACCAGTATCCCCAGTTCCCCATCCCAGTATCCCCAGTATCCCCAGTATCCCCATCCCAGTATCCCCAGTATCCCCAGTTCCCCATCCCAGTTCCCCCAGTATCCCCAGTTCCCCATCCCAGTATCCCCAGTATCCCCAGTTCCCCATCCCAGTTCCCCCAGTATCCTCACCCCAGTATCCCCAGTTCCTCATCCCAGTATCCCCAGTATCCTCACCCCAGTATCCCCAGTATCCTCACCCCAGTATCCCCAGTTCCCCATCCCAGTATCCCCAGTATCCGCGGTATCCCCGCCGCGCTGTCCGCACTACAACTCCCGGCGTGCTCCGCGCGGGCCGCGCAGCCGCAGGAGGCCCGAGCCGCGGGACGAGGCCGCAGCGGCGGCTCCGGGGCCGGGCCATGGCGAGCCCGGGCTCGGGCAGCGGCTCCGTGCGGGAGGACACCGGGGCAGAACCGGGCTCCGTGCGGGAGGACACCGGCGCAGAACCGGGCTCCGTGCGGGAGGACACCGGGGCAGAACCGGGCTCCGTGCGGGACGACATCGGGGCAGAACCGGGCTCGAGTAGCGGCTCCGTGCAGGGCGACATCGGGGCAGAACCGGGCTCCAGCAGCGGCTCCGTGCGGGGAATCATCGGAGCGGACCCGGGCTCCGTGTGGGGCGATATCGGTGCGGACCCGGGTTCGGGCAACGGCTCCGTGTGGGGGGACACCGGGGCAGAACCGGGCTCCGTTTGGGGGGCACCGGGGCAGAACCGGGCTCCGTGAGGGGGGACACCGGGGCAGAACCGGGCTCCGTGTGGGGGGCACCGGGGCAGAACCGGGTTCCGTGTGAGGTGACTGAACGGGCTCCGTGTGGGGGAGACCGGGGCAGAACCGGGCTCCCTGTGGGGGGACACCGGGGCAGAACCGGGCTCCGTGTGGGGGAGACCGGGGCAGAACGGGGCTCCGTGAGGGGTGACTGAACCGGGCTCCGTGAGGGGTGAAATCGGGGCAGGACCGGGCTCCGTGTGGGGTGACTGAACCGGGCTCCGTGAGGGGCAGAACCGGGTCAGAACCGGGCTCCGTGTTGGGTGAAATCGGGGCAGGACCGGGCTCCGTGTGGGGTGACTGAACCGGGCTCCGTGAGGGGCAGAGCCGGGTCAGAACCGGGCTCCGTGAGGGGTGAAATCGGGGCAGAACCGGGTTCCATGTGGGGTGACTGAACCGGGCTCCGTGAGGGGTGACACCGGGGCAGAATCGGGCTCCGTGAGGGGTGACTGAACCGGGCTCCGTGAGGGGTGACTGAAACGGGTCAGAACCGAGCTCCGTGAGGGGGACACCGGAGCAGAACCAGGCTCCGTGAGGGGCAGAACCGGGTCAGAACCGGGCTCCGTGTGGGGTGACTGAACCGGGCTCTGTGTGGGGTGACACCGGGGCAGGACCGGGCTCTCTGAGGGGTGACTGAACCGGGCTCCGTGTGGGGGACACCGGGGAGAAGGGGAGAGGAGCCGGGGGACGGAGCCGCTCCTGGAGCTGCTCGGAGCGCCGGGTCCGGGGGGGTTGCGGGATGGGTTTGGGGCTTGCGGGGTGGTTTTGGGGGTCAAAGTGTGGGTTTGGGTGTTAAGAAAGAACGTTTTGGGAATTAAAGGATGGATTTTGGGGGCTGCAGGATGGTTTTGGGTATTAAAGAGTGATTTGGGGGCTTCAAGATGGCTTTTGGGGTTGCAGGATGGTTTTGGGTCGGGGGTTAAGGATGAGTTTGGGGGTTTAAGGATGGGTTTGGGGTTAAGGATGGGTTTAAGGATGGGTTTGGGGACTACAGGATGGTTTTGGGAACGAGCAGTCTCTGGCAAGGGAAGGGATAAGAGGATGCTCTTGGGACAGTGCGAGGACACTGGGTGCGATCCTTGTCCCTCCCTAAATTCTCAGGAAATCTGTGTTCCTTCCTGATTCCCTGTGGTGCTGTGGGATCGGGGCTGTGGGATCAGAGCTGTGGGATCGGAGATGTTCCCACCTTGGAGCCGCAGGTGCCCAAATCCCGGCCAGGCCAGCGGCTCGTGTCCTGATTCCCGGGGCAGGGACCCCTCCCACCATCCCAGGCTGCTCCCAGCCCTGTCCAGCCTGGCCTTGGACATTCCAGGGATCCAGGGGCTGCTCTGGGAATTCCATTCCAGCCAGGAATTCCTTCCCCAGATCCCATCCATCCCTGTCCTCTGGCAGTGGAAGCCATTCCCTGTGTCCTGTCCCTCCAGGCCTTGTCCCCAGTCCCTCTCCAGCTCTCCTGGAGCCCCTTGAATTCCTGGAATGTGCTGGAAGCTCTCCATCCTCATTCAGATTTGCTTCCCAAAGATTTCTGGGGAAGCACCAGAGATTTTTGGGAAGTTCCTGTTGTTCCACGCTGCCGGAGACATCAGCAAAGCAACGAGGACCTCACAAACCAACCCCTGGGAATTCCATCCCAGTTCCTCCAGGATAACCCACCCTGTGCCCACCTTCTCCCCACAGTTTTCCTGACTGAATCCCTGACTTTTTTCCTCCCCTCTTTCCCAGCTTTCTGGGCCGACCGCACTCCGGTTCACGAGGCCGCGCGGCGCGGGGAGATCCGGCAGCTGCGGCAGCTGATCGAGAGCGGCGCCTGCGTCAACGCCCTCACCTACGACTCCATCACACCCCTGCACGAGGCCAGCCTCAGGGGACAGGCCCAGTGCGTCAAAATGCTCCTGGATGCGGGGGCCCAGGTGTGTTCCCACCCCTGATCCCGCTGGGAATTCCCTGGCATCCCTGCCCGGGGGATCTGGATCACCCCGGAAGCGCCGGAGGCAAAAATCGGGTGAAGGTTCTGGATGGATTTGGTGTGGGTTTGGGTCCTTGCTCTGAGAATCTGGAGAGGGTCCAGGAAAGGGGCTGGAGAATTTCTGAGGGAGCTGGGAAGGGGCTGGAGAATTCCTGAGGGAGCTGGGAAGGGGCTGGAGAATTCCTGAGGGAGATGGGAAGGGTCTGGAGAATTCCTGAGGGAGCTGGGAAGGGGCTGGAGAATTCCTGAGGGAGTTGGGAAGGGGCTGGAGAATTCCTGAGGGAGCTGGGAAGGGTCTGGAGAATTCCTGAGGGAGTTGGGAAGGGTCTGGAGAATTCTTGAGGGAGTTGGGAAGGGTCTGGAGAATTCCTGAGGGAGATGGGAAGGGGCTGGAGAATTCCTGAGGGAGATGGGAAGGGGCTGGAGAATTCCTGAGGGAGCTGGGAAGGGTCTGGAGAATTCCTGAGGGAGATGGGAAGGGGCTCATCCCGGAGAAAAGGGGGATCAGGGGGAATTTCTGGCTCTGCAAAACTCCCTGCCAGGAGGGGACAGCCGGGGGGGATTTGGGATCTTATCCCAGGGAACGGGGACAGGAGGAGAGGGAACGGCCTCAGGATGGGCCAGGGAATGTTTGGGTTGGGTTGGGTTGGATTTCAGGGAAAATTCCCGCATGGAAAAGGTTGTGAAGTGTTGGAATGAGCTGCCCAGGGCAGGGGGGAGTCGCCATCCCTGGAGGAATTGCAGAGCCCTGTGGATGTGGCCCCTGGGGACAGGGAAGGGCTGGGAATGGTTGGATTCCATCCTAGAAAGTCTTTTCCAACCAAAACAATTCCCTGGCTCCAGCAATCCCATCCCTGGATCCAGGAATCCCATCCCTGGATCCAGGAATCCCATCCCAGCAGGGAGGGAGCTGGGATGATCCCATTCCCAGTGGGATTTGTGTGGGAGGCCGAGCCAGGCTCACACCCAGGGGCAATTCCAGCTGGGAATTCCATACTTGGGATCAATTCCCGTTCCCTGATCCCGTTGTGAGCTCGAGCTGTGCCGGGGGATATTTGCATTGGATTAAAGGGAAAATTCCAGCTGGGAATTCCATACTTGGGATCAACTCCCATTCCCTGATCCCATTCTGAGCTTGAGCTGTGCCCGGGGATATTTACATGGAATTAAAGTGAAAATTCCTCATGGGAATTCCATACTTGGGATCAATTCCCATTCCTTGATCCCATTCCGAGCTCGAGCTGTGCCAGGGAATATTTGCATTGGATTAAAGGGAAAATTCCAGCTGGGAATTCCATACTTGGGATCAACTCCCCATTCCCTGATCCCATTCCGAGCTCGAGCTGTGCCAGGGGATGTTTACATTGAATTAAAGTGAAAATTCCTCATGGGAATTCCATACTTGGGATCAATTCCCGTTCCCTGATCCCAGTGCCAGGGGATATTTACATTGGAGTGAAAATTCCAGCTGGGAATTCCATACTTGGGATCAACTCCCGTTCCCTGATCCCGTTCTGAGCTCGAGCTGTGCCAGGGAATATTTACATTGAATTAAAAATTGAAAATTCCTCATGGAAAAAGGCAGGAAAAGCTGAAATATCCGGAGCAGGGACAGACTCCGCATTCCCAGGGAGATTCCGTCCCATCCACATTCCCACAGAAACCATTCCCGACTTTTCCCATCCCAAAATCCCAAAGGAGCTTTTTTTTATACATTTTTACATATTTCTATATTTATAATATATATATTTTTACATATCTCTATATTTATAATTTATATATTTTTATATATTTATATATATTCCTATATATTTTCTATATATTTCTGTAATTTTTTATATATTTTTTATATTTTTGTTTTTTATGTATTTTTATAATTTATATATTTTTATATGTTTATATATAATTTATACTTTTTATATATTTATACAAAAATATATTTATACACTTATAACTTATGTGTTTTATATTTTACACCTTTCTATATTTGTATATTTTATACTTTTTATTTATAATTTATATAGTTTTATATTTTATACATTTATATGTTCATAATTTATGTATTTACATATTTTTATACTTATAAATTTATATGTTTATAAATTTATATGTTTATCTATTTATAATTTATATATTTATAATTTATATATTTTTATAATTTATTTATTTATATATGCCTATATTTGATATTTATATTTTTCTATATGACATAATTTTCTAATTCTATGCTTATAAAAATAAATCATATAAGATATATATTTATATTTATATATTTTTACAAACATGTTTTAATTATATATATTTTAATATATTTATATATTTTATATATTTATATGCTTATGCATTTTTATATATATTATTTCTAACAAATAAGTTACCTAAATTATAACTAATAAATTTTTATTTATAAACAAATTATAACTAATAAATTTTTATTTATTTATAAACAAATTATAACTAATAATTTTTTGTTTTTTTATATACAAGTATTACAACAGACTCAAACCAACACGAGAAGCAAAACAATAACAGCAATTTAACAATAATAGTAAAATAATAAATTTAAATAAATAGTAATTTAATAATAAATAAAAAGAGTAAATTTAATAATAAATTTAAAATAACAGTAAAATAATATCATTAATTCTATAAGTTGTGAAATACATAATATAAATATAAATATAAATATAAATAGCATTATTATTAATAACTAATAATTTAATAGTAAAATAATAATAGCATTAATTCCATCAGTTGCCTTATATATTATAAATAGAAATAGAAATAATGCTATCAATATTGATATCAATAGCAATATCAATATTGATATAATTAATAATTATAGTAATTTAATAGTAAATTAATAATAGCGTTAATTCCATCAGTTGCCTTATATATATAATAGAAATATCAATATCAATATTAGCAATAATAGTAATTTAATTGTAAAATAATAGCATGAATTCTATCAGTTGCCACATATATAATATAAATATAATATAAATATAAATAGCAATATCACTAATAACAATAGTAATTTAATAGTAAAATAGTAATAGCATTAATTCCATCAGTTGCCTTATATATTATAAACAGAAATAGAAATAGAAACAGAGCTATCAATATCAATATTGATATCATTAATAACAATAATAATTTGATAGTAAAATAATAATAGCATTAGTTCTATCTGTTGCCTTATATACATAATATAAATATCAATATCAATATTAACAATAATAGTAATTTAAGAGTAAAATAATAATAGCATGAATTCCATCAGTTGCCAAAAATATAATATAAATATAATATAAATATAAATAGCAATATCATTAATAACAATAGTAATTTAATAGTAAAACAATAATAGCATGAATTATATCAGTTTTATATATGTAATATAAATATAAATATAAATATAATTATAAATATAAATATCATTAATAGCAATAGCAATTTAATAGAAAAATAATAATAGCATTAAATCCATCAGTTATATATATGTATATAACATAAATATATGTAAAAATATAAGTGTAAATATGAATATAGATATAAATATAAAAATAAATATAAATACCGATATCAAATACCAATATCATTAATAATAACAGTAATTTAATTGTTAAATAACAATAGCATGAATTCTGTCTTTTGTCGTATGTATGTAATATAAATATAAATAGAACCCAAATTGTCAATATAGATATCGATATCAGTATCAGTGTCACTATCAATATTGATATCAATACCAGTATCGATATCAATATCAACATCAGTATTTATATCAATACCAGTATCAATATCAATAGCAATATCAGTTTCAATATTGATATCAATACCAGTATCAATATTAATATCTATATCAATATCAGTATCAGTATCAGTACTGGTATCAATATCGATAACAGTATCAATACCAATATTATTATCAATATCAGTATCACTGTCATATCGATATCAATACCAGTATCAATATCAATACCAATATAAATATCAATACCAGTATCAATATCAATACCAATATAAATATCGATACCAGTATCAATATCAATACCAATATAAATATCGATAACAGTATCAATATCAGTATCGATATCGGTATCAGTATCAATATCAATATTGATATCAATATTGATATCAATACCAACATAAATATCAATACCAGTATCAATATCAGTATCAATGTTAGTATCAATATCAATATCAATGTAAATATCAATACCAGTATCAATATCAGTATCAATATCAATACCAATATCAGTATCCAGTATCAATATCAACATTGATATCAATATCAGTATCAATATAAACATCCATATCAGTATCAGTATTGGTACTGATAACTGTATCAGTATCAATACCAATATTGATATTAGTACCAATATCGATATCAATACCGATATCAATACCGATTATTGATCTTCTCTGCTCACATGGATGCTCAGAACATTGACGGCAGCACTGCTCTGTGTGACACCTGTGCCTCGGGCAGCGTGGGGTGTTGATATCAATACTGATATCGATATTGGTGATATCAATGCTGATATTGATGATATCAATACCAATATCAATACCAATACCAATACCGATATTGATCCTCTCTGTTCAGGTGGACACTCGGAACATTGACGGCAGCACTGCTCTGTGTGACGCCTGTGCCTCGGGCAGCGTGGGGTGTCAATATCAATGCTGATATCGATATCAGTACCAATATCAGTACCAATACCAATACCAATACCGATATTGATCCCATCTGTTCAGGTGGATGCTCGGAACATTGACGGCAGCACTGCTCTGTGTGACGCCTGTGCCTCGGGCAGCGTGGAGTGTTGATATCAATACTGATATCGATATCAATGATATCAATACCAGTACCAATACTGATATCAATACCGATATTGATCGTCTCCATTCAGGTGGTGCTCGGAACATCGACGGCAGCACTCCTCTGTGTGACACCTGTGCCTCGGGCAGCGTGGAGTGTCGATATCAGTACCAATATTGATATCAGTACCAATATCAATATTGATGATATCAATACCAATACCAATACCGATATTGATCCCATCTGTTCAGGTGGATGCTCGGAACATTGACGGCAGCGCTCCTCTGTGTGACGCCTGTGCCTCAGGCAGCGTGGAGTGTTGATATCAATACTGATATCGATATCAGTATCATTACCAATATTGATATTGATGATACCAATACCAGTACCAATACCGATACCAGTATTGATCCTGTCTGTTCAGGTGGACGCTCGGAACATCGACAGCAGCACTCCTCTGTGTGACGCCTGTGCCTCGGGCAGTGTGGAGTGTCGATATCAATACTATTATCGATATCAATGATATCAATACCAGTACCAATACTGATATCAATACCGATATTGATCGTCTCCATTCAGGTGGATGCTCGGAGCATCGACGGCAGCACTCCTCTGTGTGACGCCTGTGCCTCGGGCAGCGTGGGGTGTTGATATCAGTACTGATATCAATATCAGTATCAGTACCAATACTGATATTGATGATATCAATACCAATACCAATACCGATATTGATCCTGTCTGTTCAGGTGGACGCTCGGAACATTGACGGCAGCACTGCTCTGTGTGACGCCTGTGCCTCGGGCAGCGTGGGGTGTCGATATCAATACTGATATCAATATCAATGATATCAATACCAGTACCAATACTGATATCAATACCGATATTGATCCTCTCCGCTCAGGTGGACGCTCGGAACATTGACGGCAGCACTGCTCTGTGTGACGCCTGTGCCTCGGGCAGCATGGAGTGTCGATATCAATACTGATATCGATATCAGTATCATTACCAATATTGATATTGATGATACCAATACTGATATCAATACCAATATTGATCCTCTCCGCTCAGGTGGACGCTCGGAACATTGACGGCAGCACTCCTCTGTGTGACACCTGTGCCTCGGGCAGCGTGGGGTGTCAATATCAATGCTGATATCAATATCAATGATATCAATACCAGTACCAATACTGATATCAATACCGATATTGATCCCATCTGTTCAGGTGGACGCTCGGAACATCGAGAGCAGCACTGCTCTGTGTGACACCTGTGCCTCGGGCAGCGTGGGGTGTCGATATCAATACTGATATCGATATCAATGATATCAATACTGATATCAATACCGATATTGATCCTCTCCGCTCAGGTGGATGCTCGGAACATTGACGGCAGCACTCCTCTGTGTGACGCCTGTGCCTCGGGCAGCGTGGGGTGTCGATATCAATACTGATATCGATATCGATGATATCAATGCTGATATTGATGATATCAATGCTGATATTGATTATATCAATACCAATATCAATACCAATATTAATATCAATACCGATATTGATCCTGTCTGCTCAGGTGGATGCTCGGAACATTGACGGCAGCACTCCTCTGTGTGACGCCTGTGCCTCGGGCAGCGTGGGGTGTTGATATCAATACTGATATCGATATCAGTATCATTACCAATATTGATATTGATGATACCAATACTGATATCAATACCGATATTGATCCTCTCCGCTCAGGTGGACGCTCGGAACATTGACGGCAGCACTCCTCTGTGTGACGCCTGTGCCTCGGGCAGCGTGGGGTGTCGATATCAGTACCAATATCAATATCAGTACCAATACTGATATTGATGATACCAGTACCAATACCGATATTGATCATCTCCATTCAGGTGGATGCTCGGAACATTGACGGCAGCACTCCTCTGTGTGACGCCTGTGCCTCGGGCAGCGTGGAGTGCGTGCGGCTGTTGCTGGCGCACGGCGCCAAGGTGAACCCTCCGCTCTACACGGCGTCACCGCTGCACGAGGCCTGCATGAACGGTACGGGCTGGGGAGCGGGGTGGACGGGGAACTTCCCGGTGGGAAAGGGTTGGGAAAACCTCCCCGGCTGAGCAGGAAAGGGACAGGAAAATCTCCATTTTTCCCTGCAGAAACCCCTCTGATCCCATTCTGATCCCGTTTTTCCCATTTCTGATCCCAGTTTTCCCAGGTTTGATCCTGTTTTTCCCTGCAGAGACCTCTTCCTTTTCCCTTGATAAATCCCATTTTCCCTGGCTAAATCCACTTTTCCCTGCCTGGTATTACTTTTCCATGGATAAATCCCCTTTTCCCTGGATAAATTTCCTTATCCATGGATAAATCCCCTTTTCCGTGCCTGGAATTACTTTTCCCTGGATAAATTCCCTTTTCCCAGGATAAATCCCCTTTTCCCTGGATAAATTCCCTTTTCTTGGCTGGAATTCCTTTTCCCTGCCTGGAATTCCCATTTCCTTGGATAAATCCCCTTTTCCCTGGATAAATCCTCTTTTCCCTGGATGAATTCCCTTTTCCCTGGATAAATTCCCTTTTTCCTCCCTGGATTCCCTTTTCCCTGCCTGGAATTCCCATTTCCTTGGATAAATCCTCTTTTCCCTGGATAAATCCCCTTTTCCCTGGCTAACCCCCATTTCCTTGCCCAGATCCCCTTTTCCCGGTGGGATTTTCCCGGCGGGATTTTCCCGGCGGGATTTTCCCGGTGGGATTTTCCTGGCGGGATTTTCCCGGCGGAATTTTCCTGGTGGGATTTTCCTGGCAGGATTTTCCTTGCGGGATTTTCCCGGTGGGATTTTCCTGGTGGGATTTTCCCGGTGGAATTTCCCTGGCAGGATTTTCCCGGCAGGATTTTCCCGGCGGGATCATCTCCACCACCAGCGTGCGATCCCTCGGAATCTTTCTTGGATCCCCTAAGGAACCCTCCATTCCCCAGGGTGAATTCCCGGCCGGAATTCTCCCGGGGCCCCTCGAGTCCGTTCCCGTTTTCCCACGGGATTTTCCCGTTTTTCCGGCCGCAGGGAGCTCGGAGTGCGTGCAGCTCCTCATCGACGTCGGCGCCAACCTGGAGGCTCACGACTGCCACTTCGGGACTCCGCTGCACGTGGCCTGCGCGCGCCAGCACCTGCGCTGCGCCAAGCTGCTGCTGCAGGCGGGTACGGACGGCGTTCCCGGCCTTCCCGGTCACCTTCCCGGCGTTCCCGGTGTTCCCAGTGCCCTTCCCAGTGTTCCTGGCATCCCTCTGCCATTCCCAACCTTCCCGGTGTTCCTCGTGCCCTTCCCGGTGTTCCCGGTGACCTTCCCGGTGTTCCTGGTGCCCTTCCCGATGTTCCTAGCGTTCCCGGTGACCTTCCCGGTGTTCCCGGTGTTCCTGGTGCCCTTCCCAATGTTCCTGGCGTTCCTGGTGCCCTTCCTGGTGTTCCCGGTGCTCTTCTCAGTGTTACCGGTGTTCCCAGTGTTCCTGGTGACCTTCCCAGTGTTCCTGGTGTTCCTGGTGCCCTTCCCGGTGTTCCCGGTGACCTTCCCAGTGTTCCTGGTGTTCCTGGCATTCCCGGTGCCCTTCCCGATGTTCCTGGCATCCCTCTGCCACTCTCAACCTTCCCAGTGTTCCTGGCATTCCCGGTGTTCCCGGTGCCCTTCCCGGTGTTCCCAGTGTTCCCAGTGTTCCTGGCATTCCTGGTGTTCCCGGTGACCTTCCCAGTGTTCCCAGCATCCCTCTGCCATTCCCAACCTTCCCGGTGTTCCTGGTGTTCCTGGCATTCCCAGCATTCCCAGTATTCCTGATATTCCTGGTGTTCCCAGCATTCCCGTCTTTCCTGCCATTCCCAGCATTCCTGGCCGGCATTCCCGGCATTTTTGCCATTCCCAGCGTTCCCGGCCTTCCCAGCCTTCATTCCCTGCTGGATCCCTTTTCCCAGCTGGATTCTGCCCGGATCCCTTTCCCTGCCTGGATCCCTTTCCCAGCCTGGATCCCTTTTCCAGCCGGATCCCTTTTCCAGCCGGATCCCCATCCATCCCCCTTGGATCCCCTTTCCCCACTGGATCCCTTTCCCCACTGGATCCCGTTTCCGCCCAGATCCCTTCCCTGCTGGATCCCATTTCCCCCTGGACCCTTTTCCTGCCCAGATCCCGTTTCCCCAGCTGGATCCTGCCTGGATCCCATTTTCCTCCCAGATCCCCAGATCCTGGATCTCCTGATCCTGGCTCCCCCCTGATCCCAGCTCCCCTGATCTTGGCTCCATGCCCTTTCCCCCCGGGATCCCCAGATCCCATTTCCCCCCTGGATCCCAGCTCCCCCCTGGATCCCAAATCCCCATATC
Source organism: Periparus ater (assembly GCA_032357785.1). Lineage (NCBI taxonomy): Eukaryota > Metazoa > Chordata > Aves > Passeriformes > Paridae > Periparus > Periparus ater. The sequence goes on along the minus strand of CM063608.1, from coordinate 72,562,604 downwards.
CCAGCTCTCCCCAAATCCCAGCTCCCCCAGATCCCAGCTCCCCCCTGGATCCCGAATCCCCAGATCCCAGCTCCCCCAGATCCCAGATCCCCCCAGATCCCATTTCCTCCCTGCTCCCAGCTCCCCGATCCCGGCTCCCCAGTTCCCATTTCCCCCCCAGTCCTGGCTCCCCCACATCCCATTTCCCCCTCGATTCCGGATCCCCGATCCCAGCTCCCCAGATCCCATTTCCCCCCCTGATCTCGGATCCCCAGATCCCATTTCCCTCCCAATCCTGGATCCCATATCCTGGATCCCAGCTCCTCAGATCCCATTTCCCCCCTGGATCCATCCAGATCCCCAGATCCCATTTCCCCTCTGGATCTCCCCAGATCCCCAGATCCCATTCCCCCGCCGATCCCAGCTCCCCAGATCCCATATCCTGGATCCCAGATCCCCAGATCCCATTTCCCCCCGGATCTCCCCAGATCCCCAGATCCCCCCCCCCCCTCCCAGATCCCCAGATCCCATTTCCCCCCTGGATCCCAGATCCCCAGATCCCATTTCCCCCCTGGATCTCCCCAGCTCCCCAGATCCCTGATCCCAGATCCTCGATCCCAGATCCCTGATCCCAGATCCCCGATCCCGGATCTCCGGGTGTTTTTCCCGGTTCCAGGGGCGCAGGTGAACGCGGCCAAGCTTCACGAGACGGCGCTGCACCACGCGGCCAAGGCGCGCTGCGCCGCCCTGGTCCGGCTCCTCGTGGAGTTCGGAGCCGACGTCAACGCCCGCGACAACCGCGGCCGCAAACCCTCGGACTACAGCGGGAACGGCGGAGCCGCCGCCCGCTGCTTCCAGTTCTACGAGAGTGAGTGGGGAGATTCCCGCTTTTCCCGGGAATTCGGGAAGAGACGCGCGCCGAGACGGGGGTGTGCCGGTGGGGGGATGGGAAGGGGTGATCCCAGGGATTGTCTGATCCCAGGGATTGATCCCAAGGATTGTCTGATCCCAGGGATTGTCTGATCCCAGGGATTGATCCCAGGGATTGATCCCAAGGATTGTCTGATCCCAAGGACTGATCCCAAGGATTGTCTGATCCCAGGGATTGTCTGATCCCAGGGATTGATCCCAAGGATTGTCTGATCTTGGGGATTGGCTGATCCCAGGGATTGGCTGATCCCAAGGATTGGCTGATCCCGGGGATTGATCCCAGGGATTGTCTGATCCCAGGGATTGTCTGATCCCACGGATTGGCTGATCCCAGGGATTGATCCCGAGGATTGTCTGATCCCAAGAATTGTCTGATCCCGAGGATTGGCTGATCCCAAGAATTGTCTGATCCCAGGGATTGTCTGATCCCAGGGATTGTCTGATCCCAGGGATTGTCTGATCCTAGGGATTATCCCATTTTTCCCCATTTTTCCCCATTCCTGACCCATTTTCCCCATTTCTCCCATTTTCCCCCGTTTTCCCCGTTTCTGACCCATTTCTCTCCCATTTTCTCCCGTTTTTCCCCATTCCTGACCCATTTTTCCCTGTTTTTCCCTATTCCTGACCGGTTTCTCTCCCGTTTTTCCTTGTTTCTCCCCGTTTTTCCCCATTGTTTTTCCTGTTTCCTGACGTTTTTCTCTCCCGTTTTTCCCCATTCTTCCTGACCGGTTTCTCTCCCATTTCTCTCCCATTTTTCCCGTTTCCTGACATTTTTCTCTCCCATTTTTCCCTGTTTCTCCCCGTTTTTCCTGACCCATTTCTGTCCCGTTTCTCTCCCCTTTTTCCCTGTTGTTTCTCCCTGTTGTTTTCCCATTTCTCTCCCGTTTTTCCCCATTTTTCCCATTTCCTGACTCATTTCTCTTCCGTTTTTCCCCGTTGTTTTTCCCCATTGTTTTCCCCATTTCCTGACCCTTTCTCTCCCATTTTCCCCATTTTTCCCATTTCCTGACCCATTTCTCTCCCATTTTTCCCCATTTTTCCATTTCCTGACCTGTTTCTCTCCTGTTTTTCCCTGTTGTTTTTCCCCATTTTTCCCGTTTCCTGACCCATTTCTCTCCCATTTTTCCCCAATTTTCCCATTTCCTGACCCTTTCTCTCCCGTTTTTCCCCAATTTTCCCATTTCCTGACCCGTTTCTCTCCCGTTTTTCCCCATTTTCCCATTTCCTGACCCGTTTCTCTCCCATTTCTCTCCCATTTTTCCATTTCCTGACCCATTTCTCTCCCGTTTTTCCCCATTGTTTTCCCCCATTGTTTTCCCCATTTCCTGACCCATTTCTCTCCCATTTTTCCCCATTTTTCCCATTTCCTGACCCATTTCTCTCCCGTTTTTCCCCGTTTTTTTTCCCTGTTGTTGTTTTTTCCCATTTCCTGACCCGTTTCTCTCCTGTTTTCCCGTTTCCTGACCCGTTTTTCCCATTTTTCCCCGCAGGAACGCCGCTGTCCCTGGCCCAGCTGTGCCGCCTCGCCGTGCGCCGAGCCGCCGGCCAACGCGGGCAGCACAAAATCTCCAAGCTGCAAATCCCGCCCCGGCTCATCCGCTTCCTCTCCTACGACTGAATCCCGGGAATCCCGGCAATTCCAGAGGATTTCTCCTTCTCTTCTACCTCCCCCACCCCCCCAAAAAATCCCGTTCATTTCATCGGAGGCGCTGCTGCTGTGACCGGGATTGCTCAGGAATTCCTCTTTTCCCTCGGAATTTCCCCCGGCTTGGGAATTTCAGGCTCTTCCTGGTGGATTCCCCTTCCCGGATTTTCCCGGATTTTCCCGGATTTCCTCGGTGGGATCCAGCCAGGGGGGAGGGGGGAGGGGTAAATGTGGAGCGGGAATCATTCCAGCCGGGAATTCCACGCTCCGGAGCCGCTCGGCACCTCCGGTCCCGTTTCGATCCCGATTTTCCCTGCAGAGACCCCTCTGATCCCGATTTTCCCATTTTGATCCCATTTCGATCCCGTTTTTCCCATTTCTGATCCCGATTTTCCCATTTCTGATCCTGATTTTCCCATTCCTGATCCCGATTTTCCCATTTTGATCCCATTTCGATCCCGTTTTTCCCATTTCTGATCCCGTTTTTCCCATTTTTATCTCATTTTCCCCATTTTGATCCCATTTTTCCCATTTCTGATCCCATTTTCCCCATTTTGATCCCATTTTTCCCATTTCTGATCCCATTTTCCCCATTTTCATCCCATTTTTCCCATTTCTGATCCAATTTTTCCCATTTTGATCCCGTTTTTCCCATTTTTATCTCATTTTCCCCATTTTGATCCCATTTTTCCCATTTCTGATCCCATTTTCCCCATTTTGATCCCATTTTTCCCATTTCTGATCCCATTTTCCCCATTTTCATCCCATTTTTCCCATTTCTGATCCAATTTTTCCCATTTTGATCCCATTTTTCCCATTTTTATCTCATTTTCCCCATTTTGATCCCATTTTTCCCATTTCTGATCCCATTTTCCCCATTTTCATCCCATTTTTCCCATATCTGATCCCGATTTTCCCATTTCTGATCTCATTTTTCCCATTTTGATCCCATCTTTCCCATTTTGATCCCGATTTTCCCATTTCTGATCCCATTTTCCCCATTTTCATCCCATTTTTCCCATTTCTGATCCCATTTTTCCCTGCACGACCCCTCTGACCCCGTTTCGATCCCGTTTTTCCCTGCAGGGCTCACCCATCCCCTTCTGCCTGATCCCAGCTGGAATTCCAGGATTTTTGGGAATGACCCAGGACACTTTTCCCAGGAGGGGAAATCCTTGGGATCGGATCCCACCCTCGGGAATAACCCCGGGACAATTCCCTGGAAATCCGGGAATTCCCAATTCACCATTCCCTGGGGGCTGGAGGCCGGGAATTTCGGGAATTTTGGGAATTTTGGGGTTTTCCAGGAGCATCCAGAGGAATGTTTGTCCCTTTCCCAGCCCTTTCCCTGATCCCTCGGGATCCAGCGGGAGATTCGGGAATTTCGGGATGGATTTTCCCCCTCTGGAGCTCTTTTCCCAATCCTGGAGCCTCTCCCGGGCTTGGGATTGGAATTCCCGGCCGGAATTCCCGGCTGGAATTTTGTCCTTGGATCTTTGAGCCGGAATTCTCCTCCCCCTCCCGGATTTTCCCTGTTTTTCCCACTAATCCCGGAAAACCGCGGAGCTTCCCGACGATCCCTGCGGAACCCCCGGAATCCGCCGGGAACGCGGAGCTGGAGGAGTTTTTATGGGAATTCCTTTTCCCTTGGATCTGTTCCTCCCCTTTCTCATCCTGGAAAATCCCAAATCCTGCCGGTCCCATCCCCCCTTTTTGGGATTCCCACAAATCCGGAATTGTGGAAGCTCAGGGAAGCCCCAAAAGTGATTTTGGGGATTTTTTATTTTGTGGGATTCGTCCCTGGGAATGGCAGGAAAGAGCTTGGGTGGGAGAATTTAGGGATCCCAAATTCCTTTTAAGAATTCCCAAATCCCATTTTAGGATCCCAAATTCCCTTTAAGAATTCTCAAATTCCCTTTTAGGATCCCAAATTCCCTTTTAGGGTCCCAAATGCCTTTCAGGATCCCAAATTCCCTTTCTTGGATCCCAAATTCTCTTAAAGAATTCCCAAATTCCCATTTAGGATCCCAAATTCCCTTTAGAATCCCAAATTCCCATTTTAGGATCCCAAATTCCCTTTTTAGGATCCCAGTTTCCCTTTCAGGATCCCAAATTCCCTTTCACAATCCCAAATCCCATTTTAGGATCCCAAATTCCCTTTTAGGGTCCCAAATGCCTTTCAGGATCCCAAATTCCCTTTCCAGGATCCCAAATTCCCTTTCCAGGATCCCAAATTCCCTTTCTTGGATCCCAAATTCCCTTAAAGAATTCCCAAATTCCCATTTAGGATCCCAAATTCCCTTTAAGAATTCTCAAATTCCTTTTTAGGATCCCAAATTTCCTTTTAGGGTCCCAAATCCCATTTTAGGATCCCAAATTCCCTTTTCAGGATCCCAAATCCCTTTCAGGATCCCAAATTCCCTTCCTTGGATCCCAAATTCCCTTTCCAGGATCACAAATTTCTTTTTAGGATCCCAAATCCCTTTTAGGATCCCAAATCCCATTTTAGGATCCCAAATTCCCTTTAGGATCCCAAATCCCATTTTAGGATCCCAAACTCCCTTTAGGATCCCAAATTCCCTTTCCAGGATCCCAAATTCCCATTTCAGGATCCCAAATTCCCTTTAAGAATTCTCAAATTCCCTTTCAGGATCCCAAATTTCCTTTTTAGGGTCCCAAATTCCCTTTCAGGATCCCAAATTCCCTTTCAGGATCCCAAATTCCCTTTCAGGATCCCAAATTCCCTTCCTTGGATCCCAAATACCCTTTCCAGGATCACAAATTTCCTTTTAGGATCCCAAATCCCATTTTAGGATCCCAAACTCCCTTTAGGATCCCAAATTCCCTTTCCAGGATCCCAAATTCCCTTTAAGAATTCCCAAATTCCCTTTCAGGCGTTTTCCCAACCCTCCCGACCCCGGTAAATCGATGGAATTACAAAATCCAGGTTTTCCTTGGAAAAGCAGGAAGATTCCAACAATAAATTCCCGAATTCCGTGGATTCCGCCTTCGTTTTTCCCGGATTTTTCAGTTTGGGGTTTTTTTATTTTCCCAAAAATCCCTTTAGGAATTGCTGGAGATGGGAACGGGGAGAGCCCCGGGCTGGAATTCCGGCCTGGAAAAACGGGAACGGTCGGATTTGGGCTGAGGACTCTCCTGATCCAGGGATTGCTGGGAATAATTCCATGAATCCCATTCATTCATCCCATTAATTCCATTCATTCCATTAATTCCATTCATTAATTCAATTAAATCCATTCATTAATTCCATTAAATCCATTTATTAATTCCATCCATTCCATTCATTAATTCCATCCATTCCATTTATTAATTCCATTCATTCCATTTATTAATTCCATTCATTCCATTTATTAATTCCATGAATTCTGTTTATTCCATTTATTCCATTTGTTCCATTAATTTCATTTATTCCATTAATTAATTAATTCAATTTATTATTTCTATTTATTCCATTTATTAATTCCATTTATTCCATTTATTCCATGAATTCCATGATTCCGTTAATTAATTCCATGTATTCCATTTATTAATTCAATTTAATTCTATTAATTCCAATCATTAATTCCATTAATTCCATTAATTCAGTTTATTCCATGAATTCATTAATTGTATTAATTCCATTAATTCCATTAATTAACTCCATATATTCCATTTATTAATTCCACTAATTCCATGTATTAATTCCATGGATTCCATTTATCCCATTTATTAATTCCATGAATTCTCTTAATTCCATTCATTAATTCCATTAAGTCCATGAATTCCATTTATTAATTCCATTAATTCTATTTATTAATTCCATTTATTAATTCCATTAATTCCATTTATTAATTCCATTAATTCCATTTATTAATTCCATTAATTAATTCAATTAATTCTATTAATTCTATTTATTAATTCCATTTATTAACTCCATTAGTTCCATTTATTAATTCCATTAATTCCATTAATTCCATGAATTCCATTAATTCCATTTATTAATTCCATTAATTAATTCCATTAATTCTATTTATTCTATTAATTCCATTTATTAATTCCATTAATTAATTCCATTAATTAATTCCATTAATTAATTCCATGAATCCCAGATTCCGGCTGGAATTTCTCGGGATCTTCCCGGGATTTTTGGGAGCTGCTGGATCCCAAACCCTTCCCTGGGGATTTGGGGAATTCCGGGAATTCCGGGAATAAACCCCGGGATTGAGCCCCTTTATCCCCAAATCCCCCCGGGCCCTTCCCGCTCTTCCCAAATTCCGAACCCCGCTGGAATTCCGGGATAATTCCGGGATAATTCCGGGAGAAAGGAGCTGGATCCCGGCAGCTTTTCCCGCCTTTTTGGGTTTATCCCGGGAAACCGAGCTGGGATCGAAGGGATTCCTTGGGAAGCTGCAAAATTCCGCTCCCAGATTCCCTGGAGGAGACGAATCCCCGCGGGAATTCCCAAATCCCTGGGAAAGCCGGGAAAGGGAAAACTCGGAGCAAAGCCAGGATTGGAATTCCCGGTTTTTACAAACAATTCAAGGAAAAATTCCCAGAGTTTTCCCCGGGATCCTCTGGGATTCCGTCCCTCCTCTGGATTTGGGAATGGATCCACCCAAAGGTGGAAAATCCCGAGTTTTCCTTCACCCCTGAGCTCCGTTTTCCCGGAGAACCGGAGATCCAGCCGAGTTTTCCGAGGAGATCCCAAATTTTGGGGTGGATTTGGGGGAGTCTGGAGAAAATCCCTGGAGCAGCAGCTCCGGCTTTTATCCCAAAACGGGAATTTTCCAGCCCAAACCCCCAGGGAAGCACGGGAGGGATCGAATCCCAGCCATTCCTTGGGATTTCTGGGAAGCGGGATCGATCCATCGGCTTTTCCCTCCTCTCCCTGCATCCTGAAAATCCCAAAATTCCCAAAATTCCCAGAATTCCCTCACGTTTCCCTCAGCAGCGTGGAGATGGATCCGGAGCCTCGGCGGTGCCCAAAGGGAGATCCCGGATTTTCCCTGGATCCGGGAAATGTTGGGAAAGGGAAAATCTCTTTCCTGCTGGGAATTCGGGCACCTGGAATTTTGTTCCCGATGAAAACTCGGGAAGGTTTGAGTTTATTCCCGATTAAAAATTCACTATCGGAAAGTCTCATCCGCGTCCGACTGTTGTCGCTGTGGAATCCTGATCCCGAATTCCAGAGCTGGGAGAGCTGGGAATGTTCTCCTGGAGAAGGGAAGGATCCAGGGAGAGCTTCCAGAACATTCCAGGAGATAAAGGGGATCCAGGAGAGCTGGAATTTGGGAAAGGCCTGGAGGGACAGGAGCCAGGGAATGGCTCCAGATTGGAAAAGGGGAATTGGGATGGGATTTGGGAATTCCCAGAGCAGCTGTGGCTGCCCCTGGATCCCGGGAATGTCCAAGGAAGGGTTGGAGCAGCCTGGGATGGTGGGATTGGAATGGGATGGGATTGAAGGTCCCTGGATCCCATCCCAAAGCATTCCGGGATTCTGGGATTTGGGAGGCTGCGAATCCATGCCGAGGGATTTTTCTGGGAAATGGGGATGGGCAAGAGAGGGAAAGGGAAGGGAGAGCCTTGGTGGCTTCCTGAGATTGCAAGGGAAGGCCCTGGGTCCATCAATTCCTTGGAGAGGAGATGGATCCAATGTCAGGCTCTGGAGCCAGGCTGGGAGAGCTGGGAATGTTCTCCTGGAGAAGGGAAGGATCCAGGGAGAGCTTCCAGCACATTCCAGGGGATAAAGGGGATCCAGGAGAGCTGGAATTTGGGAAAGGCCTGGAGGGGCAGGAGCCAGGGAATGGCTCCAGATTGGAAAAGGGGAATTGGGGTGGGATTTGGGAATTCCCAGAGCAGCTGTGGCCGCCCCAAACCCCTGGAATTTCCAAGGATGGGTTGGAGCAGCCCGGGATGTTGGGAATTGTCCCTGCCCATGGAATTGGCTGATCCCGAAGGTTCCATTCCCACCCAAACCATTCCATGATTCCATAAAAAACCCCACGAGGTCCCTCCCCTTCCCCAAATTCCTTTCCCTCCTCCTTTCCCAGGGAAATCTCGCTAAAAACCGGGAAGAAAAACCGGGATTGGGAATTTCCCAGAGAAATCCTGAGCTCCAAAACGGAGCCTGGGAAATCTCCAAAGAAAGAGGGAGGAAAACCGGGAAAAAACCGGGAGAATCCCATTTTTCCCGAAGGAAATCTCCGGCCGATTCCAGCCAGAACCGATCCCGATGGGGAGGAGCCGCCCGTGGAGGTTTGAGGAGGAATTTTTGGGATGAATTGTGGGAAAATTCCCGAATTCCGCAGGATTTGGGTGCGGGAGCCTCTTCCCCCCGCTTGGCGGAGCTGCTCCCCCCTGGAAAAGCTCCCAAAAAAATCCCCGGGAATTGGGAATTCCCGATCCGCCCCTCGGAGCCGGAATTCCCTTTTTTGTTTTTTATCCCAGAAAAACTCAATCCCGCTGAATTTTGGGATAAAAATTGGGGATTTGGGATTTCTTTTTTTTTTTCGGTTCCAACCACCGGACTCCAATTCCCACGGTCTCCAAAAGATTTGGAATTCCGGGAATAAAAAGATTTGGAATTCTGGAATAAAATTCCCTCTGCTCTCGGCTCAGATCAGGAAAGATTTTAAGGAGAAAATCGGGAATTTCGGGAAAGGTTTGGATGGGATTGGAGAGCCCAGGGCAGCTTCTGCCTCCGTGGATGTGCTGGAAATAGGGAAAAATAAAGGGGAAAATGGGGAAAAATGGGGAAAACCAGGGAAAAATGGGGGGAAACCAGGGAAAAATATAGGGGGAAATAGGGAAAAATAGGGATAAATGGGGAAAAATAGGGAAAAACAAGGAAAAACAGGGAAAATAGGAAAAAATGGGGAAAAAATGAGAAAAAACGGGAAAATGGGGAAAAATGGGGAAAACCAGGGAAAAATATAGGGGGAAATAGGGAAAATAGAGAGAAATGGGGAAAAATAGGGAAAAATAGGGAAAAACAAGGAAAAACAGGTAAAATAGGGAAAAATGGGGAAAGAAATGAGAAAAAAGAGGGAAAAATAGGGGAAAATAGGGATAAATGGGAAAAATAGGGGAAAATGGGGAAAATCAGGGAAAAATTGGGAAAAAATTGGGATAAATGGGGGAAAAATTGGAAAAATATAGGAGGAAATAGGGTAAAATAGGGGAAAATAAGGAAAAATAGGGAAAAACAAGGAAAACCAGGAAAAACAGGGAAAAATGGAGAAAAATAGGGAAAAAGGGGGGAAAATTGGGAAAAATATAGGGAGAAATAAAGAAAAACAAGGAAAAATAGGGAAAAATTGAGAAAAATTGGGAAAAATGGGGAAAATTGGGGAAAATTGGGGAAAATGGGGAAAAATAGGAAAAAATAGGGAAAATAGGGAGAAATAGGGAAAAATAGGGAAAAATGGGGAAATAGGGAAAATTAGGGGAAAATAAGGAAAAACAAGGAAAAAACACGGAAAATGGGGAAAATGGAGAAAAATAGGGAAAAATAGGGAAAAATGGGGAAAAATTTGGGAACATAGGGAAAAATCTAGGGAAAAATAGGGAAAATAGGGAAACACAGGGAAGAATAGGGAAAAACCAGGAAAAACAGGGAAAAAATAGGGAAAAATAAGGAAAAATAGGGAAACAGGGAAACATAAATAGGGGGAAAATAGGGGGAAATAATGGAAAATAGGGAAAAATAGGGGAAAATAGGGGAAAAATTGGGAAAAAAGGGAAAAATAGGGAAAAATGAGGGTGGAGGAGCCGCAAAATTGTAATTCCTTCTTTTCAGCTGTTTTTTTTGGGGGTTTTTTTTGGGATTTCTCCTTTCCAGAGTCGATTTGGGATCCGTTTGGACCAAAGCGAGAATTCCAGGCGGGATTTTAATGGAGGGAAAAGTGGGAAGCGCTGGGATCTGAAGTGGGAATGGGAGAGGGAATCGGAATTGTTCATCCTTGGGGTGTTTTAGGGAGCGGCAGCTCCAGGTTTATCCCGAGGGAGGGAAAAAAAAGAGGGAAAAGATTCCCGAAAAGCCGTCGGGAAGGGCCGCGGTGACCACGCGGGGCTGAGCTCGCGCTCCTGGGAATTTCCATTAAAATTCCAGAGGGGCTGGAAAACCGAGCGGCTCCGCTTGTGCTCAATCCCTGCAGGGATTCCCGACTTTTCCAGGAATTCTGGCGTGGAGAGGCTGGAATTCCCTCTCTTCTTTTGGGAAAAGCTTGGGAGGTCTCGGTGTTGTTTTCCCAAGTTTAATTTTCCAGTTTAATTGGAAGTTGTTGGGATGGGATGGGAACATTTCGGGTCCCTAAAATTCGAGGGAGAATTTGGGATTGAATCCAGGGGATTTTTCCGGATGCTGGGGGGGTTCCTGAGCCGCTTTTTTTTCCTTCAGAATTCCATTTTAGGGGAAAAGCGGAGTCCAGGAGAGCAGGGCTGGATCCCGGGAGCTGCCGGAGCTCTCGTGGGGTTTTTGGTTGGAAAATCCCTGGAAAAGTGGTGGGAGATGGTCCCTGGTGGAGGCACCGGCTGGATCCGGGAGATTTCCCCGTTCCGGGTGATCCCAGCTAAATCCACCCCAGGGATTCCCCATTCCGTGGATCCCTCACCTGCCATTCCCTGCGGCCCCATCCCAGATCCCATCCCAGGAGATCCCGGCTCCAGATCCCACTCGGGGTGATCCCAGCTGATCCCAATCCCAAACCCCACACAGGATGATCCTCCAGGACCCGTTCCAGGTGATCCCTACTCTGAATGATCTCCCAGATCCCATTCCAGGTGATTCCTGTCCCAAATCCCACACAGGATGATCCTCCAGGACCCATCCCAGGAGATCCCTGGCCCAGATTCCACACCAAATGATCCTCCAGGATCCATTCCAGGTTATCCCCACTTTGGCTGATCTCCCAGATCCTATTCCAGGTGATTCCAATCCCAAATCCCACACCGGATGATCCTCCAGAACCCATTCCAGGTGATCCCTATCCCAGGAGATCCCTGGCCCAGATTCCATGCCAAATGATCCTCCAGGACCTGTTCCAGGTGATCCCTGTCCCAGATCCCACACTGGATGATCCCACAGCTCCAATCCCAGGTGATTCCTATCCCAGATGATTCCCAGCTCCTATCCTGGGAGATCCCTGGCCCAGATTCCACACTGGATGATCCCACAGGATCCATCCCAGCTGATCCCTACCCTGAATCCCACACCAAATGATCCTCCAGGATCCATTCCAGGTGATCCTTACTCTGGATGATCTCCCAGATCCCATCCCACATGATCCCTATCCCAGATCCCACACTGGATGATCCCACAGGATCCATTCCAGGTGATTCCCTATCCCAAATCCCACAGCAGATGATCCCACAGGATCCCTATCCCAGATCCCACACCAGATGATCCTCCAGGACCTGTTCCAGGTGATCCCTGTCCCAGATCCCACACTGGATGATCCCACAGCTCCAATCCCCGGTGATCCCTATCCCAAATCCCATACCAGATGATCCCACAGGATCCATTCCAGCTGATCCCTATCCCAGATCCCACAGCAGATGATCCCACAGGACCCACCCCAGGTGATCCCTACCCCGAATCCCACACCAAATGATCCTCCAGGATCCATTCCAGGTGATCCTTACTCTGGATGATCTCCCAGATCCCATCCCACATGATCACTATCCCAGATCCCACACCAGATGATCCTCCAGGATCCATTCCAAGTTATCCCTATCCCAAATCCCATCCTCCAATCCTCCACCACGAGTTTCAGGCTGGAAAATCGGGACGTGGAGGGATCAGGGAGAGACCCGGGATCCTCCAAACCTCCCCTGGAGCTCCATCCATTTAATTAGGAACCAACAGCGGACGGAATTCCATCGGTCACAGATCCTGCAATTCCATCAGATCCTTCTCCTCCAGAGGGACAATTTGGGGATGAAAACCTGGATTTGGGAAGAGAAATCCCCTCCTTTTCCAGCGCCGAAAACCACGGGACCATCCCGTGTCCATCCGCGTGTCCATCCCAAGGGATGCTGGGAATCTTCCCAGCGCTCTCCCAAGCACCAAATTCAGGGAAAAACGGGAAAAACGAGGATTAAACTTTCTCCGTTGTTGATGGAGCTGCCGGGTCGGGATCATCGTTAGGAAAAACCATCCCGGGATAAGAGGAGTGGAAAAAACATTCTGGGAATGAAACGAGCCGAAAATAGAAGGAGGAAAATAAAAAAGGTCAGGCCTAAAAATACCGGGATGGGTTTGGAGTCGGATCCTGGCATGGAAGGAATAATCCAGGTTTTTGGGAAGGATTAATTTTAATTAATTTTAGCCATCCCATTACAATAGCTCGGACACTCTGGAATTTTTTCCGTCTGGATTTGGGGATTTTGGGGCTGGATTTTTCCCAGCTCTGCTCCTGGGAATGTGAGGGAGAAGGTGCTGGGAGCGAGCGTGGGACGTGCTCGGCTCCGCCAGGACACGCCCGGTTTTCCCGGGAAAACAACTGGGATTGCCAAAGTTCCCAGCCCCAGGGATGGGCTGGAAGTGGGGGTGAAGTCGTGGCGGATCCAAAGTTCCCCACGGAGCAGCTTGGCCCCGTTCCCTCGTTAGCGACTCGGCGTTAATTAGATCCATTGAAATGAATTTTCCTTCCAATTCCTCTGTGGAGGGAATGATCCCATCCCAGGATTGGCCCTCGCTGTGGGGAAACTGAGTCACGGCGAGTTTGGGATTACAGCCAGGAAAGGTGAATCATGCTCTGCTCAGTTTTGGGATGAGGATTAGGGATAAATCCAGCTTTTCTCAGCTTGGAAGAGGGAAAAGCACCCCCGAGATCCTGGGGGTGGAGAGGCAGAGCCCAAAAGTGAGGAGATTTGGGATGGGGACGGCCACATCCCGCTCTCCAGCACCTTTCCAGGAAAAGAGCAGGAATGGGAAGAGGGTGGGGATGAGGTGAGGTTTGGGCCGGACCAGGATGATTTGAGGGAATATTTTCCAGCAGGGAATCCCAAGGAGAAGCCGAATGAAGAAACCACCGGGATGTGGGGGGAACGTTTTTTATTTGACTCGGGGATTTCAGGGAATGCCCCCGGAATATCGACACGAGACATCCCATGGGGACCCCAGATCCATCCGTATCCCAGCAGACGCTGGTTGGTGACGCTCCAAATGGGATCAAAGAGGATTTTTCCAGCCTGGAGAAGGAGGAAGGGGATGGAGGGGCCGGGGCAGAACCACCACAACCTCTGTTCCCTATGGGGGGAAAAAAAAAGAAGGAAAAATTAAAAATAACCCCCCAAAAAATCACCCCAAACGCGGATTTTTTCCACAAGGAGGCCGGGATGGGAGAGAGCCGAGATTTGGGGATTTTCCACGGATTCTGCAGTTACCTGTGGAGCCGTCACTTCTCCGTCATCATCCTCACAAACTCCTCGTAGTTGACCTGCCCGTCGTTGTTGCAATCGGCCTCCTTGATCATCTCGTCCACCTCCTCGTCCGTCAGCTTCTCACCCAGGTTGGTCATGACGTGCCGCAGCTCGGCCGCGCTGATGTAGCCGTTGCCGTCCTTGTCGAAGACGCGGAACGCCTCGCGGATCTCCTCCTCGCTGTCCGTGTCCCTCATCTTCCTCGCCATCAGCGACAGGAACTCCGGGAAATCCACGGTGCCGCTGCCGTCGGCGTCCAGCTCGCCCACCATGTCCTGGAGCTCGGCCTCGGTGGGGTTCTGGCCCAGCGAGCGCATGACGGTGCCCAGCTCCTTGGTGGTGATGCAGCCGTCGCCGTCGCGGTCGAAGAGGGAAAAAGCTTCCTTGAATTCCGCGATTTTCTCCTCCGACAGCCGCTCGGCCATGCTGCTTCCCGCCGGCACGCGGCTCTGTCCCGGCACGCCGAGGCCTCGGCGGGGAGGAGGAGATGGAGCCTCCTCCCTTGGGATGCCTCTCCCTGGATCAGCAGGAGGAGGAGGAGGAGGCAGGAATGGGAATGATCCGGAAGTTTTGGGAGCTGGGGAAGGAGAATGAGCCAAGCCCTGCGGGCCAGCCTGGCTCTCGTCCCGCCGCTCCCACGGTGGCAGATCCCAACAAAGCTCTCACCACGGGATTCGGGCTGTGGCTCCGTGGTTTCGGTGGGGGTGACCCACCCGCGCTTCTCCCAGTTTTTGGGATATTTTGGATGGCTCTGGAGCTGTAGGAAGGAGTTGGAGAGGTCCCTCCCCCGCTCCCAGAGCTGCTGTGGCACATCGGAGGCGCCGAGGGAGGATCCCCCGGTGCAGGCCCCGGCAGATCCCGGCTGCCCGGAGCCGCCGCTCCCGCTCGGAGCTGCCGCGGCCCTGAGGCCCCTCCGGGGTTGGATGTGGGTGGTGACGCGGAGCTGGGCCAGGGGAGGGCTCGGGGTCCTGCCCGACCTCAGGGGGAGCGGAACGTTCTCCCCAGGGTGAGGGTTTACTCATCTCTTACTCAGGGAGTAAAGCAGGGGACAGGGACAAATGAGGGGGTGTTTCTCTGTCCAGATGGATCCCATCCATCCATCCATGGATTCCATCCCTCCATAGATTCCATCCATCCATGGATCCCACCTATCCACCCATCCATGGATCCCATCCATCCACGGATCCCATCCATCCATCCATGGATTCCATCCCTCCATAGATTCCATCCATCTATCCATCCATGGATCCCATCCATCCATTCATGGATTCCATCCATCATCCATCCATCCATCCCATCCATCCATGGATCCCATCCATCCATTCATGGATTCCATCCATGGATCCCACCTATCCGTCCATCCATCCATCCATCCATCCATCCATCCATCCATCCATCCATCCATCCATCCATCCATCCATCCATCCATCCCATCCATCCATCCATCCCAGCGGTCCGGAATTTCCCCAGCAGGAGATAATTTGACTTTCTCAGCGACAGGAAGTCGGCACCAGTCGATCCCAGTTTAACCCAGTGAGGAATTAGAGCTGGGATTTGGAGGGAAGGGCACAGGCCAGAACTTGGCCCACGGGACAGCCGAGGAACGCTGGGATAAATCTGGGAGGGGAAAAATCTCCTGTGGAAAAAGCTCTGGGCGTGTGGAAGGCCGCAATTCCGGGGAGGAATTGTGGGAGCCGTGCTGGGAACCTGTCGGGCGAGAGGTGTCGGGGAGAGAGGCCCTGGCAGCTCCTCTTGTGCAAGAGCTGCTCCCTCATCACGTGTCTGATCACCCTCACGCGCTGTTTGCTCCAGGTTGAATTAGATCCGACCCAAACTGCCGGGAAGAGCCAAGGGGAGGCGGAGCCGGCCAGGATCCGCCTGGGAGAAGCCGATCCCGGTGGATCCCGGGGGTCTGGAGGCCTGGGAGGGATCAGGTGTTGGTTCAAACTCGGGAGAGGGGTTGGAGCTCACACGGGCGGGATTTGGGGTTCCTGTGGCACCCGGCTGAGGGTGGAACGGTTCCGATTCCAGAGCGGCCCTGGGCGTGGATCAAAGCTGGAATCTGCTGCTTCCTTCCCATGAAATACCTGTGGGATGGGAGCCCAGCCCATCCCATGGATCCCAGACCATGGATCCCATCCCATCCATGGATCCCAACCCATCCCATGGATCCCATCCCATCCATGGATCCCAGACCATCCCATGGATCCCAGCCCATGGATCCCATCCCATCCATGGATCTCATCCCATTCCACAGATCCCATCTCATTCCATTGATCCCATCCCACAGATCCCATCTCATTCCATTGATCCCATCCCATCCCACAGATCCCATCCCATTTTTACATCCATTTTCAGGATAAGGTCAAAGCCAGCCCTTGACTTTGTCCGTGCCTCGTTTACCGGGATAATTATCCCAATAAAACTTCCCGTGATTTATGGGCTAATCCCATTTCCAGCTCCGGGGTGGGCTGCGGGGAGGGGAGACCACCCTGCCGGGATCGGCTTTTTGGCAGCTCCGTGTCCCGGGATGTCTCCACCTGGAGCTGGGCAAGTTCTGCTTTGATGCAGGAGGGCCCCGTTCAAGCCTCACACGGAGTTTTCCGGGCTCCGTGTCTGGTTTGGAGGGGCCTAATCCAGGGAAACGGGGGAGGGGAAAAGATTCCGGCGGCGCGGAAGGTGAAAAGCTTCCAGCGGGATTGTCCCGAGGCGGCCGGGCTGCCAGATGTGCGCAGATGTGTCTGGGTTTGCAGCTGCAGACGCAGCGGGGAGGGGAAGGGGGGATGAATTCATGGAAAAAGGGAAAGTTGGGAGGCGGAGAAGGAAAAGGCTCCGACAGGGAAAGCTCCGAGGGGCCCCCGTGGCCCTGCAGGAATCCAGGAGAGGCTCTGGGGTTGGAGCTCCACAAATCCCGGCAAAAACAACGCCGAGGTTTGGTGTGGAAAATGGGATTTTGGAGAGGATGGGCTCGGGGTTGATCCCAGAACGGCTGCGAGGGTCTCGAGGATTTTGGGAGTGAAATTTGGGATTTTCAGACTTTGCTTCCATGGAGATTCCCAAATCCAAGGGTGAACTGAAGGGCAGCTGGAGCAAAGGGACCCCGATGTCCCCGTGGGGAAGGGGCTGGGATTGGGATGTGGGAATTCCCGGGAGGACTCTGCCCCACGGTGATCCCGACTCCGGGAAACGCCGGAGCCGTCGGCTCCGCTCCGGTGCCACATCCATTGGCACATTCCCAATCCCTTCCTGGCACAGGGATGGCACCACAGGTTCCCTCCCCTCTGCCCTTGGGAATTTTATCCCGTGGGATGGGGCAGAGGCGCGGCTGGGATCCCATGGAATTCCACAGGAGGAATCCAGGGAAGCACGGCTTGTTTAGTCTGGAGAAGGGAGGGCCGAGACGGCTGCACATTCCAGCAGGAGGGACGGAGCAGGGAGAGGAACCGGCGCGAGTCGGGGGGAACGAATTAAAGGGAATTACTTCCAAAGGGAATTAGGGAATTCTGGCCGATTTGCCGTCGGCTGCAGGATGAGGAGACGAAGATTTAACCCAGCAGAAAATCCACGGATTTCCTCTCCCTGTGCTCCAGCAGCTCACCGATGCTTTTTTGGAAGGAGGAGCCGTTTTTCCAGCTTCTCCCTGAATTCCCTCTGGACACATCAGAGGGCAGAGCCCAGCTGGAAATCCTGTCCCAAAACCGAGCTGCTCCTTCCCTGGAGCCGGGACACCCCATCCAAGGTCAGCTTTTTGGGAAAACTGGGAGAAACTGGCTGGGTTTATCCCGATACAACAAATCCCTGGGAGTTTCCTCGGGATCAGCCCAGCAGGATCCCCATTCCCAAGGATTTAAGGAGGCAGGCGAGAGGCCATCGGGAATTTAATGGAACTTGGCACTGGAAACTGTACAACATTTACAGAGAACCACACGCTGTGTCCGTGTACACCCTCTGCCATTCCCAAAGATCCCAGCCGGACACGGCACAGGCAGTGACGATCCCTGGATGTGGAGTCACCGCTCCCAAATCCTGCATTTCGGGATATGGCTCCCCAGTCCTGGATTGCAGGAGACGGGGATTGCGGGATCCCAAATCCTGGATTTCAGGATCTCACTCCCACATCCTGGATTGCAGGAGACAGGGACAGCAGGATCCCACTCCCCAATCCTGGATTTCAGGATATGGCTTCCCAAATCCTGGTTTTCAGGTGACAGGGACTGCAGGATCCCAAATCCCAGATTTCAGATGTCAGGGACTGCAGGATCCCACTCCCAATCCCGGATTTCAGGTGACAGGGACATCAAGATCCCCAATCCCAGATTTCAGGGACTGCAGAATCCCCCAATCCCGGATTTCAGGGACTGCAGGATCCCCAATCCCAGATTTCAGGGACTGCAGGATCCCCAATCCCGGATTTCAGGGATTGCAGGATCCCCAATCCCAGATTTCAGGGATTGCAGGATCCCCAATCCCAGATTTCAGGGACTGCAGGATCCTCAATCCCGGATTTCAGGGACTGCAGGATCCCCAATCCTGGATTTCCGGGACTGCAGGATCCCCAATCCCAGATTTCAGGGACAGCAGGATCCCCAATCCCAGATTTCCGGGACACCCCGTTTGTGCTCAGAGCTGTCACCCTTTGCTTCCCCCTCGGCTCTGCAGCGCCATTCCCAAGCCGGATCTTTCCCGGGATTTTTCCCGGGACCTTTGGAGCGCTATTAGATGGCAGTGCTGCCACCCTGAGTGTTTCCAACCACTCCTCCTCCTCCTCCTCTCCTCCCACTCCAACACTTCCTCTCCTCTACCTTTCTACCACATGCAAGAACCCCTTGGTCGCCTCCAAGTCCTGCTTCCCCCGTTGGGAAGCGTTTCATTTCCCAAAAGGCGACAAAAACACGGAATCTACCTTCGCTCCCTGCTACCCCCTCTACTCACTGCTCCCCAAACCCTTTTACAACGTGCCTACAACCTTCCTACACCCTGGAGTAAAGCAGTTCTCTTTCAGTAGTGTCTCCTCCCAGCCCGTGGATTGCTCCGGGGTGATGTCACCCCTCGGAGCGCGAAGGATCAAGTACTGGAAAGGAAATGCCAAGTCTGAGCAACAACAACAAAAAAAAAAAAAATACAAAAATAAAAATAAAAAACCCCAACCAATCGAAGAAAACAAACAACAACAACAACAAAAAACAAAACCAAACCCCCAAATCCCAACCCCCAAAGTGGAAATCAAACTAATAAAAAATTAAATAGCTGGCAGGATACAAGAGCGGGACAGAGGAATGTACAAAGGACACACGGAGATCAAAGATTCCAGTAGGTGAACTGAGAACCTGTTGAAGCTGGGGTCTGTTTTTTTTGGGATTTTTCCTTTTGGAACACGCAGATTTGAAGGAATTTGAAGGAATAACCACACAGCAGAGTGACTTCAGGGTCCTCTAAAGGACTTTTGAAGTGTTCATCAAAACCCCCGGTGCTGCCCAAAATTCCGCTTTATTTCCCATCCTCTACCACGGCCGTGGAAAACTTTGGGGAACCCCAATTTGCTCTTCAGCTCTGCCAGGAGGGTTTTGGAAATCCCCTGACTGATTCCAAGAGTAAAACCAGACCCCAGTTCAACAGTAACTGCACACCAGTAGCTGCCATTCCAAGACAAACCCAGGATTTGATCCGTGGAGCGGCTCCGAAGGCGCTCCCGGTACAAAAAAATGTACACGGAATTATTTATAAATTAACAGTTTTCCCCCAGGGTGGAACCAGGGCTCTTTTCTTTTTTTTTGGTTTGGTTTTGTTTTTCCTTACACCAGCGTTTCTTTCCGCTTCCCGCTGAGCTGCTTCTCCCTGGATTTTCTGTGCCCGGATGAGGTTCTGTGGGATCTCATCCCTTTGGCTTCCTCCGAGTCCAGGACGGAGCCGCACTCGGCCGCGCTCTCGTCCAGCTCCATCTGGGATATTCCCGAGCGGCGTTTTTGGGCCGGGATGTTGGGCACGGCCGGGTTGTTCTCCTCCGATTCCTCGCTCAGCTCCGGCAGCTCCTGGAGCTCGGGAACGTTCCTCCGGAACGGGGCGATGGCCGTGCGGATGCAGTTCACCCACTGCTGCTTGTGGAAGACGTCGTTGGCCTGCAGCGTGTGCGACTGGCCCGCCGCCGGATCCTGGAAACGGACTCGGAAAATGTTTTTGGCTGGAAAAAAAAAGGGGAAAAGCGGATCAGTTCCGAGCTGATATTTGACATTCAGGTTCAGGTTTGAAATCAAACAGGTTTGATTCATATTCAGGTTTGAAATCCCAACAAAAGCATTCCCAAATCCAGCAGGGAGATAAAGATGGTTTCTAATCCAAGCCCCAGCCGTGACTTCACGGCCACCACGGATGAGCCGATCGGATCCGTACTGTAACTTTTTAATTTGGTTTTATTTCTCTCCATTCTGCTGTATTTCTGTGCTTTTCTCTACTCCTGGATTTCTCAGTCCCCTTTGGGATCCTCCCTCACGGGGAGTCCCGTTTATCTCAGTTCTCTGGGTTTGAAGAAAACTCTAAAGCTCGTTAGGATTTTGTTTTCTGTGTTTATTAGGATGATATCACAAAACTTGGCAGGTCTCTCCAGACTTTAATTCACCACAACCTGGCTCGTTTTAGCTCTGATGGCACAAAATGGCCCCAAACCACGTGGATGCCTCATCTTTACAGCTGTTTTTACCCTGTTAACTACATACACGTGTGTTGTTTTTATATATTAACAAATCAGTTTTCTATATCTACTTATCTAACTAAAACTGTGACTCTCAACCAATCACTCTGTGCTTTTAAAAACTGTGAGTTGTGATTTGTGAAGAAGAAGAGCTAAAATCCACACCTTTTTTCCTCCATCTTTACTCCATGTATTAAACCCTCTAAAATCTTTATTTTTCACTTCAGTGACATACTAAACATTTTACTTAATTTTTTATAAATCCTGCTTTACCCAGGGATATTTGGAAGCTTTTCTGTCAGTGACAAATCAGATTAATTTTATTTTATTTTTTGGAGAATAGGACAGAGAAATGTCTCTCCGTTTCTGGATTCCCACACCTACCTTTATCAGAATTCCCAAAAGCTCCTCGGAAGGAGCCTCCCATTTTGACATCTCCATCCTGGAGGTCCTCCAGGAGCAGCTCCTGGACGGGGATGGGCTGGCGGTACACCTGGAACGCCTGGCGCTCGTTCCGGCTCACCGGCCGCGTCAGCACCAGGATTTCTTGGAAGAGGAAGACGTAGAGCTTCTGTGAAAGGGAAAACATCCCAGTGTTGACTCTGGATTCCATGAGGTCACACATCCTGTGGGGTTCAAGGTCACCTTATCTGCTGTTTCACCCAGGGCAATTTTCAGAGTCTCCTGAAAGGTCTGGCACGTGCCAGGATTACGTCAGCTGCTTTATTATTTTATTGATTTTATTATTTTATTATTTATTGATTTTATGGAACGGGAATGATGATTCCCAGACTCCAGGGATGGGATGAGTAGGAGCTGTATCTTTCCTGAGTGCATGGAATGCCAATTAAACAAAACAACAAAACAAAACAAACCAAATCAACAAAGCAAAGATTGGAGGTTGAAATGAGGACAAAAGGCAGCAAAGCCTGGAGCGCAGTGGGTGGGAGATAAATCCAGCCCAAAGCCAAACAGGCTTTTTTGCAGGAACCTTTTTGTTTGGAAAAGCCAGGGCTCCTAATGGGGAATGTCAGAGCACCTGGAAGCAAACAGAGGCAGGAAATCCCTGGGGATGGGGAGCACTCTCTGCAGGCTCTCTGTGCTAATCATTTCCCAGCCTCCCAAAGCCCATTGTGGAGCTGGCAGCAGGAAGCTTTCCCTACACCCCCAAATGAGGCTGCCAAAAAGGGATTTTCCTCCGCTTTTTTATCCAATATCCCAACTATCCCCAAGGGATCCCAGCCCTGCTCAGGGTTTAGAGCAGCTCTGAGGGAAGGTTTGAGGGTTAATTAGTAACAAAGGAGGGACTCACGTGGCCGTTTTTATTCTTCAGCTCCCCGTGGCACAGCAAAGATTTGCTGCTTTCAATCCTTGGATCCTTCTGCTTCTCATCCAGGTATTCCAGCTTGTCAATGTAGTACTGGCACTCGGACTCGCCCTTCTTCAGGTTGATGTCAGAGAGGACTCCTTGGATTATGGATATCTAAAAACCCAAACAAATGATTAACAGGGATTAACTGCTTTTCCCTGAGTGACCTCTGCTTGTTTTCCTTCACAACTCCAAAGGGTGAAATCCTCAAGGATTGATCCCTCACTTTCCCTGGGCCCCCTCGAGAAAAACCCCCCTGGGAACTGCTGAGGCTTTAAGGAAGATTTCTGGAGCTCCCAAATCGCATCCTGAGGTGAGAAGGAGCCAACGGGGATTACTCACGGCTTCCTCCAGGATGTGGATATCGGGATGGTCTTTGGGAGTGTGCCTCAGGATCTCCTTCAGGAGCAGGGGGTATTTCACCAGGCGGCTCCGAGGGATGTCCAGGAAGCTCCAAAGGTCCAGCTTGCGGCTGAAGGGAGACTCCAGGCAGCGCTGCAGGAAATCCTGGACTCTCCTGTCCTGCTTCTTCTGATCCAGGAGCGCTTTGGCTGCCAGCTGATTGCTGCAGTAGCCTTTGTAGGCGTGGAGCTGGGGTAACTGCAGGGAACAGAGGAGATTTACCAGTCAGATTCCCTGTGGGAAAAGCAGATGTCACTAACACGGCAAACTCCTCGAGTTCTACAGCCCTCACTGGGGGATTCCTCACGATAAAAAAGCAAAGGGAGGATCTTGTGAGGTGCTCATGGAGTCCATGAAACTCCCAATGTTTGGATCCTGTGAGGAGCTCATGGAGCTCCCAATGTTTGGATCCTGTGAGGAGCTCATGGAGCCCATGAAGTTCCCCGTGTTTGGATCCTGTGAGGAGCAGGATGAGCACAAGGAGCCCATGAAGCTCCCAATATTTGGATCCTGTGAGGAGCTCATGGAGCCCATGAAACTCCCAATGTTTGGATCCGGTGAGGAGCACACGGAGCCCATGAAACTCCCAACGTTTGGATCCTGTGAGGTGCTCATGGAGCCCATGAAACTCCCAATGTTTGGATCTTGTGAGGAGCTCATGGAGCCCATGAAACTCCCAGTGTTTGGATCTTGTGAGGAGCTCATGGAGCTCCCAATGTTTGGATCCTGTGAGGAGCTCATGGAGCCCATGAAGCTCCCGACGTTTGGATCTTGTGAGGAGCAGGATGAGCCCATGAAGTTCCCCGTGTTTGGATCTTTTGAGGAGCTCATGGAGCCCATGAAGCTCCCAGTGTTTGGATCTTGTGAGGAGCAGGATGAGCACAAGGAGCCCATGAAGCTCCCAATGTTTGGATCCTGTGAGGAGCTCATGGAGCCCATGAAGCTCCCAGTGTTTGGATCCTGTGGAGGAGCTCATGGAGCTCCCGACGTTTGGATCCTGTGAGGAGCACATGGAGCCCATGAAGCTCCCGACGTTTGGATCCTGTGAGGAGCTCATGGAGCTCCCAATGTTTGGATCCTGTGAGGAGGACACGGAGCCCATGAAGCTCCCAGTGTTTGGATCCTGTGAGGAGCAGGATGAGCCCATGAAGCTCCCAGTGTTTGGATCCTGTGAGGAGCACATGGAGCCCATGAAGCTCCCAGTGTTTGGGATTAGCAGGGATAACACTCCTGGAATCACACTAGGACATTGTCCAGGAGACACAGACACTCCGACCCTGAATCAGCAAATCATTCCAAGTCTCTGGGGTGAAATCAGGGCCCGTTCCAGCCAACAGAATCCCATTGTTTTCAGCTTTGCCAGGATTTCCCTTCCAATCTTGCACTGAGGGCCACAAAAGCCCCAGAGCTTTGCAGCTTCTGCCTTTAAACGCTCTCTAAGCTCAGTTTTAGCCCGGTGATTCCAAGCTCTGCACTCACCCACTTCACAAGGATGGGCCCAATCTGCTCCACTGTCCCATCTGGTTTCGTTGCTTCTCCCAAACTTGCCAGTAAGTCTGGAATTGAAACAGAGAAAGAGGAATTGCAGCAATGGCCTGAGGAGAAACAGGAGAAAGCAGAGAGGTTCAATCCTAGAGAGCACAAACCACCCAGCTGCTCTCACCTTCGTGCAGAGGAATGTAGGAATCCAAGTCCCCAAAAATGTGGGTGAGTTCCTCCTCAGACATGATGGAGAGTTTCAGCATGGGATCGTGGTAGGCCTGAAATGAAATATCTTCAAATGTGCCAAGCCCCAAAGCTGATGATTTCAACTGAGGGGATTTATCAGGTGAAAGAAGTGAAGGCAACAGAAAGATCTGATGCTCAAAGATTCACTTGGTGTGGAGGAGGGAGAACTTAAATGATTTTCCTGTCTGGCCTATTCCCAGCTGGGAGAGGGAGTCCCCAAGCAGCGCTGCACAATCCTTTTATGGCTGGGTTTGGTGCTGGCCCAGTGCTCAAGTCAGAGAATTCAGAGCTGCCTTTCCAACTGGGGCTTTTGGGGCTGATAAAGCTCCCACGTCGTAAAAACCCCCTCATTATTCCCTGGAATGTCATCAATGGCTGCAGGAAAAATCCCACTCACCTTTCTGGCCAGCTTCAGGTCTTCAATCAGGTCCTGCTCTCCCCTGGACATTTCATAGATGGCCTGGGAGGAGAGGGATCGAGCATCCTGAGTTATTTGGAATTGTCTGTCACAAAGAGCCTTTCAGCAGCTGTGATGTACAGCCCGCCCCGACCCCCGGCCACCGCAACCCTGAGTAAATCTGCTGTCCTAGCCCTGAGAAATCAGCTCTGCTTCCAGCCCTGCCAAAGCCCTGAGGGCCCCTGCACGAGCCAAATTAAATATTAGAGCCTTTTAAATCTCTGCTTTTCGCCAGGGCAAGGCTGCAAACACAAAACCCCCGAAACCGCAGAGGTCAAATCCCAGGCGGCTTCCGGCGGCTCCCGTGCCGTCTGCAGAAGATTTGTCCAAGAACTCCAGGAAAAAGGCAAGCCAAGGCCTTGCTGCTTGGCTTCCAACCAATTGTCAGGAGTTTTAGGAGAAAGACAGCTGGCTCTGTGAGGAACCTGAGGTTGGGGCAGCTGCAGAGCAGCCAGCGGGGCCGGGGCTGGGATTTCAGCAATGCCGTGCAAAGTTTGGCATCTCCGAAGGGTCGCACTGGGGAGATGAATTCCAGAGTGGAATCCACCTTTTCCCATGGCTGGTGCAGACATCAATCTTAGCTTTAGGTACACAGCAAGATGAAGCCTCCCCCACAAAGGTTGTTTCTCCTTTCCCAGCAAGGCCAGGGACAAAAGGCCTCGTTCCCAGCCCCGTTTTCCATGGGCTGTTACCTCCTGGCGCTTGATTTCTTTGGTGCTCAGGGATTCTTTCGTGTTGGTATCCAACGTTTCAGACCAAAGGACGCTGTTCCTCCTCTTAGGGGGAGTAGGAGCAGCAGATCTGCTGCATGATTTCTGGGCACAGCCGGGGGATTTGCTGTCGCTGCGAAGGGTGAACGACTGCGGGGATTTAAAAGAAAAAAAAAAGAATATAAAATATTAAAAACAAAACCTGACGAGCCAACATTTCAGATTATCAGAATATTATCCATGCCACTCTTAATCCTTCATCCTCCTGGGTTGTCCAGGGCAGGAAAACACACCCAGACACTTTTCCTCAGAGAAAGGAACTCTTTAATCAAGCTGCTGAGAAAGCCCAGAGCTTGGCAAGGCTTTCCGTGCCTCTCTCCCTGCGCTGATCCGCTGGGGAGGAAGATGGGAAAGCAAAGCTCGGGTTTATTTGCCAGCCATGAGGAAGTAAATAAAGGAGAATCATTAATTCTTCCTAGGAAGAGGTTAATGAGAAGCCACTTGAACTTTGCCCCGGTGTTTTGCAGGGCTCCTAAAAGCAGCCGTGCTGCTCCCTGCAGGTGTGAGCGAGAGCGAGGCTCGGGGCCCTTTATCAGCTCGTTATCTCCAGCAGTTGATTTGATTTAAACTCACACAGCGCTTCAGAATCCCCCGGGGGTGTCTGATCTACCCCATCCAACCAATCCCTCGGCCAAAGCTCCAGGTTTCGCTCTGTTTTTACCTGGATTGTCTGCCCAAAGCGTCGAACCGCCCCATTTCTGACAGGGGAGATCAGGTTTGCCAGAGAGGTGACTCGTGCTAAAGGCCGGACCCGTTTAGTGCTTGGCTCCTGCAAAGCAAGCAGAGAACAAATTGTCCTGGCTGTGCCTCCCTCAGACATTTCTCAGGCAGGTTCCAAAAGCACAAACCCGCTTAAGGAGCGGCAAACTCTGCGAGGAGAGTGTTTGGAATCAGCCGTTCGTCTTTCAAGGCTATAAATATTTGTCTGAACTTTAAGGCTGCAATTAAACTGCAGAGGTTTTTTTTCCCAGAGTTAAAAGAGGTGAGAGAACATCAGTGAGAATTCAAAATAGGGCTCCAGCAGGGACTGTTATGCTTTGAACAGAAATAGATTAAAGTGTTCTCTGACACTCTGTGGCAGCTAAAGACGGAGCTGGGATCTGCTTCTCCATTTTCTCATCTTTTCCTCTGGAGCAAGAATGTGTTTTTCCATTTTATTTTGGAGAGCAGAGCAGCAGCGGGGGGCCCAGCACGGCCATTAACAACCAGAGGCTGAACATTCCTGTGAGGGACACGCACACAGACGAAGCTGAAATCCCTCAGTTTGCAAAGTTTCCTCCTCCACCCTCTGCAACCACTGTAATTTTTCTTACACTTTGTTTAGATTTGAAAGCCGGAGCTTCTGCTTTTCCCCACCGCTAATCCCTGCCGGGAGCTCAAGTCTGTCCCGACCCAAACGCTGCCAAGAAAGAGGAAACGCCCCTGGAAAGCTCCCGCTGCTTCGCTTTTCAAAGTTCTGTTGGCAACTCGACATCAAAAATATTGTGTGGTGAGGGCTGGGCAGGAAAGGTGTGCACGGGGGGAAGCTGGGAAGAGATGGGCTCCCAGTTAAGGCTTGGAAAAGGCTGCAGGATTGTCCTGGTGCTCCCAAACATCTGGCACAAGCTTGGGTGTGATTCATCCTCATGGGACTGCTCAGCACCAAGCTCTCCCATCAGGACAGGGAAGCAGCCTCAGTTTGGGTTTAGCTCAGTTAAAAGTGGTTAATTATTGCTGAATTCCTGCTCTTTGGAAAGGCAGAGCCTGTGGAGGCTGCTGAGGACGAGCCCTGAGCTGTTTCCATCCAAAGCCTTCGCTCACAAGTGATGAATGCTGAAAACAAAACTGAAAAAAAAAGGGGAATAGGAACAGAGCTGGGTTGCAGTCACGAAGACTGAAGGAACATAAAAACCGTGTGTGTGTGTCTAAGATCTGATTTCAGCAACCCGACCCCAGCAGCGGCCCTGCCCACACGTGGTGTTGGGCAACAGAGGAGGAGGAGGAGGAGGAGGAGGAGGAGGTGGTGAGCTCACCCTGAGTTCAGCCTTCAAACTTGCAGGGGGGGGAACATGAAAAGAAACAATTTATGAGCCGTGCAGGAAGAAAATGAGCTCTTGGCGCAGCACAAAGCTGGGCTAGAAATGTTTGGGGAATGGAAGAGTTAGGAGGGCGCCATAAAAATGGGGAAAAGCTGCAAAAGTGTCCTCGATCACAGGATGCTCAGCTGGGCTCGTGTGGGACACCGGGAACTCCAAGGGGGGAACACCCAGAACTCCAAGGGGGGACACCGGGAACTCCAAGGAGGGGACACCCAGAACTCCAAGGAGGGAACACCCAGAACTCCAAGGGGGGGACACCGGGAACTCCAAGGAGGGGACACCGGGAACTCCAAGGAGGGGACACCCAGAACTCCAAGGGGGGACACCGGGAACTCCAAGGGGGAACACCCAGAACTCCAAGGAGGGGACACCCAGAACTCCAAGGAGGGGACACCCAGAACTCCAAGGGGGGGACACCGGGAACTCCAAGGAGGGGACACCGGGAACTCCAAGGAGGGGACACCCAGAACTCCAAGGAGGGGACACCCAGAACTCCAAGGAGGGGACACCCAGAACTCCAAGGGGGGGACACCCAGAACTCCAAGGGGGGGACACCCAGAACTCCAAGGGGGGGACACCCAGAACTCCAAGGGGGGGACACCCAGAACTCCGGGGGGGACACCGGGAACACCAAGGTGGGGACAACGGGAACTCCCCCACTGAGCTCTAGACAGGAACAACCAGGAAAAGGTTGGAAAGTCAGGCCAGGCTCAAAGACAACAAGGAAGGTTTAATTTATTGCAGATGTTTCTGACTGGAAGGGAGGGATTTACTTTTAGAAAATCATCTGTCAGTGCAGGAGGGTAAAGAAAGGGACGTGGGCCAAGAGAAGCTTACGAAAGCGCAGGACTGAAGATGCAGACACAAAGCCACCCACGGCTCTGGCAAGGCCAGGGATAAAAATAGCCTGGAAAAGCAAAATGTGACGCTGAAAATAAAAAGCAGGAAAGCGCTCAAGCCGTGGGGAGGCTCCTGCAGGTCACTGGAGAAGGGTCAGAGCTGCAGCTTTGCAGAGATCCAGTGACAGGGAGCGCAGGGCTGTGGGGGAATGTGGGAATGTGGGAATGTGGGAATGTGGGAATGTGGGAATGTGGGAATGCCTTCCCGGCACATCTGTGCCCGGCTGAAGTGACACGTGCACGTGCCCAAGGGCTGGCAGCAGGAATTCCTGAATTCAGCTTAGCAAAAAACCCTTTTTCCTCTCTTTAAGGAGAACAACAACAAAAAAAGAAATCAAATCCCACTTTTGCGTCTGAGCGCTCCTCAGACACGGCTCGAGTGCCAAAAAAAAACCCCAAAGCCCCGCTGGTTGTTCCTCTCCTCCCCAAGAGCGTTTGATGAGGAGCAGGGAGGAGGAAAAGCAAATCGCCCTTGGCTGAGCTCTGTGTTTGAGCCCGGGGTCACGGACTCCCGGCCCAGCCCGGCGTAAGCCGAGACTGCGGGTGCTTCATACTGCGGATAACTCGGGCTCAGGAGGGGTTTTTTTTTAGCTCTGTACTTTGCAAACAATGATTCTCCTGTCTCCACGCCGTCTTCCTTACAGGAGCCGGATTACAATAAAGTCTGGGAGGTTTTTGTAACGATCCAGGGGTGTTACAGCACTCAGAAATAATTAAAACCCCAGCGGGGTCAACAGTTCCATCAGGAATTATTATTTTTCCAGAAGGCTCTTTATTAAAAGAGAATTAATACATCACGAGCACTGCCAATAAAGCGAATTTTCACACTCCTAGAATTCCTCCAAGTGCTTTTAAGTGCAGGTTAACTCATGAAAAGATTGCACCTTGCTGGAAAGAAAACCAGGCTCTACTTTTGAGCGAGGTTTTTTTTTTCCAGCAGCACACCCACAACCTTTCCCCTGTGCTGGGTAATAATTAGTGGTTTTTACAAGGATCCCTTGCTGGAGTGCAATTCCTACGTGCCACACACAATTCCACACAAACACGGTGACAAATGGCAAAACCACGCACGGCAAGAACTTCCCCTACAGAGCCAATTCAGCAAAAATAGGATTTTAGTCAGCAGCCTGAATAATTCCTGCCAGAAATCACCAACCTCTGTGTAAGAGTCACACGAAAGGGGCTTGCTGAGCCTCAGGCTCAACTTCCAGACCTTTCCCAAATCCCACATCCCATTCCCGACCAAGGCCGATTCAGAACTCGAGGTGATTTTATTCCCCCATGCCAGAGCTCTGTTTTTTGTTATTTCTCCCCCAGCATCTGGTTTCCCTTTTGCACAATGACATTGCCCAAGTTTGGCTGTTGCAAATCCGGCATTTGCTGAGCTCGGTGACTCGGCTCTGAGCCCTCAAACCCCAGCAATGTCTGGAGACGCCTTTTTTTTTTAAAACTTTTTTTTTTTTTTTTTCCATCTCATCTCACTAATCTGAGCAATAAACCCAGCCCAAGGGCCCTACCTGGCTGCTGAACTTTTGCTCCTGTCGCAGCAGGAGGCTTGGGAACACCTACCAGGAGCTCAATTATTGCCGTCTGCATAACAACACGCGATAAAAATAACAATACTTCAATCCGACAAACCGGCCCTCAAAAACCCCAACAAAACCCCACCATGACGGGTTTTTCCTTCGGTTTAAGCAGCAAACAAGCACCTAATTAGGAAAAATCCTGTCAGTTGGAAGAGCGTTAAGAGATACGGCGGATTTTTTAATGGGAAGAGGCGATTTTTAAATGAAAACAGGCGAATTTTTAATGAAAAACCACCTGGGGGGAGCGGGGTCAGGTGAGGCACCGAGATTGGTTTTGGTTCATTTTTTGGGGGTATGAGCTCAGATATAGGTATGTAATGTGTACATAAAACATATATATATGTGTATAAAAAATATATATATGTACATATACGTAGGCTTAAACATATATACAGCTATTAAAATCGCTGGGTGAGGCGCTGAGATCGGTCCTGGCTGCCTAGTACCACTCTTTTGGGGCAATGAACTTAAATATATTGCGCATATATGTGTATATATAGATATGTACATAAAATACATGTGTATATATAGAAAGAGGGTTTTTTAACTCGCCGGTTACCCCGCGCCCTGCCCGGCTCGCCACCTCCCCTCAGACGCGGAGAGCGGGAAGCTGAGGGGACTCCCCCTCTCCCCGCAAATAAATCCCATTTTTCCCCTTTTTCCAGCCGCTCTCCCGCTCACCTCCTGCTCCCTGAAGTGCTGGTTCTGCGCATCGATAACCCGGATAGTCCTTTTGATGGGCAGCAGCCCACCGAGCTCGTCGTGCGCCACCATGGCCGCGGATCCCCACCGACCTTCGCTCAACCGCCGCTCATCGCGCTCTGAGCCCGGCGCGCGCCGCAGCCGCCACCTCACCGCAGGGGGCGGGGCCATCACGAGAGGCCACGCCCCCAAAGCAAAACCACGCCCCCTTTACAGCTAAGCCACGCCCCAACTACAAAGCCACGCCCCCTTCATTACAAGCCACGCCCCCTTGGGCGCGCGGGGCGCTCGGGAGCTTCCCGAGCTCCAAATTTATTTCTCCAAAACTCCCCAAAAAACCCCAAAACCTCTCCCAAAAAATCCTTCCCGCGCCTCTGTTCATTGCTGGGAGAGGCTGAGGGAGCTGGGGCTGTGCGGTCTGCGGAGGGGACACGGCTGAGGGTCCATCCATGGGGATCGGGAAGCTCCAGAGGATGGAGCAGGCTCCCAGAGGAACGGGAAGATCCCAGGAATTGTCCCTGGATTTGGGGCACAATTTGTGCCCTGGGCAGTGCCCAGCCCTGAGAGGGGCTGGAATCTCCTCCCTGGGGACATTCCAGAGGCACCTGGACATTCCCTGTGCTGGAGCAGGGAGTGGAACCCACTGTGGTCCTTCCCAACCTCTCCCATCCTGGAATTTTCTGGAAAAACGACACCTCCGAGAGACTCCGCTGCAGGGAGAGCAAAGGGTCCATCCCATCCCACAAATCCAAACTTAAATTTGAGTTTTTCCCCCATTTTTCGCGTTTTTTCCTGGCGTTCGCGGCCTCCTCCTAACGGCGGCTCCTCTTTCCAACGCTGGAGTATAAAACCTTCATCACCGCTTTTATTTTTAAATTATTTATTCAAAAAATAATAATAATTCTTGTCTAGACCTGCGCTTTAAATCTGTTCTGAGCTTTAAAGTTGTGCTGGGGCTTGGCTGAGCCTCTCCCAGGGGAGCCTGTCCCGACAGGCCTGGCTGGAACTCTTGGATTTGCTGTTTGTTTCTTCAAATCCTTTTTTTTTTTTTTTATTCCTGGCACTGCTGCAAATCTCTGCCAAAAAAAATCTTTCTTGTGCTGGTAAAAATAAAACTCGACTTGTTTTGGCTGCCTACCTGTGCTGAGAGAGCTTTGAGGAGTGAAATTTGGGGTGGGTTCCAGTAGGAGGTTTGAAAAAAGGTAAAATCCTGCTGTTTCCTCTGCTGGAATTTGAATTTTTTTGGTTTTTTTTTGGTTGTCTCAGTAAATTTAAGCCATTTAATTGCTGCCATGTAAGGCCAGGACACGGAGGATTCTCAGAAATTTGGGATACACTGAATTTCCGCTTGCTGAAAGGACAGACTGTGACTCTTCCAGCCACAAAAATGCTCTCCTGGATTACTAAAATCCGCTATTTTTAACACCAAAGCGACTCCGGGGAGGAGCAGACAAAAAAAATCTGGATTCTAAAATTGATATTAAATTTTTCGATCCTAAAACTGATACTAAAAAAAAAAATTATTTTGATTTTTGATTCTAAAAAAAGATTTTTTTTTTTTTTTATTTTTTTATTTAAAGAATCAAAAATCAAACCAAATTTTTTAGGATCAAATTTTTTAGGATCAAATTTTTCTCATCATTTTTTTTGGATTAAATTTTTCGGATCAAATTTTTCAGGATCAAATTTTTTAGGATCAAATGTTTTAGGATCAATTTTTTAAGTATAAATTTTTTTAGGATCAAATTTTTTGGATCAAATTTTTCGCATCAAATTTTTTTGGATCAAATTTTTTAGGATCAAATTTTTTAGGATCAAATTTTTTCAGATCAAATTTTTCGGATCAAATTTTACAGATCAAATTTTTCAGATCAAATTTTTTAGGATCAAATTTTTAGGATCAATTTTTTTAGGATCAAATTTTTCAGATCAAAATTTTTAGGATCAAATGTTTTAGGATCAATTTTTTTAGGATCAAATTTTTCAGATCAAATTGTTTAGGATCAAATTTTTTAGTATCAAACCAATTTCTATTCAAGGTCCAAGCCTTTGTTAAACTTGACCTAAAGATCCAGGAGCTCAATTCTTTCCAGGGAGATGGAAAAAGTCCAACAGAAAACAGGGATGGGCAGAGTCACACCAAGGTGACACCCAAAATATTTCTGGGCGGGATGTCCCGTGTCCCAAAGGTGGTTTGGTGACGTGAGGTGTCCTCGGGACTGGCTGGTGACACCTCGGGAGCTGAGGAATTCCTGGTGATGAAGGCTCAGGTGAGGAAATGTTCCTGCCTGAGGGGACAGGGATGGCTCCGGGCCAGGATCGGTGCGTCCTGGGAAATTCCTGTTCCTGGGAGAAAGGGATGGACCAGTTTGGAATGGCAGCTGGATCTGGACGGGTCATCAACAGCATTTTGGGGTAAAATCTGTCCTGGGTGGTGGAAAGGAGCACCATAAACCATCCCAGGGGATGGAGATGACATAAATCCACCCTGAAGGATGGAGATGAGCACCATAAACCATCCCAAGGGATGGAGATGAGCACCATAAACCCATCCTGAGTGATGGATGTGACCACCATAAATCCATCCCATGTGGTGCACATGACCACCACGAATCCATCTTGAGTGATGGATGACCATAAATCCATCCCAGGGGATGGAGACAAGCCCCATAAACCTATCCCAGGTGGTGGAGATGATCACCATAAACCCATCCTGAGTGGTGG
This sequence comes from Periparus ater, assembly GCA_032357785.1. Classification (NCBI taxonomy): domain Eukaryota; kingdom Metazoa; phylum Chordata; class Aves; order Passeriformes; family Paridae; genus Periparus; species Periparus ater. The sequence goes on along the minus strand of CM063608.1, from coordinate 72,529,226 downwards.
ACATGACCTTAAATCCATCCTGAGTGATGGTTGTGAGCCCCATAAATCCATCCTGAGTGGTGGACGTGACCACCATGAATCCATTTTGCATAATGGAGATGATGACCACAAACTCCTCCCAAGGAATGGAGATGAGGACCATAAATCCATCCCAAGGGATGGAGATGATGACCACAAACCCATCCCAAAGGATGAAGATCTTCACCAGAAACCCATCCCAAGAGATGGAGATCTTCACCACAAACCCCTCCCAAGGGATGGAGATGATGACCACAAACCCCTCCCGAGGGATGGAGATGACCACAAACCCATCCCAAGGGGTGGAGATGATGACCATAAATCCATCCCAAGGGATAGAGATCTTCACCAAAAACCCCTCCCAAAGGATGGAGATCTTCACCACAAACCCCTCCCAAGGAATGGAGATGAGGACCATAAATCCATCCCAAGGGGTGGAGATGATGACCACAAACCCCTCCCAAGGGATGGAGATGACCACAAACCCATCCCAAAGGATGGAGATGATGACCATAAATCCATCCCAAGGGATGGAGATGATGACCACAAACCCCTCCCGAGGGATGGAGATGACCACAAACCCATCCCAAGAGATGAACTCCCAGGGAAGGCCATAATCCCGGAGAAGCCAGCAGCCAGCCAGGCTGGAACGTGCCCAAGGCCAGCTCCAAGAACCCTTTCCCAGGATCACATCTCCGGGATCAGCGTGGCCCTGGAGCTCCAAGCACGCTCCGATACCTCCACGTTCCTCACCCGCCTCTGCTCCTCTCCTGCCGTGGAAGAGGGAATATCCTGAATTTACTCAAGTTCATTGGGATGCAAGCTTGGAATCCTCCAATCCAAGAGATCTCCCAGGGTTCCCCTCTTCCCTGTCCCTCAGGAACGCAGCCGGGCCGGGCCGTGGATCCAGACATGGACACCAAACCAGTTCTTCCTGCTCTGCTGCCACTCCTGCCCTGGATTCCCATGGAGATTTTCACTTCCAGGAGCAAAATCCCTCGGCGACTCCTATCCCATTATCCCGGAATCAGGGAGCTGGGAAGAGCTGGAATGACAGAGAATCACCCAACCCTCGTTGTTTTCCAATTTTTTGCTGGGATTTCGTTCCCACGGAGCTGTTCCTTGAGTCCTGGACATTCCCTGTTCTTGGAATTTATTCTTGGAAGTGCTGCCACTAAATAAAAATCCTCTCCGGGGTATTGCCACACCAATTTGTTATTTCAGCCCCAAAGCATCATCCAATACATTTGAGATTAACGAGGGATGAATTCCGAAGAAAACGCACATTCCAATTCCAAGATTCCAGGCTGATGGAAGTTTTTAGGGATAAAAACACTGGATTGTTGGAGTGACACCTTTCCAAAGTGTGGCAGTGTAGGAATATTGTCCCCAAGAGCTGAACACGTCCCCAGGGTGAACACACGTGACCCGATCCTGGCTTTTTCTCTTGGAAAAAAACTCAAGGGAATGAGGTGTTGGAGCATCAGGAAGACATAAAAATCCCAGCAGGATTGGGATTTTCAGCCCATCACCAGCTGGAGAATCCTTACGGCACCGTGGTCGAGCCGTGCCACCGATCCCAACAATTCCCATGAAACTCTGGGATGGCCCCGTTCCGTCCCTAATCCAAAAGCCAGGAATCCAAGATCTCAGTTCTGCCTCTGGCTGGAGAGGAGGAGATTGGAGCTGGGGCACTGCAGAGCCTGGAGGGAGTCGGGTATTCCTTCAGCAGGAAGTTTTCCCAATTTTCCCGGTTTTCCCAGATCCTGGAGCGTGCCTGGATCCGATTCCTTCAAAAAACCTGCGACGTTTTAACCCCGCGTGGGCAAACGGGAGCGTCCGGTCCTCCCATCCCCATTCCCAGTTTGAAATCCCATTTCCTGGGAATCACCAGCCACCTGAACCACCCCTTTTCCAGCTGTTTTTCCTGGAGGATGGGATAAACAGGAATTTCCACTCCGGGATTCTGCCGTCCGTGTTCGGCGGCTGTTTACTGGCCGCGAGCCGTGTTTAACATTCCTGGATATTTATATTCCCGGCCAAATTCAGAGCAGGATTCTGGAAAATGAGCAGAAGTAGGAGATGACCCAACACGAGACCTTTGGGTCATCCAAAAACTTGAGGAGCCGCTCTGGAATCCGGCGTTTTTTTGGGATGCTGGGAGCGGACTATAATTAGCAGCCACTCAATTCCTTTAAACAGCCACAGAAAAATAAACTCTGATTTCCCTGAAATCCATCCTGGAACGTTTTGGGAATATTTAGGGAAGGTAAAATCCATCCTGGAACATTTTGGGAATATTTAGGGAATGTAAAATCCATCCTGGAACATTTTGGGAATATTTAGGGAAGGTAAAATCCACCTTTTTGATTGGGAAGATAAAGATTTGGAATCTTTAGGGAAGGTAAAATCCACCCTTGAACATTTGGGAATATTTAGGGAAGGTAAAATCCATCTGTGAACATTTGGGAATCTTTAGGGAAGGTAAAATCAATCCTTGAACATTTTGGGAATATTTAGGGGATGTAAAACCCACCCTTGAACATTTTGGGAATGTTTAGGAAAGGTAAAAATCAATCCTGAACATTTTGGGAATGTTTAGAGAAGGTAAAATCCACCCTCAGACATTTTGGGAATCTTGGGAAGGTAAAATCCACCCAGGAACATTTTGGGAATATTTAGGGAAGGTAAAATCCACCCTGGGGCATTTGGGAATGTTTAGGAAAGGTAAAATCAATCCTTGAACATTTTGGGAATATTTAGGGGATGTAAAACCCACCCTTGGACATTTTGGGAATGTTTAGGGAAGGTAAAATCCACCCTCAGACATTTTGGGAATCTTGGGAAGGTAAAATCCACCCTGGAACATTTTGGGAATATTTAGGGAAGGTAAAATCCACCCTTGGACATTTTGGGAATCTTTAGGGAAGGTAAAATTCACCCTCGAATATTTGGGAATATTTAGGAATGTAAAATCAATCCTTGAACATTTTGGGAATATTTAGGGAAGGTAAAATCCAGTCTGGGACATTTGGGAACGTAAAATCCACCCTTGGACATTTTGGGAATGTTTAGGGAAGGTAAAATCCATCCTGGAACATTTGGGAATCTTTAGGAAAGGTAAAATCAATCCTTGAACATTTTGGGAATATTTAGGAGATGTAAAATCCACCCTTGGACATTTTGGGAAGGTAAATTTTGGAAGGAGCTCCCTCAACCCTCCTCGTGCCCGGGGCAGAAAGTTGATTTCCATCTCATGAATATGCATGAGCGAGCAGAAACCCGGGATCAGCCGCTCCAGGGATCTCATCAAACACCAAATCCCATTTTTTTCCCGGGATTAATGGAGCAGGAAGCTCCGCTTGACTCCAGGAGTTGTTTTTGGGAGCTGCCGGACGGGATCAAAGTGGATTTTCAAACACAAATTTGTAATTTATGCACGGGCACGTTGCGGCAGGAATCGGACACGCCGAGAGAATTCCCGTAAAAATCTTTGGGATGAGGGAAGGAGGGGTTTGGTTGGGATTTAAAGCTTGGGGGGATGTTGGGATTGAAGGTTTGGGGTTATTTTGGGGAGGAGTTTTAGGCTGGGTTATCCCTGCCTGGAGCCAAGGGTTTGGGATTTGGGTCATAATTCCAAAGGTTTGGGGAGGATGGAGGAGGTTTGGGGAGGAATGAGAAGGTTTTTGAGAGGAATCAGAAGGTTTTGGGGAGGAATGAGAAGGTTTTTGGGATGGAAGAAGGTTTTGGGAGGAATGAGAAGGATTTTGGGAGGCAATAAAAGGTTTTGGGGAGGAATGAGAAGGTTTTGGGGAGGAATCAAAAGGATTTTGGGAGGAAAGAAGGATTTTGGGAAGAATGAGAAGGTTTTTTGGGGGGAAATAGAAGGTTTTTTGGTTTTGGGGAGGAATGAGGTTTGGGGAGGAATGACCAAGTTTTGGGAGGAATGAGAAGGTTTGGGGAGGAATGAGAAAGTTTTGGGAGGAATGAGAAGGTTTGGGGAGGAATGAGAAGGATTTTGGGAGGAAAGTAAGTTTTTGGGAGGGAAGAAGGTTTTGGAGAAGAATGAGAAGGTTTTTAGGAGGAATGAGAAGGTTTTAGGCGGAATGAGAAGGTTTTAGGAGGAATCAGAAGGATTTTGGGAGAAATGAGAAGGTTTTTGGGATGGAAGAAGGTTTTGGGCAGGAATGAGGTTTTGTGGAGGAATGAGAAGGTTTTGGGGAGGAATGAGAAGGTTTGGGGAGGAAATAGAAGATTTTTGAGAGGAAAGAAGGTTTTGGGGAGGAATGAGGTTTGGGGAGGAATCAGAAGGTTTGGGGGAGGAATGAGAAGGATTTTGGGAGGAAATAGAAAGTTTTTGGGATGGAAGAAGGTTTTGGGCAGGAATGAGGTTTTGGGAGGAATGAGAAGGGTTTTGGGAGGAATGAAAAGGTTTTGGGGAGGAATGAAAAGGTTTTGGGGAGAAATGACAAAGTTTTAGGAAGGAATGAGAAGGTTTGGGGAGGATGGAGAAGGTTTTGGGGAGGAATGAGAAGATTTTTGGGAGGACTCCAGCCATGGAATGACACTCATTGATGGCTTCAAGCCTGACCTGAGAACAACCCATAACCAAAACAGAATTTCTCCCCCTCTCGTCTTTTTAAAGTAATTTCCCACATTAAAATCAAAATTAAATCAGTATTTTCTGCCTTGCCTGGAGATGTTGTCCCCACCAGCTTTATCATCACTGCCTGTTCCCAGGAACTTGGGAATGAGATGGATTTAAGGTCTTTTCCAACCAATGAATTCCATAATTCTCCAAACTTCTCAAGCCCAAGGAGAAATCAGAAATTTGGGTTGAAATCCCTAAAAATATGAGGGACACTTGGAGAGGGTCAGAAAAAGGATCCTCCCTGAGATTTCCCTTCAGAAATCTTCCCAAAATCCTCACAACGACAACCCCAGAGGAGAAAACTTCACCCAAAAAAAAGGGATTTTTTTTTTAAAGTTTTTTTTTTGGTTGTTGTTGTTCGTTTTGCCTGGGGTGAAATTGAGTTTCTGCCCTGGCAGTGTTTGTTTGGTTGCTAAGAACCTTCAGGATCCACACCCAGCCCTTCAAAAAACACCCTCCCGCTTCCTCCCTGAGTCAGGAGCGCCTCACAGCCCCGGGGGCGATTTGGGGATCATCAACAGCCCCAAAACCGCCTGAAATTGAGGAATTAAACAGGAAAAATCTGAATTTCCCGCTCTCAATTCCCAAGTTTGTTACAGTCAGTTTTGGGATCATCAACAGACCCAAACTCACCTGAAATTGAGGAATTAAACAGGAAAAAATCTGAATTTCTGGCCCTTCATTCCCAAGTTTGTTATAGGAAGTTTTGGGATCACCAACAGCCACAAACCCACTCAAAATGTAGGAATTAAAGCAGGAAAAATAGGAATTCCCACTCCCCATTCCCAAGTTTGTTACAGGGAGTTATGGGATCACAAAGAGCCCCAAACTTGCCTGAAATTGAGGAATTAAACAGGAAAAATCTGAATTTTCTGCTCTCCATTCTCTAGTTTGTAACAGGCAGTTTTGGGATCATCGACAGACCCAAATTTGCCTGAAATTGAGGAATTAAACAGGAAAAATCTGAATTTCTGGCCCTTAATTCCCAAGTTTGTTATAGGAAGTTTTGGGATCATCAACAGACCCAAACTCACCTGAAATTGAGGAATTAAACAGGAAAAATCTGAATTTCTGGCCCTTCATTCTCAAGTTTGTTATAGGCAGTTATGGGATCACAAAGAGCCCCAAACCCACTCAAAATGCAGGAATTAAACAGGAAAATCGGAATTTCCTGCTTATCATTCCCAAATTTGTTACAGGCAGTTTTGGGATTATCAACAGCCCCAAACCCGCCTGAAATTGAGGAATTAAACAGGAAAAAATCTGAATTTCCTGCTCTTCATTTCCAAGTTTGTTATAGGCAGTTATGGGATCATCAACAGACCCAAACTCGCTTGAAATTGAGGAATTAAAGCAGGAAAAATCTGAATTTCCTGCTCTCCATTCTCTAGTTTATAACAGGCAGTTTTGGGATCACCAACAGCCCAAACTCTCCCAAAACTGAGGAATTAAACAGGAAAAATGGAATTTCCCACCCTTCATTCCTAAGTTTGTTACAGTCAATTATAAATTACATTTCAGTGCAGCTCCAGGCGTGATCCCAAGAGAAAATTCCTGATTTTCTCCCCAAAGGAGGCACAAGAGGATGAAGGAATCCTACTCAGATTTTGGGAATATTTTGGAATTTTTTTATGCACCTCAAAGCAGAAGCCTCAAAGATTTGCTGGATCTGGTTGGGATTTTAATTAAAAAACAAGGAAATAAATGAAAATAAAGGCATTTCATCCCTCTGGATGATCCAGATATGGGAGCTTTAAAAAGCATTAAAGGATTACTAAAGCTTTTCAGAAAAAAAAATAAATCCCAATTAATAAAAGAGATCCCAATTGATAAAAATAAAATCAATCCCGATTAATAAAAAGGATCACAATTAATTGAAAATTAAAGAATCTTTCCCCCCAAGCTTGATTTTAAAAGTTCATGGGGTAGGCTGGAAAATTTGGGGTTTTCCAGCTAAATTTGGTGGAGCTGAAATCCCATTTTTGCTGCAGATTTAGAGAGAAAAAACCTTGGAAAATCAATTTATCAGGGGCTAAAATAGATGTGGTTTGATTAGAAGGTGATTGAATTATTGGGATTTTCTCTTGTGATTTTATTTCATCTGATATGGAGCCAAATTTGAGGTTTGGGGTTCATTTTGATGAAATGTAGACAGAGGAAAGAATAATTTGGGGAGAGCTCAATGAGGTTCAGAAATGTTGGTGATGAGTTTGGGAAATCTGACAGGAATATTTTAAAACTTTAAAAATCCTGCAGAGTTTGGATCAAAGAAAGTCTGGAATTTACAAATTCCAGCAGCACCATTCATGTATTTTAACAAAAAATTGGAGTTTTTGTGGTGGGTTTGCCTCAAAATCCCAAAAGTTCAGCAGATCCTGATCCTTTTGAAAGAATAAATTCAAAAATCAAGTGAAAGAAAAGCTGAACTTTAGCCCAGGGAATTTCCCTTTCTTCCTTGGAAGATTTCTGTTAAAATAATTGTTGATATTTTAATTGCACAATTGCTTGGTGGGAGAAACCCTAATTCAGGGAATTTTTTCTCCACATGAAAAGCTTCTCCAATTAAAAAGAAAATCTTTTTCCTTGAGGGCAGATTTCCCTGTCTGAACATTCCCATTGCACCAGGAACCCAGAATTTCCTCAGGAACATAATAAATTGGAATAAATAAAAAAACCCTCTTCTTTAAAATTCCAGTCCTGGAATTTTAGGATGATCTGACCTGGAACAGATCCAGGAAAATCCAGAATTTGCCTGGTCTGTCATGGAAAGGATCCAGCAATGTCAGGGGAATAATTAATTCAGAATAAATAATTCAGAATAATTAATTCATGAAAAATAATTCAGAAAAAAAGATGAGGAGAAATAATTCAGAAGAAATATTCCAGAAAAAATAATTCAGGAGAAATAATTCAGAAGAAATAATCCATGAGAAATAATCCAGAATAAATAAATCAGAAGGAATAATTCCAAATAAATAATCCATGAGAAATAATCCAGAATAAATAAATCAGAAGAAATAATTCTGAATAAATAATCCATGAGAAATAATCCAGAATAAATAATTCAAAAGAAATAATTCCAAATAAATAATCCAAGAGAAATAATCCAGAATAAATAATCCAGAAAAAAATAAATCAGAAGAAATAATTCTGACTAAATAATCCAGAATAAATAATTCAAAAGAAATAATTCAGGAGAAGTAATTAATTCAGAAATGCAAATGAGGTGACATCAAGCAGGATGCCATGAGGTCACACAGGAAATGCCCCATTAGAGAATTGCTTTTAATCTCAGTCTAGTAAACCTTAAACCCAGCTTAGTTAAACCTCAGCTAAAGAGGGGTTACCCAGGAAAATTCCTTTTTCTCTTCCTTCCCTCTCCAAAGAGATCAGGACAGATGGACAGACAGTGGGAAGGAGTTTGTCCCTCAGAAAAGCTGGAAAAGCTGAGCCTCAGGAGTGATGAAGGAATTTGTCCTTCAGAAAAGCTGGAAAATTTCACCTCAGGACAGACGGACAATGGGAAAGAATTTTTATTTCAGAAAAGTTTCACCTGAGGACAATGGGAAAGGGTTTTTCCCTCAGAAAAGTGGGAAAATTTCACCTCAGGAGAGATGGACAATGGGATGGAATTTGTCCTTCAGAAAAGTGGGAAAAGCCTCACCTGAGGATGGATGGACAGTGGGAAGGAGTTTGTCCTTCAGAAAAGCAGGAAAAGCTTCACTTCAGGACAGACGGACAATGGGAAGGAATTTTTCCCTCAGAAAATCTTCAGCTCAGGAATGATGAAGGAGGTTTTCCCTCAGAAAAGCGGGAAAAACTTCACCTCAGGACAGTGGGAAGAAGATTTTCCCTCAGAAATGTGGGAAAAGCTTCACCTCAGGGCAGATGGACAATGGGAAGTTTTTCCTTCAGAAAATCTTCACCTCAGGAGGGATGAAGGAAGTTTTCCCTCAGAAAAACAGGAAAAGCTTCACCTCAGGACATTGGGAAGAAGATTTTCCCTCAGAAATGTGGGAAAAGCTTCACCTCAGGGCAGATGGACAATGGGAAGTTTTTCTTTCAGAAAATCTTCACCTCAGGAGGGATGAAGGAAGTTTTCCCTCAGAAAAGCAGGAAAACTTCACCTCAGGGCAGATGGACAATGGGAAGGAGGTTTTCCTTCAGAAAAGCTTCACCTCAGGACAATGGGAAAGGGCTTTTCCCTCAGAAAAGTGGGAACAGCTCCACCTCAGGAATGATGAAGGAGGTTTTCCCTTTGAGAAACGGGAAAAGCTTCACCTTAGGAGACATGGACAATGGGAAGGAATTTTTCCCTCAGAAAATCTTCACCTCAGGAGGGATGAAGGAATTTGTCCTTCAGAAAAACGGGAAAAGCTGAGCCTCAGGAGAAATGGACAATGGGAAGGAATTTTTCCTTCAGAAAATCTTCACCTGAGGACAATGGGAAAGGGTTTTTCCCTCAGAAAAGCAAGAAAACTTCACATCAGGACAGTAGGAAGGAGGTTTTCCCTCAGAAAAGTGGGAAAAGGTTCCCCTCAGGACAGACCGAACAATGGGAAGGAATTTTTTCCTCAGAAAATCTTCACCTCAGGAGGGATGAAGGAATTTGTCCTTCAGAAAAGCAGGAACAGCTCCACCTCAGGAGAGATGGACAATGGGATAGAATTTGTCCTTCAGAAAAGCAGGAAAAGCTTCACCTCAGGGCAGACAGACAATGGGAAGAAATTTTTCCCTCAGGAAATCTTCACCTCAGGAATGATGAAGGAGGTTTTCCCTCAGAAAAGCAGGAAAAACTTCACCTCAGGACAGTGGGAAGAAGATTCTCCCTCAGAAATGTGGGAAAGCTTCACCTCAGGACAGATGGACAATGGGAAGTTTTTCCTTCAGAAAATCTTCACCTCAGGAGGGATGAAGATTTTCCCTCAGAAAAGCAGGAAAAACTTCACCTCAGGACAGACGGACAACGGGAAGGAATTTTTCCTTCAGAAAAGCAGGAAAAGCTTCACCTCAGGACATTGGGAAGGAGATTTTCCCTCAGAAAAGTGGGAACAGCTTCACCTCAGGAGAGATGGACAATGGGATGGAATTTGTCCTTCAGAAAAGTAGGAAAAGCTTCACCTGAGGGTGGATGGACAATGGGAAGGAGTTTGTCCTTCAGAAAAATGGGAAATGCTTCACCTCAGGAGGGATGAAAGAGGCTTTCCCTCAGAAAAGCAGGAAAATTTCACCTCAGGATAGTGGGAAGGAGATTTTCCCTCAGAAAAGCGGGAACAGCTCCAGCTCAGCTCCATAAATCCTTTCCATTTCCAGCTTTAAGGACAATTTCCCATCCAGCCACTCCAGCTCCTTCTCCCCGCAGGATTCCAGGGCACCGAAATCCAACAAAAACACCACTGGGAGAGGTTTGGTGCAATTTGCCTTCCTGACCCTTGGAAAAAGCTGATTTTGTGGGTAAAACTCATTTATTTCACCCGACATCCAACAACCCAGCTGGGTACGACCCCGACCCTTGAAAAATGTTGTTAAAAATATTAAAATTTGTGTTTTTATGGCCTTAAAACACCCAAAAAAAGGAGCATTCCACACAAAAAGGGGTTTTTGAGAGCCCTCCAAGGCACCTCAGCAGCATCAGATTCCCAAAGGAGCTTGGAAATGGAGCTGGGCAGCATTCAAAAAGAATTTTCATTAATGTTTCTATTCAAATAAATTCAAAATTTCAGCTTTAACAGAGGTCTAGTGTCACTGAAAAAACATTTAAAAATCGGAATTAATTTTTAAATGCGACAAAATTGGGAATTGTACCGAAATTTTTGCTCCTGCTGGGAGCTGAAAGTGCTGCAGGGGGAGGGTACAAAATGGGAAATTTAATATTTGATTGTTATTATTATTATTAATTTATTTCACACCACATTGGAATTTGGGAGAGGAGCAAACCCAGCTGGGCACAACCCTCAATTCAAACCACAGAAAACTCCCCAGCCCCCAGCAGAAATTGCCAAAGGAAGGGGTTGGAAATGTTGTAAATTCATTTTTAGGCACTGTAAATTCACTTTCAGGTATTTTAAATTCACTTTTAGGTGTTGTAAATTCATTTTTACGTGTTGTAAATTCATTTTTAGGTGGTGTAAATTTGTTTTCAGTACCTTAAAGTCGAGGCTGTTCAGGCTGACGGCGTCGTCGTCCTTCTCTCGGCGCTTCCTTTTCTGTGAGAAACCAAACAAAAAGATGGGTTTGAGGTCAGAAATGTAATTTTAAATACAGCAATCTAGAGATATTTCCTTTTTTTACATCCCCAGCTATGTATAAGAACTTAAAAATTAAAATTTGAACTTTTTCTTGTTATTTAATGGAATTTATCAGAAAAATCATCCTGTTCCAAATCCCAGGATTTGGATTATGGGCATTTCAGGGATTCAGAAGTTTTGGATTTTTGTTTTTTTTTAAATTTTATTTTTAATTTTAATTTTTTAATTTTAATTTGAGCTTTGGGATCACCCATTCCTTAGGGTATAGCCAGCACAGAGCTCTGGCTGCAGAATTCCTGCTGGGAATGTGAAAGGCTAAAAACCCAAGGAATTTTTTGGGATAAAAATGAGATTTTTGACCTGGGAATTCTCAACAGAACCATTGGGATAATGATCAAAGGCATCTGCATTGAGATTCCTGGTATTTCCCACTATTCCTGGAATATTTTCCTGGAATGTCTGGGCTTCTTTTTTATTATCCAGATGATGGAAAACCAATTGGAAAACCCACGGCTCACGAGTCACTCGTGGAACAAAGGAGCTGATTTTTAATCCTGGCATTTTATCCCAATTTTCACCCTTGTCCTTTTCCCAAAGACTCAACTCCATCCTCTTCCAATTAATGAGGGAAAAAAGGAAGGAATGAGGATTTTTATACAGTGCCAATCCAAGTTTTGAGGTGAGAGGAGGAGTGGCCTCTCCCACTCCGAAATTCAAATTTCCCATTTTGGGCCCTCCCCCTGCAGCACCTGAATATATTGATACTGATAATAAATCAATCCCTTAATTCCTGTATTTCTCACTCCATCCTTTTCCAGAGGCCTGGAAACCTTGAGAAAATGCAAATGCAGCTTTTCCTTTTTCTTTGGGATCAATAAAATATTCCAACTCGCTTCTTTCTCCAAGCCTGCAGTGGCCACGCTTTTCCAGGTGATTTTTCTCCTCCCCAAAAAAAGAGAATTCCAGGGTTTTTTTTCCAGGTAATTTTTTTCCCTCCAAAATAAATTTATGAGGAAAAAAAAAAAAATAAAATATCTGGAATAAAAACCCTTCTCTCCCAGCTTTTTTTTTTTTTTTTTTGGGATTTATTTGTTCCTTCTGGGGTGGTGAAATTTACATTTTTCCCATCGAGCTCCAGCCCAAACCCAGACACAAAAATGAGGCCAAAATGTTGTTTTGAAACTGGCGAGACTCAATTCCATTGGCTGCTTCCCCATTCTGGAGAAAACCCTAGACATCGCGCTCCAGAGCCAGCTGAGTTGTGCCAGAAGAGGAAAATTCCAGGGAAAACGGCTCAAATCCAAGGATTTGGAGCCACAGGATGGAAAAGCGACTGAAAAAATGGGCTTTTTCTCCCATTTTTAGGCTTTTCATCGCCTGTGATCCCACTCATTCCCCTTCTCCCAGCCCCCAGATCCTGTGGAAAAATTCCTTTTCCTAAATTTATTAAAGTGGGAAATTCTCCATCTCCTGGCCCCAAAAATGTGTGGAAAAAATTCCTTTTTCCCAAATTTATTTAAGGGGAAAATTCCCCTTTTTCCAGTTCCCAAAACCTGTGGAAAAAATTCCTTTTCCCAGTTATTGGAGTGGGATATTCTCCATCTCACAGCCCCAAAATTGTATGGAAAAAATTCCTTTTTCCCAAATTTATTTAAGGGGAAAATTCCCCTTTTTCCAGTTCCCAAAACCTGTGGAAAAAATTCCTTTTCCTAAATTTATTGAAGTGGGAAATTTTCCATCTTCCAGCCCCCAGATCCTGTGGAAAAAAAATCCTTTTCCCAGTTATTAAAGAGGGAAATTTTCCATCTCCCAGTCCCAAAATTGTATGGAAAAAACTCCTTTTTCCCCAATTTATTTAAGGGGAAAAATCCCCTTTTCCCAGTTCCCAAAACCTGTGGAAAAAAATCCTTTTTCCCAAATTTATTCAACCCTCAGATCCAATTTAGGGCCTTTGTAGAGCAGAAACTTAAAAAAAAAATTAAATTGCTCGGGAAGGAAAATGAAAATATTTTGGGATTTTATTTGAACATGGAATTTGAAGGATTCTGAGGGAAACTCCAAGAATTCTTTGGAAGCAAAGATTTTAATTGGAAAAAAATCCCAATTAAATTCTCCTCCAGAATATTTGGTGTGGAAGGATCAGAATGGGATTTTTGGTGCTTTTTTGCCCACCTGAAATCAGAAACTTTAATGAGATTTTGGGACTGTGAAATTCACAAAGCTCCAATTTCCCCAGCAGGAAATCCTTGGAAATAAAAGGGAATAAAGGAAAAGATTCCAGGAGAAATTTTGCTTCCAGTTAGACCCAAACTGATTTAATTTATTTTTATTTTGTTTTTTTAGGATGATGTGGAACAAGCAGTGATCATTCCCTAAAAATCCATCTTATTTTGGCAGGAATGGAAAATTCTGGTTTCTTCCCAATCCAGGTTTGTTTTTCCAGCCTTTTGGCCAAACAGCTCCACAAATTATCCCATGAAAAGAGGATTTTTGGGACTGGTATAGGAATATTTGGGCAAAAATAAAAACCCAAAAAACCTTTTAATTTGTGTTGTTTGAGCACAGAATTTTGAGATTTTAAGGAGAATTTTTAAGGCTTTGTCGTAATTAAAAATTCTGGGATTTAATGGAGCTGAAAGTTGCTAAAATTCAGGAAAATTTGAATTTATGAGAATTTGTGGGTTTGGTTTTGCTGGCGGCTTGATCAGCTCATCCCAAAATTCCAGAGGTATGGAAAAAACTTGGAGAGTGGAAATTTTCTGGGTTTGAGGATGGAATTATGACTTTCCAAGGGCAAGAGTTCCCAATAAAACCAACAAGTTTGTTTGAGGAGTTTCTCCACATCAATAAAATCCAGATTTTTTTGCACTTAAGGAATCAAAAACCCCCTCATTTCATATCCACACTTTGAAACCCCTCAGAAAATCAGGAATTCAGCAAGGAAAAGTATCCAGAATTCCCTGAATCCCTGGGTGCAAAAAGCAGCTTCTGGCTGAGCTCAGGAGCCTGGAAAACTCAGGAATTAGTCCAAGGAAAATTTTGATTTTCCTTCTTTTCCAGAGTTTTCACCTCGGAATTCCTGATTTTCCTTCACCTCGGAATTCCTGATTTTCCTTCACCTCGGAATTCCTGTTTTTCCTTCACCTTGGAATTCCTGTTTTTCCTTCACCTTGGAATTCCTGATTTTCCTTCACCTTGGAATTCCTGATTTTCCTTCACCTCGGAATTCCTGTTTTTCCTTCACCTTGGAATTCCTGTTTTTCCTTCCCTTCAGAATTCCTGATTTTCCTTCACCTTGGAATTCCTGATTTTCCTTCACCTCGGAATTGCTGTTTTTCCAGCTGTTCCACTCACCAGGGTGAAATCCCAGTGTGGGCCTGGAGTCAGGAATGTGAAGGAGCTGCCTCGTCTCAGAGGGTACCTGTGAACAGAAAATTTATTATTATTATTATTATTATTATCATCATCATCATCATCATCATCATCATTATTATCTCAGAGGGTACCTGTGAGCAGAAAAAAATATTATCATTATTATTATTATCATTATTATTATCATTATCATTATTTTTTAAGCTCAGAGGGTACCTGTGAGCAGGAAAATAATAATAATTATTATTATTTTATTATATTTTATAATATTTAATTTTTATTTTATTAATTATTTTTTATTATTATAATTATTATTTTAATCTCAGAGGGTACCTGTGAGCAGAAAAATTTATTATTATTATTATTATTATTATTATTATTATTATTATTATTATTATTATTATTATTATTATTACAGGTACCCTCTGAGAAATAATAATAATAATAATAATAATAATAATAATAATAATAATAATAATAATAATAATAATAATAATAATAATAATAATAATAATAATAATAATAATAATTTTTATTATTATTATTTAATCTCAGAGGATACCTGTGAGCAGGAAAAAAAATAATAAATATAATAATAAAATAAAACCAAACTATTATTCTTGTTATTATTACTATTACTATTATTATTAATTATTCCCAGACTGCTGCAGAACTGATAAATTCCATGTTTTCCACAGCTTCCAGAACAGCCAAGACAAGGAATGGTGAAGTTTTTTGGGAAGGAGGAAGCCAAAACATTGCCAGAATTCCCCACCTAAACTTGGAATTTTGGATTGAAAATCCTGATTTTCTCCAGTCAAAAGGAGCTCTGTGCAAAACTTCCCACTGGGAATTGCAGGAAAAACTTTTTCATCCCAAATTCCCAAAAAAAAACCCCCTGAAGGATACAACAAAAAAAAATAAAAATAAAATCATCATTTACAGCATTCTTTTCCCATTTTGACAAGGAAGCCTTGGAGCTTCCCATAAAATTCCAGCCTGGAATTGCACTGGGAGATTTCTGGGATCGATTCCCGATCCGGGGAAGTCGAGGCACACACAAAGGACCCTTTGTAATCCCAATTTTGAACAAAGCTTTATTCAACCAGCCCCACCTGAACAAACAAATTCCACTCCCAACTTTCACCGTCTGCTGGATTTAAGGAATTTTTTTCCAGCTGGGATTTTTTTTTCCCAGGATTTGTGTCTCTTGTTGGGTTTTTTGTGGATTTTGAGTCCCAAATGGATTTTTTTTCCTGCCATTTTTTTTTTTTTTATGGGATTTCGGCATCTCCTGCACGATCCTGAGATGGATTATGGAAAATCTGGGAATATCAGAGGGCTGCAAATCCTTTGAATTTCAGGGATTGTTAAAAATTCACCTCACAAAGTGCTCAGCTTCTCCCTGTGGGAATGGAATTCCCATTTTTCCCTTCATTCCCAAATTTCAGGGCAGGAATGTGTCTGATCCCAAATGGGCCACGCAAGTTTTTCCCACTTTTTTTATTTTTCTGGGGGAGATTTCCTCCTTTTCTTTCTGGATCTCCTCCTCTTCTTCATCCCGAGATCCCACGGGACACACAAAAATCTGGGAATAACGGGGGGTTGGAAATCCTCTGAATTTCAGGGATTTGACTCCCTTCATTCCCAGATTCTGGAGATGGAATCTGATAAATCCAAGACTTCGACTTCATTCCCAAATTCTGGAGAAGGATTTGATAAATCCAATACCTCAACTTCATTCCCAAATTCTGGAGAAGGATTTGATAAATCCAAGATCTCAACTTCATTCCCAAGTTGTGGAGATGGAATCTGATAAATCCAACCCCTCAGCTCCCTTCATTCCCAAATTCTGGGGAAGGATTTGATAAATCCAAGATTTCAACTCCATTCCCAAATTCTGGAGAATTTGATAAATCCAATACCTCAACTTCATTCCCAAATTCTGGAGGATTTGATAAATCCAAGATCTCAACTTCATTCCCAAATTCTGGAGATGGAATCTGATAAATCCACGACTTTGACTTCATTCCCAAATTCTGGGGAAGGATTTGATAAATCCAAGATCTCAACTTTATTCCCAAATTCTGGAGATGGAATCTGATAAATCCAAGACCTCCACTCCATTCCCAAATTCTGGGGAAGGATTTGATAAATTCAAGATCTCAACTTTATTCCCAAATTCTGGATGGAATCTGATAAATCCAAGACCTCAGCTCCCTTCATTCCCAAATTCTGGGGAAGAAATGTGTCTGATCCATGGAAAAAAATGGAGGAAAGTACCAAAAGCACAAATTCCAACGTATTTCAAATCTGAGGAAGCTTTTCCTTGGATCTCAGGACCTCCAGGTTGTTTGGGATCAGCCTTTGGACGCCATCCCTGTGCCCAGGATCCTTATCCAGGAAGGAAAAGGGAATTTCCAAGAGCTGCATTCCATGGAAACCTCTGGAAGGGAACATTCTTTTGGGATTTTCAAGAGCTCAGGAAGAAAATCTGGGAATTTCTTTGAAATTTCAAATAAAGCTGGGGGTTTTTTTGTTCTTTTTTTTTTCAGGAAAAGGAAAAATCCCAACATTTCACCTGAGGAAACTGAGGAGTTCGATTAAACCTTCCTCGATTCGAGACTGAAAATTAAATGTAATTAAAGATAATTAAAAGCCTACAAACTGTGCCCAAAGGCAGAATGGATGGAGCCTCCAGGAAGGCAGGAATTTGTATTTTGGGATGAAGAATATCCCAGGAATCTTCATTTCCAACCCCAGCAGCAGCCGGATCATGGCCTGGTGGCTGGAAAACCGCTCGGAGAAACTCCCACTCATCAACAGCAGGATGATCCAGCCGTGAGGAAAAGGAGGGACGCTCATGAGAGGAATTAATTTGGGAATTCCAGCGGTTTTCGTTGGAGGGAGAAGGTGTTTGATGGGATTAAGGCTCCAAAATCTTCCTGGGAAAATTTGCTTTTCCAGCTGGCCACGGGAGCCGAGGAGAAATTTCTCCACCTCAACCTCCAGCACCTGAACTTTGTCCCTCTCAGCTGAGGGGGAAACACAGCTAAGAATTGCCAGGAAAAGTGTGGAATATCGGAATATTGGGATTGAAAAGTTCCCTTTGGACCTCAAGCTCAGATTTTGTGCTCCGGCAGAGCCGCTCCGGGGCTGCTGCTCCTTCCTGCTCCGCACTCGGGAGGCCCCAGGATCAGCAGGAGCTCTGCCAGGAGGGAAGGCTGGAAAAGGGGGAATATTCCCGGGAAAGAAGAAGCTCCATGGAAAGCTTGGAGCCCCTCACAGGATCCAAAGGGGCTCCAGGGATCCGCAGAGGGGCTGGGTCAGATCCCCACTGGGATCTGGGCTCTGCTCTTCCTGCTCCTCCCATCCTGAAAAAGCCAGGGATGCAAATTCCCGCCAGGGATGCGAATTCCCGGCTGGGATCATCCTGCCCTCGCTCTGAGCCGCCTGCAAGCGCAGATTCCCAGCGGGATGTGCAGATTCCCTGGGGATCCCTGAAGGAAAAGCCCTTGGGAATTGTGGATTCGTTTTGTGTTGGTGGAATGGGAGGAGAAAAAGGCGTCGAGCAAAGATCTCTCCTTGCTGAGCTCACCTGGAGCCATCGGGAGAATCCTTTCTCCAGAGCCCGTGGGATTGCTCCAAGGGCTGCAGCCAGGCTGGGAGAGCTGGGAATGTTCCCCTGGAGAAGGGA
The DNA here is from genome assembly GCA_032357785.1 of Periparus ater. Lineage (NCBI taxonomy): Eukaryota > Metazoa > Chordata > Aves > Passeriformes > Paridae > Periparus > Periparus ater. The sequence goes on along the minus strand of CM063608.1, from coordinate 72,511,240 downwards.
AAATTCCAGGGAGAGCTCAGAGCCCCTTCCAGGGCCTAAAGGAGCTCCGGGAGAGCTGGAATTTGGGAAAGGCCTGGAGGGGCAGGAGCCAGGGAATGGCTCCAGATTGGAAAAGGGGAGATTGGGGTGGGATTTGGGAATTCCCAGAGCAGCTGTGGCTGCCCCTGGATCCCGGGAATTTCCAAGGAAGGATTGGAGCAGCCTGGGATGGGGATTCCGTCCCTGCCACGGAATTGGATGATCCCAAAGGTCCCAAACCACCCAAACCAAGGGAAGGCCCTGAGTCCATCAATTCCTTGGAGAGGAGATGGATCCAATGTCAGGCTCTGGAGCCAGGCTGGGAGAGCTGGGAATGTTCTCCTGGAGAAGGGAAGGATCCAGGGAGAGCTTCCAGCACATTCCAGGGCCTGGAGGGGCTCCGGGAGAGCTGGAATTTGGGAGAGGCCTGGAGGGGCAGGAGCCAGGGAATGGCTCCAGATTGGAAAAGGGGAATTGGGGTGGGATTTGGGGAGGAATTCCTGGCTGGGCTGGAATTCCCAGAGCAGCTGTGGCTGCCCCAAATCCCTGCAATGTCCAAGTCCAGGCTGGACATCAGCGCTTGGATCAGCCTGGGACGGTGGGAGGTGTCCTTGGGGTGGGGTGGGAACTCCAGGGGCTTTGAGGTCTTTTCCCACCCAAACCATTCCATGATTTCCTCTTGAACGGTTTAACTGAGGAGCCAGATGAGAAGGGAGCGAAGCAGAAATGACGATGACGATGATGATGATGACGAGGATGACGAGGATGATGATGACGAGGTCCCATTCCAGCCCGAGCAGTGGCACCAGGCCTGGGGCGCTTTTCTGTCCTTGCAGCCCTTCCAGATCCTGGCTGAGTCACCCGCCCGATCCCGCGAGGATCCTGACTCGGGGCCGCTCCGGGGGCAGCCCTGGCACGGATCTGAAGCCGGTCCAGGTGAGTTAAAGGTCACGGACGATGATCTGGAACGATCCTGGAAGTTTTCCCAGCTCCTCACCCTGAGGAGAAGCAGAGCTGAGCAGCGCTCAAAACACTCCGTGATGGATTGACCTGAGCTCAGAGCGGCCTGGCTGGGATATTTTAGGATCTGAAGAGAGCAAAATAAAATGTTTTTACACTCTAAACGTGGCTCTGTTTACTGGGAAGCTGCTCCAGGAGGAACATCCCTGCTGGCTCAGGTTGTGCCGTGTCCCTTCCCTGGAAAAGATCCTCGAGGATTCCGCGTGCAGCAGAATTCCCGTGTTTGGGGCGGGATGAGCAGCCAGATATCCCAGCAGGAGCACAAAGTGTTAATCAGGGCAGGCTGATTCATAGCCCGGAGTGATTCAGGAGCTCGGGGTTACGGGAAGGCACAAAAATAAAAGTTTGGAGACGTAAAAAAGTCCAGGCAAAAAACAAATCCATCCAAACTCGGGGCAACCTCGTACGGAAAAGAACAAACATTCCTGTTTTGGTACCTTCTGCTTGTTTGGAGAAATGAAATGTTCCAGGCTTTTTTCCCAGCAAATGACACTGCCAAGAGAAAATCTTTCTGTTCAAATAAAGATTGCCACGCTGACGATCCCTAGGGAATATTTTTAACCTTAAAAGAGAGAATTCCACTGGATTTTCAAGCTGGAAAAGCAGCTCTGGATACCGAGAGAGAAACCCTGAAGGCAAAACCCGTTTGGCAACATTGCAGAGGAGGAGATGTGGCCCCAATAATCTTAATAGAGGAAGTTTGGGTAATTAATAGATAAGGAATTGATAAAGCGGGCAGCGAAACGCTCATTGTTCCCCACATTCCCTGGATAAAAAGCGGGATCCTCCTGCCAGGATCCTATGGAAGCACTCAGCACTTGGCCAAATTTGTCCAGGGAATTTCACCTCCGGGTTGATGATTTACCTCAAGTGAGAAGTTCAACGGCGCTGTAAAAAAAAAAACGCCCACAAATCTTAAAGCTATTTGTCAAAAAAAAGCAAAAAAAGCAAATTTTTCTATCGAGCCTGACGTTGTTCGTAATCTTTTCATTTCTTGTCTTCACCTCTGCAGGTTGGGGTTTTTGTACTTTGGATTTTGCTGTTTGGTTTTAAGAAAGAAGGAGGGGGGAAAAAGCCATAAATGAGATTTTTGGGGTCAGCAAGAACTCAAAAGAAACCACAAAGAGCTTCCAAAAGTCAGAGGTTGAGGCAGAGCAGAGCAAATTCCCATTAATGTCGTTTTTTCCCCTTTTTCCTGTAAATCAGCACTGCCCAGTCAGCGTTGTTCCACAGCCTGTCCTCCTTTTTTTCTCCTTCTTTTTGATGATTTCTCCAGGAAACTGCAGAAACGCTTTGATCCGGCAGGACTCTGAATTTTTTTGGAAGTTCCAAGAGAAATTCTTCAGGCTGAGCAGCAATTTTATGTTTCTTTCTTTTTTTTTTTTTCTTCTTCTTTTTTGGTGTTTTCAGAGCAAAATGTTCTTAAATATAAACCAGTTTTAAGATGACGAACAGAACAAGAACAGATTAAAATTAGTTTTGTTTTTTTTTCCCCCCTAACAATCAGCGAATTCTGTTTGGAATGACAAGAACAAGAAAGCTCCACGAAGAATTTTTGAATTTTAATTTAAAATTAAATTTTTCTGCAGGGAGGGTGGAAAAAAAAAAAAAAGGATTTTCAACTTATTAAAGTTGATCTTGGAAGAGGCCTCCCAAGCTGTGTGCAAACAAAGCCTGACTCAGGGCACTTAGGCTGGGCTTATCACGGTTCCTTATCTTGCAAAGCTCCAGGGGAAAAGCTTTGCTTGAAGAAAACGCGGTTGACAGAGGTTTGAAATATGTAAAATCAAGACAGAAAGACTCAATATTTGAATTTTATTGAATGGGAAAATGGTGTTGGTGAACCCAGGCTGGAGTGGGATCATTCCAGCCCTAATTAAATAGGGAGCAAATTAGGATTAAATAGGAATGCTGCTCTTGAAAACTGCAATAATTTACAGGTTAATTCCAATTTAGGAATTCCAGCAGGCTCAGCTTTCCAACGGGAATTAAACAGGGATGGGATTGAGCAGGAGCTGAGAACTGCCTGTACTTTTCTGGAATTGCCGTTATTTTGTTCTTTTCTCTTGGCACCAGCTCTGCCTCTCAAAGGAAACGCCTTCAGACGCTCCGGGCAGGTTGGAATTAGAGACAGAACATTGGATTTGTGGTCGGTTTTATGGGATTCAGCACAGAATCGAACGGGAAGAGCGATTTTCCAGGCAGGAGGGTTTGTTCCTGGCAGGTATTGGAATATCCCGGGATAATCACCCTCCTGACCACAGCAGCAGCTCCAGCTGAGGGATCAGGGATATTTTCCCACCACACTCTTCCCTTCTGATCCAAACTTTTTCCTCTCACTTCCCGCTCTGCTCCAAGTCAATCCAAAGCTCCCTGTTAGGGTTGACAGGCAGAGCTTTCCAAAGGAACCTTCTGGAAGGACACTCAAGGCTTCTCTTTTCCCGATCCCTTTCCAGGTTATTCCGATGTTTGTGCTTCAGTTAACGCAGAGCAGCTCAGCAGTGACGTGAACCAGGTAACAAAGGTCCTTTTTTGTGGGAATATTATCCCAGGGAATTCATGGATGTCCCAGCTCCACAAACCTCGGCACTGGCAGCAGCAGAGGGCCCACGTGGAAACTCGGAGCTGGGAAAAGTCTGCGGCTGCACACCTGGAACTGCCACCGTGCTCCAAAATATCCCAGAAATCTGGATTCCTGGGAAAAGCCAGGAATCCTGGAGGCCTGGAGCAGTCCATGAATCCATGGCCAAGCTGAAGGACAGAGAATCAGTGGGCAGGAGATGTTGGAGGGACCTCAAAGATCACCCAGTGCCACCCCCTGCCATGGCAGGGACATCTCCCACCATCCCAGGCTGCTCCCAGCCCTGTCCAGCCTGGCCTTGGACATTCCAGGGATCCAGGGGCTGCTCTGGGAATTCCAGCCCAGCCAGGAATTCCTTCCCCAGATCCCATCCATCCCTGCCCTCTGGCAGTGGAAGCCATTCCCTGTGTCCTGTCCCTCCAGGCCTTGTCCCCAGTCCCTCTCCAGCTCTCCTGGAGCCCCTTTAGGCCCTGGAATGTTCTGGAAGCTCTCCCTGGATCCTTCTCCTCTCCCACTTTCCTTGGACACTTCCAAGGGATCCAGGGGCAGCCCCAACCTCAGTTCCAGGGTCTCACCACGCTCACACCAAGGAATCCCTTGCTGACATTTAACCTAAAGTTCCCCTTTAATTTCAACCTCCTGATGCCTCAGAGCATCCTCAGCCCTCCCCTCACAAAACATCCACCTCATCCATGGTTTTTGGGGTTTTTTTTTTTGGGAATATGGCAGGAATAAACTCCCCTCGCCACACAGGCACAGAACTCCATTCCCCGAGCAGGTGAGGGAGGATTATGGCAATAATCCAATCGCTGGAAAGAGGAAAACTTTCTCCTGGAATGAGAGAAAAATGAAAGCTGCTGACGGAAGGAGCATCATCCGCTCGGTGAGTAAGCACATTCCGAGGATCTGCCCACTCCAGGAGCTGTTTGTGCTCTCCTTTCCAGGGCTGTGATGCAAACGCCGAGGAGGAGGAGGAGGGGGAGGAGGAGGAGGGGAGGGCTGAGGAAGAAGCGATGCAGCTGCTGCCAAAATATTTTGCTCCTCAGCATCTACGCAAGGCCTGTCTCTGCGGCAGGAGCAGCCCTGGCCCAGGAGATGCTCCCAAAGCTGGATCCCAAAATCTCCTAAAGCTGGATCCCAAAAGCTCCCAAAACTGGATCCCAAAATCTCCCAAAGCACAAATCTGGGTACTGCAGGAGTAGCCCTGGCCCAGGATCCCAAAAGCTTCCAAAGCTGGATCCCCAAAGCTCTCAAATCCAGATCCCAAAATCTCTCAAATCGAGATCCCAAAAGCTTCCAAAGCTGGATCCCAAAAGCTCCCAAAACTGGACCCCAAAATCTCCCAAATCCAGATCCCCAAATGCTCCCAAAGCTGGATCCCAAAAGCTCCCAAAACTGGACCCCAAAATCTCCCAAATCCAGATCCCCAAATCTCCAAAATCCGGATCCCAAAATCTCCCAAATCCAGATCCCAAAAGCTTCCAAATCCGGATCCCAAAAGCTCCCAAAGCACAAATCCAGGTGCTGCAGGAGCAGCCCTGGCCCAGGAGGTGTTCCCAAAGCTGGATCCCAAAAGCTCCCAAATCCAGATCCCAAAAGTTCCCAAATCTGGATCCCAAAAGTTCCCAAAGGACAAATCTGGGAACTGCAGGAGCAGCCCTGGCCCAGGAGGTGTTCCCAAAGCTGGATCCCAAAATCTCCCAAATCCAAATCCCAAAATCTTCCAAATCCGGATCCCAAAATCTCCCAAATCCAGATTCCAAAATATCCCAAATTCAGATCCCAAAATCTCCCAAATCCGGATCCCAAAATCTCCCAAAGCTGGATCCCAAAATCTTCCAAATCCAGATCCCAAAATCTCCCAAAACTGGACCCCCAAATCTCCCAAATCCGGATCCCAAAAGCTTCCAAATCCAGATCCCAAAAGCTCCCAAAACTGGACACCCAAATCTCCCAAATCTGGTTCCCCAAATCTCCCAAATCTGGATCCCCAAATTTCCCAGATCTGGATCCCAAAATCTCCCAAATTCAGATACCAAAATCTCCCAAATTCAGATCTAAAAATCTCCCAAATCCGGATCCCAAAATCTCCCAAATCCAGATCTAAAAATCTCCCAAATCCACATCCCAAAATCTCCCAAATCCAGATCCCAAAAGCTCCCAAATCCAGATCCCAAAAGCTCCCAAATCCAGATCCCAAAAGCTCCCAAATCCAGATCCCAAAATCTCCCAAATCCAGATCTAAAAATCTCCCAAATCCAGATCTAAAAATCTCCCAAATTCAGATCCCAAAATCTCCCAAATCCGATTGGGGCGCAGCGGGCCCCTGTCAATCAGGCCTGAACGAGGAGCTCGGGGCTAATCCCGCTCATTAAAGGCAGAACAGAAATAAAATCCCAGGGCCAGGAGCAGATTCCAGAGCTCGGCTCCTCCGCTCGGGGCTGATCTCATCCGTCAGCCCCGGCCTGGAGCAGCTGTCCAGGCTCTCCTGTCACCCCTGCAGGGACCCTGACACCTCCAGCCAAGCATTTGAAGCCGCCCCGAGGCGCCTCTCGTGCTGCAGGGGCTGCAAAGGATCCCTGGGTGAGGCTCAGATTTAAGCAATCGGTTTTTAGGTGAAATGAATCTCGCTTAGGAGGCTCCTGAAATTTCTCGACGTAAAGTTCATAAATCCATTTTTGTCGTCCTAGTGGATAGCAGGTACTTGGAAAGGCTTAGAATAAAGGCTGACTAAAGATTGCTCAAAATAGTTCTTTGGCAATTTTAGTTCCAAGGTCAGGAAGGGGAGTTCTGTGGTCTAGAAAAGTCACCGGCAGCACAAAGAAAATCCAAAGAAAATCATAAGAAAATGATAAGAAAATCCAAATAAAATCCAAAGAAAATCCAAAGAAAATCATAAGAAAATCATAAGAAAATCAAAAGAAAATGATAAGAAAATGATAAGAAAATGATAAGAAAATCATAAGAAAATCAAAAGAAAATGATAAGAAAATCAAAAGAAAAATCGTAAGAAAATCCAAAGAAAATCCAAAGAAAATCAGATTTGTTGATGGGAAGGGGTTAGGAAATGCCATAAAGGAAGGTTGAGGAATCTGGAGAGTATCCAAGGAGGAAAGAGAAAGGAAGTAAATGTTGGAACAGAAATTCCCCCCAGGAAATCAGCGTCCTACAGAGACTGCACTGGGAGATAAGGAATTTTCACGGAGTTTTTATGGACCAAAGTGAAACTCTCTGGATGATTTAACAAACCCTGACCCTTCTAAATTAACTTTACCTGATTTTTCCTCATTCCCAATCAGCCTCTCAAGGGTTCCATGAGAATATTTAGGTTTTTGAACGTTTCCAGACGCTTCAGTGGGATTCAGACATCCCCAAGTGAGCCCCTTCCCCTGTGATCCCTATTTTGAGCCTTCCCTGGGGACAGAGGAATTCCAAATGCCCACAAACCCTGGGAGCCAAGGAGGACCTTGCTTTAAATCCAGACAACTATTTTGAGATCTTGTGGGAACTGAGCTTGATCCAATAAATATCAGGAGTTATCACACGAGAACCCACAGGAAAACACACACCGAGTGCCGACAGACACAAATTCCCCTTTTAGCTCCCATTTAAAATGATCCAAAAGGCAGAATTTTTCCAGTTCTGTAGAAGCCATAAAATTCAGTGGGATTGAGGTGGGGAGAAGTCAAATCCCATTTTTTTCCTGCCAGTTTCAGTGGTGGGAACACTCCAAATAAATTGATTTCTGCTAAAAGTTATCCTGGTAACTCCAGGATGAGACTGGATAAAGATTGGAAAAGAAGATACAAAAAAAAGTCAATAAATTTGTCAGATAAAGCTGAAAACCCCAAAAACTTTGGAGTGAAGGAAAAAGGAGCCTCACAAAAATCAAACTCGTCCTATTTAGGGTCAAAATCTTTGTTGGGAGCAGCACCTGGAGCAGAGGGAGCCTCGTTCATGGGGAAATTCACCTCGCTATAAAAAGCTGCCCTGCATTGCTGAGGGGGATTAGCAGAAAAAAGAAACGGGGCCGGGGGTAGATTTTGGCCAGGAGAACAGTCTGGGAATCCTGGAGGAAAAAAAAAAATGGGAGCTGAAAGGAGCAAAAAATAATCAGAAGAGAGCAGGGAGGCAGGAAATGGCTGCAGGGTGGAGCTGGGGATTGAAATGTCGCAGCAATTTACCGGGAAAAATGGAAGAGAACCAGGCCTGGGTGGTGAAGCAGCACCGAATGACTTCATTTTTTAAATATTTAAACATTACAAGGAGCTGAAGGTGCAGTTTGCTCTGACAAAAGAGTTTGTTTAATGTTTTTTTTTACTTTCTGAGGCGCTCTAAAGGTCAAACAAGCGGCTTTGGAGCTCCAGGGCTGGGGCCAGCAGCGGTGACCTGGGCTCAGGTGACGCCCCACGAGAGCTCCTGTGCTCAACAGCCTCTGTTTAAATTCATTTCAAGCACTTTCCTTGTGTTTAGATAAGATAAATTCTTCTTTTCAAGCTGTTTTAACCTTGAACTTGAAGATTCCTGGATTTCCTTCTCCTGCAGCGTTTCTGTTGAAGTTTGGGGAAGGTGTTGGGAGTTGTGTCTGAGCTAAACCTGCACTCACACAGCCACAAAAATCAAACCAAAATTCATTTTTCTCAGCCCTCCCTACCCCCTCTGTGTGTGTTTGGATAATTCCTGATTTTCCTGTGACCTTCCTCTCATCAGGAAAATTAACCCACAAACACCAGAGCTTTATTTCCAAAAAGGAGACAGTAAAAATCCTTTTATTTAAATAAATGGAGAGGCCATGGGGCATTTTGGATTAATTTTCCTTCCTGATGGGAAAGCAAGAGAGGAAAATCAGCTCTGCAATCATTTGGTTCGAGACCTGGATGGATTTTGCAGCTTGAGATCCCTTTTTTTTCCTCCTTAACCTAGACATGGTGGAAGAGATCAGGTTTCACTCAAATTCTCCTTGTGGGGATGAAAAACTTGGATTTTTTTTTTTTTTTTTGGTTGTTTGCCCATGGAGGTTTTGGAGTCAAGAGAAGGAACAAAGGGAAAAAAAAAATAAAAATAAAAGAGCTTGAAACTCAGACAAAACAAGAGTGAAAGATTAAGAAATGCAGGAAAATGCTGCAGACGAGGAACTGCTGCCTCCAGGGAGAATTTTATGGAGCCTGGCAGGGAAAATCAGCTCAGAGGCCAAAGCAAAAAACACGAGGAAAAAAAAGAGTTCAGAGCCTCTCATCTCTTTCCATGGCAGAAATATAAATACACCTGAAGTTTGTTTGCAAGTTTGAATCAGAGAGTAATAAAGAAGTTTTATGAAAGCCTTACAGTAATTTCCAGTTCTAACAACAAACAAACCACCCACCCACCCACCAAAGAAATCTCCCAGTGCAGGGGGAAAAAAAGCAGATTATTTTTTTTTTATAAGAGAGGAGAAAGTCTGCTAGACACAGGAAAACCATCATTAAATTTCCCTCAGCTCAACCAGTGGTTCCTCACGTTCAGGAGAACATTCCTGGACAGTGAGCAGGAAAATTAAATCTGTCTGTTGGAAAGATTATTCACAAATACACAAAGAAAACGGATTTAAGTTGCAGAACAAGCTCAGAGCTGCCCCCCTGACGTGGATGAGTGACGGTGCAAGAGCCTCGCCTCGAGGTGATAATCATTAAAAAAAATTAAAATTAATCATCTAAAAACCCCAGGGGGTTCAAGCAATATCCGGGGAATTCAGCGATATCCGGGGAATTCAGCGATATCCGGGGAATTCGGCGATATTCGGGGAATTCAGCGATCCTGCTGCCAGGATCACAGTGCAAAGTCCCACGGATCAAACAGCAAGGTCGTTTGTGAAGTAATCTGAGTGCAGGTCACTAATTAATTAATTCGTTAATGCTTCCAAGTGCTCTGGGTAATGTTTTTCAAGCAGTTCAGGTTTGGGGTTGGGAGGGATCTTAAAAAAATTCCTCCAATTCCATGGGCAGGGACACTTTCCTCTATCCCAGCGGAATCCAAGCCCTGTCCAGCCTGGCCTTGGACATTCCAGGGATCCTGAGACAGCCACAGGAGGAGTTTAAAGGACTCATGAACGAAACTGGAATGAAAACCAATCACTCCTAGGTGTGAAACCCCTCAGATTCACTGGAAAAACTTTGTGTGTGGAGCTTTAAACTCGGCTTGAAAACCTCTTTAAAGCTCAGTTTAAAGCGAGCCAAGCTCTGGCACTGATCCCTCTCCCGGAGCCAGACACGGAGCAGTTCCAAAGTCTGAAAACCTTTCTGGGTGTGTGGGATGGAAATAATTTTAATTACACTTTTATGCAATCGACTTTTGTGGTCTCTCTGATGCTGTTGGGATCAACAAATTCGGGGCTCTCACCAACCACCCAGACAAACTTTTGCTCAGGAGCTGAGGAACGCTCCCAGCCCACCCACGTGCTCAGAGCCCGGAGCATCCCGGACACCTTCACCTGCTTCCCGGTTTTTTTCCCTTCCCCAGGTGACCCTGGAGTTGTAAAGGTTCATTTGCAGCCAGTGGGGATATTTAAGAATATTTAAGAATATTTAAAACCAAGTTGGGGAGGGTTTGGAGTGAGCTGGGCTTGTGGAGGTTTCCCTGCCCATGGGAAGAGGTGGAATGAGATGAGCTTTAAGGTCCTTAAAATCCTTTGGGATTTTCCAACCTGAATCTTTGTGTGATTCCATAAATATTAATTCAGTGCAGGAAAAGAGGAAAGCAAAAAAAACCACCTTGAAGTATTAAGGAATTATTTTCTTTCAGCCTTGATGCGTTTGACTCGGTAAAAACGAAATCAATCCCAATTATTGGAAATATTAAATCTTTGACTCAAAGCAGGAGTGAAATTCCAACGCTGTGGTTGGAAAGGAAAAGCTCTGATTCCCAATCCAGTGGTGACACCTTGAGGGAAAGGAAGGGAATGAAAAAGGAATTTTTGTAACGCTCTGGAGTCCTTCAGTTCATCCCTTGGAAGGAGAAAGCGCTCCAGGAAAAAAAAACAGAGGGAAAAGGGAGAAGCCTGAGCCTCTTCCCAAAGCTCCTGGGAGGTCTCTGCCTTCCCAAGGAGCTCCTGGTTCCATCAGAACCTCGGAACCTCTGGAATAATGCCCAGGAAAAGGAATCCAATCCAAACCTTTCCTATGAAACCTCACGCCCCACGCTCAAGGATGGATCTCCAGCAGGTTTTTTGGGGGTTTTAAAGCTTTTCTTTCCCTCTGTGAAGGAAATGTTCCACCCCAGAGACATCAAAGCCCATCCCAGCTCCACAGGAATCCAGCCTGGTGCTGTTTATCCTTGGAATTGCCTGCAGGAAAACTTGGGCTGGAGCTGCTCCTCCACCTCCACTCAAGGTGGAGTCCACCTGGATTTGCAATTCCAAAGAGATTTTTGGCTCCACGCCTTTGTTTTGTTGTTTAGTCTGGATTTTCTTTGGCTTCACCGAAATAAAGGTGAGCAGAGAACCACCCAAAGCGGCGCTTGGATGATTTGTAAATGTTTAATTTTATAAAAATTGATTTATCTTTTCACAGCATAAATCTTTCATTTTGAGAACTCCTTGACAAGCACAAGGTGCTGCTGGAGGAGATAAAAATAAACCCCCTTGTCCACCTGGGATCCATCCAAATAATTGGAATAATTGGAGTTTTTTTTTTTTGTCCTCACTCTTAAAATTACTGGGAGAGCCTCACCTCACTTGAATTTCTGGGCACACTTCAAAGGAACCCAAAATAAAATTGCTGTGATCGAGCCTTGCCTTCCTGCCCAGTCCCAGCTGCAGCTGAAGGTTTGGGCAGATAATTAATAATAATTAATTCCAATTAAGGCAGCACCTTTAATGAGGTATTTCCCTCCTCTCCAGGATGTGGGAAGTGTGGGAGCAGCACAATCCGAGAGATTTTTCCTGGAATTCCAGGTGTGGAGAAACCCTGGAATTATTTTTATCTCTCATAGCAAAGGGTTGAAGTTCCCCAGCTGAACCAACCAAGGGATTTTAATTGAAATTAAAAGAATGAGGAATGGATTTAGATATGTAAATATTCCTAAAACTGCAGCTGCTTTCCAGGAAATTTGTATAAAAATATGAGAATAGAAAAGCTTAAACTTAATGATCATTTAATTACTGACCATTCCTTCCCAGTCGTGGTATCCCAATAATTTCTGGGAAAAATTCTTATTTCCAGATATTATTGTTTTATTTCTGCTTTCCTTTCTTGGGCATTTTGAAAATTTTCTTTATTTTTTGTGGTTTGATGCTCCCCAAATTTCCTGCTGTTCCCTCAGGTGAGAGCAGAGAGGTAGAGATAAAAGTGTAAAATTCCCACAGGAAAAGAAAATGAAGGAAAAAGGAAAAAAACAAATCCAGAAAATGAAAAAAGTGATGGAAATCAAATAGGGGTGAAATTTTCCCAAATATCCAGAGGGAAATTCTTATAAATCAGCCAAAATGGGAACATGGCAATCAAATTTCCTGGCACTCGAAATGAATCCGTTGTACAAAACAGTTTAGAGAAAAATCATGGAATATTCTGGTAAAATCAGGGAATTTACTGGGAATTTTGCCATCAGTTCCACTGAATTTGCTTTTATATCTTAGCTCTGTTTAAAAATATTTATTATTTTTTTGTGAGGGGTGGAAAAATGCCATCAAATAAAGAAACACAAATCAGGAAATGAAACAGTGACAGCAACTTCTGAGTACAAAAGAAATGTCTGTAAAATTGGGTGGTTCCAGAGTTTTCATTTGAAAATCTAAATTCTGGTTTTTTTACCAAGATTCCTCCCTCATTCCTGAATTTCCAGTCCCTGGATCCCAAATTTATTCCCACAAACAGCACCATCCACTAGAAGTGCCATGAGATCCTTTTCCCATCATTATCATCTCATATTTTATTTATATATAATATTTATATATAATTTATTTATTTTTACATAGAAATAAATATATATTTGAAATTATCACCCCCAAGTCTTCAGCAAAGATGAGCCCTTATTGAGGAATTAATTTCTAAAATTTAACCAGGTAAAGACTGAGGAAATCTTCATTTTCAGGCAATAAAAATTCCCTATTCAGCTTATCCTGAATATTTTAAAAATATATATTGGTGAAACAAATCCCCTGATATTAAAGAGCAAAATTAAAAAATAACATCACCCTCCTGAGGACATGAGGAAAATCAAGAGAAATTTTAGCATTTCTCTTGTCCTGGTGTTAAAGAAATTCCTCCTGGGAAGAAAAGTGTGGCAGATTTATTATTTCATAGGAAATTTTAGAGTTGGGAATTCACTTTGGATTTCTGGGAAATGGTCATTTGCTCCCATCCTGTTCCCCAAAACTCAATCCAGAAGGAGAAGGAACATTTGGAAATCCTCTAGGTCGGGTTTAACTCGGCAGAACTTTGGGGAGACAAAATAAAAACCCAAAGAACTGAAGGAAAAATTCTGAATCCAACTCAAATTAAAGCCTTGGGGTGATGTGGGAAATTCAATTGTTTATTTTATTAATAATTACTGCAGCTCCTCACGAGGAAAACAGAGAAAAATCTTTCCTGGGATTTTTATTTCCCTGGATAAAAAACCCCTCAAGGGCTCATCCTCATCCCCAAGGACCATTTTTACATTTATTTTATTTATTTTTACACCCTAAATTCATCCCCTTATGGAGGTTTCCCATTCTGCAAAGCATTAAATTGAAAATATTAATTAAAGCAGCACAAACAATTGGATGTTGAGGACAATGATTAGTGAGGGAAGATAGTAAGGAGAAGGAACATTTGGAAATCCTCTAGGTCAGGTTTAACTGGGCAGAACTTTGGGGAGACAAAATAAAAACCCCAAGGAAATGAAGGAAAAATTCCGAATCCAATTCAAATTATAGCCTTGGGGTGATGTGGGATGGGAACCGAGCGTTCCTCAAAATTCCAGAGGCCAGAGCAGCAGGATTTTAGGGATTGGGTGCTTTTCCCTGGAATTTTGAAATATTCCAGAGAAATTTCCCTGGAATATTGGAAGCTCTGACATGGGAAAAGCCTGATCCAGGTGGAAGCTGAAGTCATCCCACGATTTTCCCCGGATGGAAGAGCAGGACAATCCCGTCGTTTTCCCATCATCCTGACCAAACCACACAATTCCTCCTCCTCTCTTCATTTCTCTCCAGTTTCTCTTCACAAACTCATCAATTCCAGAGGTTCACAACATTCCTGCCAATCCCAGGGCTCCACCAATCATCTCCAGGAGCAGAAAAGTTTGGATGCTTTCATTTCCCAACCCCACAGGAATTTGCTCAGCTTCACCTGAATTTATTTTCCCTCTTTTTGCGTTGATCCAATGGGAGTTTAAAGCCTTTCAAAGAGGGCAAACAGCAGGAATTGCTGGAATATTTCAAATATTTAACGGAATGTTTCAAATCCAGCAGCTCCAAGGCTTTGGAGAAGCCAGGGAAGCAGAGATCCTGATGATTTGAGGCGCTGCCCACACATTCCCAGAGGGAATTTTTCCAATTCCTTTTTCTCCTGGAGTTGAGGATTAAAGAAACAAAGCCAGGTCTTTGGCAGGGATAGACAGAGCCTTTCCTAAACTCAACTCAGAGTTTAGCTAAGCCAGGCTTGTGTCTCTGCTTTATTCCCGATTTAAAGGCCGGTAAAATTCTGCACGTTTTCTTGGCAAACCACGGAGGAAATAATTCCCATTAATGGATATTTGCTGCTTTGGAGCATCCCTGGATATTCCCTGACTTAAAAAATTCCAGCAAAACCATTCCCATCATTTGGGATCAGCCATTTCTCCAGGATTTTGAGGATCAGGTGATTTTTTTTCCCTGTGAAAGCAGCAAGGCCCAGTCCATAAAGCTCTGGTGCTGTTTTTATCAGACTTTTTATCTCTTTCCACAGCGAATTCCAAGAGATTTGAGATCGGATCTGAGCTGCCAGACTCGCTCAGGGAATCTGGGAATGTGTTTGGGATGGGAGAGCACCACGAAAAACTCTGTGCGTTCTGTTTTGGGAACATCTGAGCTCTGTTCCTGTCCGAGCAGGAAAAGTTTATTTTATAGAATTTGTATATTTTTATTATATTTATTTATTATTCTATTTAATTATATATTTTATATAATTTTATATTTATTTATTATATTTATTTACATTTATTATTCTATTTAATTCTATGTTTTATTGTATATCATTTGTATATTTATTAAATTTATTATATTTATTTATTATTTTGTTATATTCATTTATTATATTTATTTATTATATCTATTTATTATTTTATTTAATTCTATATTTTATTTTATAACATTTATATATTTATACCATATTTATTTAATATATTTATGATTCTATTTAATTCCATATTTTACATATAATTTGTATATTTATCTATTATATTTACTTATTATCCTATTTAATTCTGTACTTTATTTTATATCAATTGTATATTTTTATATTTATTGATTCTATTTATTATTCTATATTTTATTTTATATCATTTGTATACTTATTTATTACATTCATTTATTATATTTATTTGTTATTTTATTTAATTCTATATTTTATTTTGTATAATTTGTATATTTTTACAATATTTATTATATATTATTCTATTTAACTCTATATTTTACATATAATTTGTATATTTATTTATATATTATATTTATTTCTCTATTTAATTCTATATTTTATATCATTTATATTTTTATTATATTTATTTATTATTCAATTTAATTCTATATTTTACATATAATTTTATATTTATTTATTATATCTATTATATTTATTTTTCTGTTTAATTCTATATTTTTTATAGAATTTGTATATATTTGTATATAATTTTTTTATACAATTTGTATATTTTACATCATTTTTTGATTCAGAAATATTATTTTAATCCCCCTCAGACACCAGGAGAGCAATACCCAGTTCTGCTGCACTTTTGATTTATAAATTCAATTGTTTATTTTTATTAAGAATTACTGCAGCTCCTCACAAGGAAAACAGGGAAAAATCTTTCCTGGGATTTTTATTTCCCTGGATAAAAAACCCCTCAAGGGCTCATCCTCATCCCCAAGGGCCATTTTTACATTTATTTTTTAATTTTTACACCCTAAATTCATCCCCTTTTGGAGGTTTCCCATTCTGCAAAGCATTAAATTGAAAATATTAATTAAAGTAGCACAAACAATTGGATGTTGAGGATAATGATTAGTGAGGGAAGATAATAATTCGTTAAGTGTAGCTCTGCTTTACAAGACAATAACGAGCACTCTATCATCAGCATCAAGTAATTAAAAGCCTGGTGTTAAGATAATTAACATTTACACCGAGGGATGGGGAGCACTGAAAGCTTTTCCTGCTTTTTAATCACTGCCTGCTGCTGCTGAGTGCTTTAAAAATCAGATTTTACAGGTTTGGGGTTTTTTTCTCCTGTTTTTAGCTCATCTTTCTAATGAGAAAATTCAATTTTTTCCAGCATTTCCAAGCACTGAAGAGATTCCACAGGCAATTCCTGTTCCCCAAAGGATCTGAAATTATCCTTCATGTTATAAATAACTCTGCAGTTGGTGGCTTTTGCCATTCTAGATTAGCTCTTGAAAATTATTAATTATTATTAATTAATAATGTAATAGTTTGGAATCACTTTTAACTGGTTTTGATAAAATTTGTCAGCTTTTGTAAGTAATGCCCTAGCCAGGGGTAGCTGATAGATTTATATTATATTATATTATATATTATTTATATTATATATATAAATATTTAATATTATTAATAAATAATATAAATACATAAATATATAATATATAAATATACATAAATATTTAAACATGTATTTATATATAAATATATAAACATGCATTTATATATAAATATATAAAATATAAATATATATTTATATCTATAAATCTGTATAAATATATAAAAATATAACATGGATAAATACATAAAAATATATAAATACACAAATATATAAATGCATAAAAATATATAAGTATACAAATATATATAAAATATATAAATATATATGTATATGTTATATACACTACATATTAGTGTAATAAACAGATTATCATTTAAGCTTTTGCAAAATATTTAAATAATTTTACATTATAATGTTAACTTTTGCAGAAACAGCTGATGCTTTTATTTTTATAACTAAAAATAGTAAAAATAACTCAGTTTGTAGAAATAACTAAAGCTGTTTAGATAATTAAACAACATTAAAACCCACACAAATAACATAAAAAAAATTAAAATTTTCCTGCCATTCACCCTTTAACTATCAATAACTCCCCTTTTGTTGTTGGAAAAAAAGAACATACACATTGTAAAAAAATAACATATACATTTAAAATAAAATAAATAAAAAAATACATAAAAAACCGTACACAACTCCCAAAAAATCAAATTGATATGATTATACAAGGTAAACCTCAATAAAAGTTTAAATCTATATAATCTTCATCAATATATATTTAATCAATGCAATTAAAAAGTATATTAATAAATTGTTATAATAAACCAAAGTGCAGCTACAACTCTGTACCCAGCACTAGAAAAAGTCCTTTTTTATCCCTTCTTAAGCTGTTAAAATTTGAAAAACTATAATTTTTCACATTCAGCTTGGTTTATTAATTTATGTTAATTAACATTTCCCACATCCTAATAATAAAAAAAAAAAAAATCAAAAAAAAAAATCCAGGAATTATTTCCAGAGCTGCTCACACCTGGAGGAAAACATCAGGTACCAGAGAGGTAAAATCAGGATTTTGTTGCACTTTATAGGATTTTAATAAATCCGGGCACTCAAAATGTGGGGAAAGAGAAAAATGACCTGAAAATGTTTTACTGAACAGGAAAATAAAACCAGCACAAAGATTCCAGCCAAATCCACTCAATTTTATGGATAATTTCTTCCCAGTTGCTGGAATATTGTGGAATTCTTGCCCAAGGAACAAGGCCACAAAAACTCTTATTTGACTTTTTTGTGGGGTTTAAATATTTAAAAACTCTTTTTTTTTTTTCTTTTTGGAATCAATTATTCCACTCAGTTTTATAGATAATTTCTTCCCAGTTGCAGGAATATTGTGAAATTCTTACCCAAGGAACAAAGGACACAAGTGAGGTTTTAGCCCTTAGAAACTATTATTTGATTTTTCTATTTTTTTAATAAATTATTTCACTCAGATTTAGGGATAATTCCCTCCCAGCCATGTTCCAGTTGCTGGAATATTGTGGAATTCTTGTGCCAAGAAGGAAAAAAGGACACAAGTGGGGTTTAAACACTTAAAAACTCTTATTTTATCTTTTTTTTTTAAAAAAAAAATAAAAAATTATGATTCCCAAAGTATCAATAGTATTTTCCAGTAATTTCAGGCTAAAATATGGATTCATAATTTGGGATACTTTGGTCTCCTGGGAATTGGTTGGAGCCTCTGGAAGAACAAATGCTTGCAGTGATTGTTGGTTCCTCACACTCCACAAGTGCTTTTTGGGGAGAAAAAAACCCAAAAAAAACCCAGAAAATTGGAAACTTTGGACATTTTCTGCAAATTTGAAGCTTCCAATTATTCTCAGCTGCAGCATTTTATTCACCACCTTCTTCAGGAGAGGAAAACTTTGGAGTTTGGGTGAACTTTGATGTGATAATGGCAAGGAAAAGGGGTTGTTTGTACTGGTGGTGAGGCTCTCAGCAACCCTGGAAAATCTGCTGGAAAAGAGCTTTAATCCCAGCCAAGATCAAGAGCAAACAAACATTCCTGGCAGAAAAGCCATAATTAAGGAGAAGAAAGGCAAGAAAAGCATCAGCATCAAAAGCACTTGGCCCTGGCAGCGGTGTTGGGTCAGTGGCCAACAAACTTTAATGGGATTAATGTGGCAAGGGAATAAATCAAAATAAATTGAATTTATTGCAGCTTGTGCAGGTGATCAGGGATGATTTTTAAGGCTCTGACTCTTGAGATGCCTCATTAAAGCCCCAGTTTGAGTGAACAACAAATTCCTTGCTGCTGCTCCAGAAATAAAATTGTCCCTGACAAAATTCCTGCATGGAATGGATGGGTTTTGTTTCACGTTAAACCTCACGAGTTGACACCAAAAAATTCTGCTTTTCTCCCTTCTTTGTGCCTGCAAAGTGAATCCAGCAATGCCACAGGGAAAGATGGATGGGTAAAACTTGACTTTTTTAAAAAAGCAAAGCAACTCCCCAGTGAGGCTGAAGGGTTTGGGGACCCCACCTCGGGCAGCAGCTCAAGGGTGAGAATTTGGGAATAAACTCAACCCAAAGCTCTGAGTTCTTCTCCTGCTCCTTTGGCAGCCTCGGGGTTATCCCAGAAGGAGCTGCCTTGGCCTGGCTCTCTCAGCCCTGAGCATCTTTTCCACCTTCCATCCTCTTGTGACCTTCGTAAAAACGCTTTTCATCCAAAATCGGCCAATTAATTGGGATTAATCTCCTTGGAGTTGATGTTTCTGGGTGTTAAAAAGAACTGCTGGCTCTGGAGAGAGAAAAAAATCAACTTTCCAAGCTCCAGGCTTCTCCCAGCTGGAAGGAGCTGCTCCAGAGCTCCAGGAAAAATGTGTTCTCCAGGAAAAAAGTGGCTGGGGCAGGAGAGAGGACTCAGCTTTATTTCCATGGGTTCCCTCAGAAAGCTTCACCTGGATTCACCTCCAAATGAGAGAAACTGGGAAGTTTAGAAGCAAGATTAGAGAGCAAACAAACAAATCTCAAGATAAATGGTGTTTTATCTGTCCCAGATAAAAGCTTTTGTCATTTTTTTTTTTGTTATCTCCTTGCAGCTAGAGTTGAGGGTGGGGGAAAGATTGAGAGAAAAACACTCAGCCACTTGTTGTGCTGCTAGATTCCAGGGAAAATTCTGGAAAAAAGAGGGAATATCTCCTTGGGAAAATAATTTTTTATTTTTCCTTCTCTGGGCACACCTTGCAGCTTCCTCTGCAATTATCTCTCACTTTTAAGCCTGATACAAGAGCAGGTGCATAGCCAGGGGGGGAAAAATGAATAAAAAAAAGATAAATAGAAAATGAGAAGATGTGAAAAGCACCCTCAGCTCAAACATTCCCTGTTCATAACTGGGTGAAGTCACCGTCTCCAGCACCGTCTCCTCCCTTTTTAGACACCACAAACAAGAGGCTGCTACAAATTCCCAGTGCCTTCCCCGCCTCCCTCTCTTTTGGGAGCACCAGGAATCCTCCAGCAGCACCACAGGAGTGCAATTTGATGCTTTAAAAATACCCCACTGAAACAGCAGATTCCAGAGCGCTGGGCAATGCTGCAGCCCCGAGAATCCGAGGCTAATAAAGGGAATTACCTCGCCCTCCAACACTGCTGGGTGGATTTAGGGAATCCAGAGGCTCCTCGAGCTCTGGTTGTGCTTGGAGTGAGATTTCAACAACCTCAGGCTGCCCAAATCCAGGGTCAGGACACAAAAACTCCTTCATGGATGTGGCAAAGGAGCAGGGACTGAGGTCACTTGCTGTGCATTTATTGGATGTATTTATGGTTTAGCAGGGACTTTAACTTTGCTTAAATCCCAGTCAGACCCTTGAACATAAAACACAGATTTTGCACATTTGGCTGAAGTTTAAAATCCAACTGCTTCCAGATTTTTGTATTTTTTTAAATTCAAATAAACAAACAAACAACCCCTCTGTCACTCTGTCCTAGTTTGCCACTGCCCCAACAGCTGCAAGGATTAAAGAATTTAAATTCTGTTATTGGCTGGGGAAGCAAACAGCTCAAATGATGCCAGTTGGGATTTGGGAGATCCCATCTGGATACTGGGAACAGCTCTGGGTTTCCCAGTACAAGGAACAGCAACTGGAGCAAAAAGATGCCCAGGATTAATAAAGGGACTGAGAGCAGAGGGCTTGGCCTGGGACAGGTAAAAAAGGTTCAGAGAAGGTAAAAAAAAGGATTCAGAGAAGGTAAAAAAGGGATTCTTCAGGGAAAGGTAAAAAAGGGGATTCTTCAGGGAAAGGTTAAAAAAGGAGATTCTTCAGGGAAAGGTGAAAAAAGGAGATTCTTCAGGGAAAGGTGAAAAAAGGAGATTCTTCAGGGAAAGGTGAAAAAAGGAGATTCTTCAGTGTTATAAATTTGTATTGTGATATTGGCTTTCGCAGATGAATCTTATATGTTAAATACTTTTAGCTATGTATGTACTTCTTACTAACAAGTCTTAAGCTTAAAAGAATTTCCTAGGTACAAAGCAAGGAAACCCCAGAGAGCAAGGACAGTGGGGCCCAAGCTGTTATCAGGAGAACAACAGAGCCCAAACTGTTATCAGCGGAAGATGTGAAGCCCAGATACCCTCAGAGGAAGGATGATGGGGGCCCGGACTCTTTATCAACAAGTGACCATTTGCAGGAAAAAGGAAACCAAACTCCAAAATAATGCTCATCAGCAAGAATAATGATGACCAGCAAAAATAGTGCTGACCAGCAGAAAATTAAGTTGTGCAAAAGCATGATCCAAGAAGGCAGAACCAGGGAGGGGACATGTATGAATATTCATTAACCCCTCACAGCAGGGGGGGATAAAAAGGGGTATTCCCAGATACAAGGTGTGTTCCTGGCAACCCACCAGGGCACCCGGCCGTTTTAACTCTTTGCTTTATTTCTTTTGTCTCCTAATTGTCTTTTTATTTATAATAAATTCTTTTTATAATTTATTAATTGAATCTCGTTTTTAAGATTCAGGGAAAGGTTAAAAAGGAGATTCTTCAGGGAAAGGTTAAAAAGGAGATTCTTCAGGGAAAGGTGACAAAGGGGATTCAAGTGCTGTCTACACGATCTAAAAAGGAGATAAAACCTGAAACAGACCCTTCCACAGGCACAAGCTGCAGCATGGAAAATTTCCAGGGAATACAAGGAAAATTCTCCCCAGTGAGTGGGATCAAGCAGTGACAGATAAGAAAATCCCTGTCCTTGGAGGTTTTTAGAGCTCATCAAGCCAATGCCAAGCTGACCTAGATTTGAAGTTGGGCTGGAGATCTCCCAGTTACATTTTTCATTATTCCAAACAAGCCTCAAGCAGCAGCATCTTGAGCTGCTCTGCATCACCAGAGCTGAGCTGGCATCACCCTGAGTGTCCAGCTGTATCTGCATTAATTCCTGTCTTGTTTTATCCCAATTTCCTTGGCCTCTCCCACACAAACGAGCCTCACCCAGGAATGCTCCACCATCCCAAACCACCAAAGCCTTCAATTAGGCTCTGCTTTTCAAGGTGTGCTAATTAGGGAGCTCCAGTTTGATTTTTCAAGAGCACATGGCTATAAAAACATTTCTTTTCCAAAGCCTGTTAAACCCTTCAGCCTCCCCAGAACTCAATGCTTGCAAAACCCCAAGCTCATCAATGTTTACTTTGCTTTTATCGCCTAATTAAGAACATCCACTCCAGCCCCTGGGGAATTTTCCCAGGTTTCAAAACACGGGGCTGCTCCATTCACCTTCCTCGCTCTCATTTCCATGGAAAAATGAAGCTGGAGGAAAAGCAGGAGCATCTCTCGCCCCTCCAAGCCAAGCTGGGATGCAAAATTTGATCCCTGATCATATCCAGGAATAAATTTCCGTCCAAACACAGCATCTGCAGGTAGAAATTCCCTGTGCTGAGGTAACTAAAGCCACTTTTGTCAGATAGAAGAGGTTTCCACATCACCTACACGCTTGGAAAAGTCATTTCCTAACCTTGAGGGTAACAGAAAACCCAAACCTCTGCTGATCTGTAAAATCTGTTTAAATCCTAAACATTTTGGGTAACGTTTTGGGGTCAACACAAATAAAAGGAACTGAACTGAGGGGTAAATTACTTCATACGCTTCTTTCAGGGTGTTACCTTGAGAAAAATCTCCCAAGTTCCATATTTCAGAGTAACAGTAACAGACATCTCACAGAGGGATTTAAAAAAATCAGAATAAAGGCGGAGCTGGTGCTGAGGTGGATTTTATGCCCAGGAGAGGGAGATGATCCAGAGCCTGGCACAGGTGCCCAGAGGAGCCGTGGCTGCTCCCGGGATCCCTGGAAGTGTCCAAGGCCAGGCTGGGGCAGCCGGGGACAGTGGGAAATGTCACTAATGATCCCAAAGGATCATTCCAACCCTTTAAAGTTCCGTGAAAGGAGCAGCTACAAACCCCCTCCTCATCAGAGGACAGGCGGGGAAAGCTTTTACAGCCTGAGGAAAGCAGCGTCCGTCTCATGAGGCAGAAAGGTAAAGGATTCTCCCACAGACCGAAGGAGAGGAATTCCCTTGAGGAGATGGAAAGGGAAGGAATTTCCCTGGAAAACCCCCTCACAGCCGGCCGGGGGTTCTCTTCACGAGGCACTAAGGAAGCGAAAGGGACCCTCCCTCACACAGGAGAGCGGCGGGATCTCCTCTGAGGACACCCAAGCCCCGCGGGTCACCCTCAGCCCCTCACGACGGGAACGCGGGGGGATCGCGACTCCTACCGGCTGCAGGAGGCGGCCACACCGGGGGTGCCGCTCGCCGGGGGCGAACCGCTGGCCCTGCTCCGTCGCCTCCCAGGGGGTTTCTGGCCCAGAGGCTCTGCCTCCATGGGGATGGGGACCGGGGCTGGAAGTGGAAGCGGCGGCAGCGTCGCCTCAGCCCGGGGAGAAATGGCGGCAGCGGCGGCGGTTTGAAAATGGCGGCGGTGGCGGCGGTGGCCAATCAGGAGCCGCGGGGGCGTGGCCAGAGGGCGGCGCGGGCTGTGAGGGACGCGGAGGGCGCAGCGCCCCCTGGCGGAGCGCGCTGTGGGAACGCGCGGGGAAACTGAGGCACAGGGAGGGCGTCACCCTCAGCATTTTGATATTCCAGGGAATTCTTGAGGCTGGAAGAGACCTCGGAGACCATCGAGTCCAACCTATGGCCGAGCATCGCTTTGTCACTGAGTGCAACGTCCAGATCTTCCTTAAACATCTCCAGGGATGGTGAGAGCACTGCCCTGAGCAGCCCCTTCCGATGTTTAATCGCCTTTTCCATGAAGGAATTTTCTCGGTATCCACCCAGAGGTATCCCTCTCCTCCTGTCCCCGTTCCCTGGGAGCAGAGCCCGAATCCCTGGCTGTCCCCTCCTGGCAGGGAGTTGTGCAGAGCCAGAATTTCCCCCTGATCCCTCTTTTCTCCAGCCTCAGCCCTTTCCCAGCTCCCTCAGCTTTTCCTTCTTCTCCAGACCCTTCCCAGCTCCATTCCCTGGATTCCCTGGATTCCCCAGCCCCTCAAGGTCCTTCCCGAGCTGAGGAGCTCAGAAGTGACCCCAAGATTCCCGGTGGCCTCCTGCCCACACCTGGGGATGTCCAGCCGCTCTCACCAGAATTCCCAGGGCCTTTCCCAACTTTCCAGCCCCTCTATCCCAGCCTGGAACATTCCATGGTGTGGTCAAAGAGTAGAACCTTGGTCTTGTTGAAATTCCCATCCATCCGTTTCCACTTCCATCTGGGATCGCTGGGAGGGAACGGCTGGAGCTGTCCAGGTGAGGTTAGGCTGGATTTTAGGAAAAAATCCTGAGATTTTTTTAAAAATTAATTTTTTTTAAAAAATCCTGTTTATCCTGAGAAGGGGATCAACAGCTTCTCCCAGTCCGAAAGAGGCAGAAAAATCAGCAAAAGTTTGGAGGAGAAACAGCTCCTTCCTAAAAAAAAAAAAGGAAAAATTACACTTTAGAAATCAGCTCAAATCCCAAAAATTTACCTCAGTCGTCTCTCTATTTGACAGAGCTGGGAAAAAGGAGCTGCTGAGGCCAGACGGAGCAACAGATTCCCAAATCCTGCCTGGAAAAGCCATCAGTTCCTCCCATCCCATAGCAGGATCAAGTGGTGCTTCCAGCAAGACTCCGGGTGAAGTTTTGGATACTCTCAGGTGAGGGAATTATCTGGAAAATCCATCCCACTTGGCTGAGGTTTGGATTTTCCTCCATTTCAGCTTTTTCCCTGTGAAGGGATGAGGAGGGGATGGGGTTTGTCCCCTCATGGGGTGACAGCTCCAAGCATCCCTATAACACGGGGTGATTTTTCCCTGCTTATAAAGTGGGAATATCTCCTCTGGAATGCGAATCTGCCTTTGGATCAGACAGATTTGGCAAAAAAAAATATATTTTTAACAGCTGTGATGCCCTTGGAACAGCCTTTTACACTCGGTCAGGTTCATCAGCTCAACTTCTGGGCAGCACTTGGATGAAATTCTTTGAAAGTAATGAGATTCTTTTTGAAACCCATTTTAAAAAGCCCAACATGTGCACAAATCAGGAAAAATCAGCAAAAAAATTGGCAAAAAAACCAGCAAAAATTTGGTCAAAATCAGCGAAGTATCAGCAAAAAATCAGCAAAATATAGGGAAAAAATTGGCCAAAAATCAGCAAAAAAATCAGCAAAAGATCAGCAAAATATTGGGAAAAAATTGGCCAAAAATCAGCAAAACCCAGCAAAATATTGGGGAAAGTTCAGTGCAAAAATTACAAAAAAATCAGCAAACATCAGCAAAAATCAGCAAAAAATTGGCAAAAAAACAGTGCAAAAATCAACAAAAATTCATAAAAATATCAGCCAAAAATCACCAAAAATGAGGAAAAATCAGCAAAATATCAGCAAAAAATTGGTGCAAAATTCAGCAGAAAAAGCAAAAAATCAGCAGAAATATTGGCAAAAAAAAAAAAAATCAGCAAAACCCAGCAAAATACTGGGAGGAAATCAGTGCAAAAATCAGAAAAGAATAAATCAGCAAACATCAGCAAAAATCAGCAAAAAATTGGCAAAAAACAAGTGCAAAAATCAGCAAAAAAAAAATTCAGAAAAATCAGCAAAACCCAGCAAAATGTTGGAAAAAAGCCAGCAAAAAATCAGTAAAAAAGTTCAGCAAATATTGGAAAAAATCAGCAAAAACAAATCAGAAAAAAACCCCAGCAAAACCCAGCAAAATATTGGGAAAAAACCAGCAAAAAATCAGCAAAAAAAATCAAAATCAGCAAAAATCAGCAAAAAATTGGCAAAAAAACATTGCAAAAATTCAGTAAAAAAAAATCAGAAAAATCAGCAAAAAATCAGAAAAACCAGCAAAACCCAGCAAAATATTGGGAAAAAAAGAGCAAAAAATCAGCAAAATCAGAAAGAAATCAGCCAAAAATCATCAAAATTCAGCAAAATATTGGGGAAAAAAAATCAGAAAAAAAATCAGCAAAAGAAGCAAATTTCCAAAAGATTGGTTGGATCAAAAAGTGGATTTTCCTTGGGAAATGGAGATGGAAAAACGGGTTCAGGCTGAAGTAGAGGTGGAAGATCCCTGGGATTGTTCTGGCACAGAATTCACTCGAAAAAATTCCCAGAATTTCCACCAAAAAAAAAAAAAAAAAGGGAATAATGAGAAGCTGGAAGGCGATTTTAGGGAAATTCACCCATGAAACTGAACAGATTTTAACAGGTGAACAATTAAATCTGGAATTAGAGACTTTGCAAGTGCCTAAATCCAAATTTTTTCAGCTCAACCAACCAGGCCAACACAGGGAAAAATCCCTGGAGCGAAAGGAATTTTTTCCTCCTCCAATTTTTTCCTCCAAACCAAACAAAATTCCCAAAAAATGACCGTTAAATTAAATATTTTCATCTTCCCAGGGCCGAAATCTTTTGATTTTGAAGCAAATTGAAGTGGCCAAGCAGCACCTCCTGAGTTCCTCAGCTCCTGGTGAGTCTGGGCCTGCCCAAAATCCACCTCTGTGGGAAGAGGGAGGAGGGATTTGGGATATTTGGGATGGAGGAGTGGGAAGGAGGCAGCAGCTGTGAGCTCTGGCTATAAAAAGTCCTCTGGGGAGGGGGTGGTCTCAGCTTGATTCCGTTCTAAATCCAGCCTGGAGCTGAAATCCCAGGAAGTTTCTCTCTGACACCACCAGTTCCAGCAATTCCCTCTTTTTCTTCCCATTTCCCCCCAAAAAACCCCAAAATTTTGGGTTTGGGGTTGCCCAAAAAGACATTATTTAGTGATGAAAGCGCTGAAATTCCTCATTTTCTCCAGGAAAGTTGAAATCCCAGGCAGGTTCTCTTTGCCACCTCCAGCTCCAGCAATTCCCTCTTTTCCTTCTCATTTCCCATGGAAAAAAAAACAACAACAAAATTTTGGATTTGGGTTTCCCAAAAGGTGATTTAGTGAATAAACCACTAAAATCAGGAAAGGTTTGGGATACATCCAAGGATAAAAATTCCCCAAATCTTCACATTCCTCCTCCAAACTCTCTCCGAATTCCTCTTCTCAAGGATCAAATCCCATCCTCCCACATTCCCTGCTCCAAATCCAACCAAATCCCTGGATTTGCTCCGGTTTGCCGGTGTGGGTTTTATACTGGGAAGCCCAAACCGGACCCAGGAAGAAAAGAAGATCCCAAAAATGCTGAACAAAGGGAAAAATTCCTTCTCCCGATCCCATTTGGGATATCCTTGTCTCCCCCAGTCCTGGAGAACCTGCTGGGATTGTGGACCAAATCAAAGAAAATTTGGGAATTTTTAATGGGAGATGAAGAGGGAAAGAAGGGAATTAAGAAAAAAAAGTCTGGAAAATCCCACGGGAATGGGGTCAAAATTGCTTCCCAATCCTCGGCAGGAGGGGAAAAAATGAATCCTTAAGGAATCCAGAGGGGCTGAGCCTCCACCTGAGCATCCCAGAGGTGCAAATCCCAGCAGATTCCCATGAAATCATGGATAAAATGGTGGGGGAAAGACCAAAAATAGCAGGATTTTGTCTAAAAATTAACAAAATTAAGAATATCAGCTGCAGTACCGTGAAAACTGATAAAGGCGGATTATTCCCGCTGGATAAAGCGAATTATGTGGGAATACACCAAACTTTTCCAGCTTTTCCTTCTTTCTTTTAATTCTTTTTAACCAACCCCACACTTAAAAAAAACAAAACAACTTTTATCCTCCTTTAAAATAATTTTAAAAAAACCAAAAAAACTCCCATTATGCCTCCTTTAATCGGGGAATTCCTGCAAACTGGGCGGGATTAGATCCCGATTTTTTTTTTTTTTTGGGATGGAAGGAAAAGGAGCTCTGCTCCTTTAAGCTTGGAGAAACTTTAAATTCAGGTGGAGTCAGGATTTCCTGGGCTATAAAGTTGCAGGGAGAGGCAGAGGCAGCAGCTGCTTTGCTCAGATCTTACTCAGCCTCACCATGGTAAGAGCGTTAAATTTCCAATATTTCCCACTTTTTTTTTTAATTATTATTTTTAATTTTTTTTTATTTTATTTTTATTTTAATTTTTTCCCCCCCCTCCCAGATTTTCAGAGCTCAAAATTCCCTCTTTTCCTCCCTCTTTTCCTCCCGGGGATTTGAATTTCCAGCGGCTCGGTTGGAATCGCTCGTTACCTTCTGGGTTATTGATTCGGGGTTTGCTCCTTATAAGGGAAAAATGAGGGATGTGCTTGGAATTCTTGGAGTGGCCTCTTGGGGCTTTTCCCTGCGGAGTTTGAGGCTCCTGAGGTGGGGTCTGGAGACTTGGGAAGTTGTTGAAAAGTTGGGATTTTCATTTTTTTAAACTTTTTTTTTTTTTGCTCTGTGTGTGTGTAGGACCAGCATATTTTTCCTCGACTCCCAATTCATAAATTATGGATAAAAATTGAATTTTTTTGATCCCTTTCCCCCAAATTTTCACCTTCCCCATGTGCTGCAACGAGCACAACCTTTAGGGATGTAATTTTTTTTTTCCATAGGAATGAGCTGCCATGTTGCCTTTGTCTGCTCTAAACCCTTGGGATTAGAAATTAAATGGATAAAAAAATCCCCCTTTCCCATGGAGTTTTTTTTTTTTCCATGGAATTCCCTGCTCTGGAACGTTTGCAGCTGGAAAACTGAATTAAAAAAAAAATTAAAAAATAAAAAATAATCTGAAATCCTGATTATTCCTCAAACTTTTTGGGAAAGAGGATCCCAACTGGTACTTTTTTTTTTAACTTTTTTTTTTTGGTGGATGCAAAGGAGCAACTTGGAAAAATCCGTTTGCAAATGGGAGAAAACTTCAAAGCGGCTCCCAGGGATTTGGCTTTGAACTTTTCCCTTTAATCTGCGGATTTCTGGTCTGGCCTGGCTAGAAAAGCGTTAAATATTTACGTGGTGGGATATTTCCCAGTGGGAAAAATCAGCTGGACAACAATAGGCTGCCTATAGCCAGAGTCTGGAAAAGGCATTTTGGCTGGATGCAAATATTGGGAAGATCCCAAAAAAACACCCCAAAACCTCTGGAATATTTTAGAGGAGGGGAAAACCTCCGATAAACCGCTGCGATTTTTCCCTTCCAGCAGCTCCCGGTTTTTACATTTCATTTTTGCTTGCCTTTGTTCTCGCTCCCTGAGCGAGGTTCCAGCGAATTCCGGCGCTCCCGGTGCAGCAGGTGCTGGCAGCGGGGATTTGGGAGCGGAGCAGCTGTCCCGGGAAGCGCTGGGAAGCTCGGGGAGCCGGGATGGGGAATGATTGGAACCACGCTGCGGAGAGGGATGGGCTGGCATTGCCCGCATAGCGACTCGGCAGCTGGGCCAGAGGGAGCGGATCCCAGTGATCCCTGATCCCAGCTGGAGGGAATCCCAGTAATCCCTGATCCCGGTGATCCCTGATCTCGGTGATCCCTGATCTCGGTGATCCCTGATCCTGGTAATCCCTGTTCCCAGCCAGAGGGTATCCCGGTGATCCCTGATCCCAGCTGGAGGGAATACCAGTAATCCCTGATCCCGGTAATCCCTGATCCCAGCTGGAGGGAATCCCGGTAATCCCTGATCCCGGTAATCCCTGATCCCAGATGGAGGGAATCCTGGTAATCCCTGATCCCAGTGATCCCTGATCCTGGTAATCCCTGATCCCAGAAGGAGAGAATCCTGGTAATCCCTGATCCCAGTAATCCCTGATCCCGACAGTCCCTGATCCCAGCAGGAGCTGATCCCAGTAATCCCTGATCCCAGCAGGAATGGGATCCCGACAGTCCCTGATCCCAGCAGGAATGGGATCCCGACAGTCCCTGATCCCAGCAGGAATAGGATCCTGACAATCCCTGATCCCAGCAGTCCCTGATCCCGGCCATCCCTGATCCCAGCAATCCCTGATCCTGTCAGGAGGGGATCCCAATGGTCCTTCATCCTGACAATCCCTGATCCCAGCAGGAATGGGATCCCAGCAGCTCCTTATCCTGGCAATCCTTGATCCCAACAATCCCTGATCCCAGCAACTTCTTATCCCACCAATCCCCTGATCCTGACAATCCCTGATCCCAGCAGCTCCGCAGCTCCTGATCCTGACAATCCCTGATCCCAGCATCTCCCAATCCCAACAATCCCTGATCCCAGCAACTTCTTGTCCCACCAATCCCCTGATCCCGACAATCCCTGATCCCAGCAGCTCCTGATCCTGACAATCCCTGATCCCAGCGGCTCCCGATCCCAACAATCCCTGATCCCAGCAGCTCCTGATCCCAACAATCCCTGATCCCTGCAGCTCCCGATCCTGACAATCCCTGATCCCAGCAGCTCCTGATCCCAACAATCCCTGATCCCAGCAACTTCTTATCCCACCAATCCCCTGATCCCCACAATCCCTGATCCCAGCAGCTCCGCAGCTCCTGATCCTGACAATCCCTGATCCCAGCAGTTCCCGATCCCAACAATCCCTGATCCCAGCGGCTCCCGATCCCGACAATCCCTGTTCCCAGCAGCCTCCCCACCCCTCAGAGCTGGGGCTCGGCCCCACCAGGATTTGGGGCTGTTTCGGCAGCGCTGGGTCAGCGTCCCGGTGTCCCAGGAGTGATCCCATCCTGGTGGCCTCTGGAGCTGCTTGAGGGATGGCAAAATCGGCCCATCCGTGCTCGGGGAAGGAGATGGGGAAGTTTCATGGGATCATTTCCCTGCCATGAGCGGTTGGTGCCCCGGGATGTCCAGCTGGAATCTTCTGGAGACTCCTGGGCACTTTGGGTGCTCGTGGGCTTCCCTGGAGATTTGGGAGATTTGGGATCCGCTGTTCCCACCGCCCCTCTCTAAGCCGGGTTTATCTGTGGAGACCCGGCTTGGTGAGGCGGGACCTGAGCCCAACTTCCCATGGATGTCCCAAATAATGGGATCAGCTGCATTGTCCTTTCCAGGTGGGATCAGCTCCCTTTCCCAGGGATCCCTTGGGAAGCTGCTCTGCCCTGTGCCAGGCACAGCAATAATTGGGATTCTGGGCTCGGGATCCGGGCCAGGAGGCTCTGCCCTGGCTTTGATCTTGGCGTGGTGGAAGCAGCAGGTGCCAATTCCCCAGGGAAGCGCCACCGGCAAAAATGCCCCAGGAACCTCCAGGAGACGCCGGTCCCTGCGGAGCTTCCCTGGAATCCCAGGCTGCTGGAGATGACCTGGATAAATCTGGGCTCGGAGCTGCTCCTGGGACTCAGCCCGGCCTTGCTCTGCCGTGGGGCAATCCCTGTTTTCTCCGGCCTCTTTCCTGCTGGGACACCAGCTTGGCTCAGGTTTTCCAAGCTTGGCTTCTCCCTGAGCTTTTTTTTCCAGGATCAAGAGCCTGGAGCCGCTGGGATGTCCCGTTGGGATTGGAGCTGCCCCAGCGTGGAGCCAGCAGCTCCTTCCTTCCTCCTTCCCTGCCCTGGGAGAGCCTTTCTCAGGAATGCTGTGTCCAGCACAGCAGATCCCAGGTTGATCCCAGGTTGATCCCAGGTTGATCCTGGGTTGATCCCAGCTCCGGCTCCCACAATGGGCGGACGCCGCCTGTTTCCCTCATCATCCCCAGGATGGCTCCAGGGAGAGCCATGGGGGCTGGAACTCCTGATCCTGATCCCCAGGATGTGTAAAATTCCCTGTTTCCCTTTTCCAGAGGGAGTGAGTGCATTTCCAGCTGGAATCCCAGTCCCCAGGATGTGTAAAATTCCCTGTTTTCCCTTTTCCAGAGGGAGTGCATTTCCAGCTGGAATCCCAATCCCCAGGATGTGTAAAATTCCCTGTTTCCCTTTTCCAGAGGGAGTGAGTGCATTTCCAGCTGGAATTCCAGTCCCCAGGATGTGTAAAATTCCCTGTTTTCCCTTTTCCAGAGGGAGTGAGTGCGTTTCCAGCTGGAATTCCAGTCCCCAGGATGTGTAAAATTCCCTGTTTCCCTTTTCCAAAGGGAGTGCATTTCCAGCTGGAATTCCAATCCCCAGGATGCGTAAAATTCCCTGTTTTCCCTTTTCCAGAGGGAGTGCATTTCCAGCTGGAATTCCAGTCCCCAGGATGTGTAAAATTCCCTGTTTTCCCTTTTCCAGAGGGAGTGATTCCCAGCTGAAATCCCAATCCACAGGATGTGTAAAATTCCCTGTTTTCCCTTTTCCAGAGGGAGTGATTCCAGCTGGAATCCCAATCCCCAGAATGTTTTAAGTTCCCTGTTTCCCTTTTCCAGAGGGAGTGCTTTTCCAGCTGGAATTCCAGTCCACAGGATGTGTAAAATTCCCTGTTTTCCCTTTTCCAGAGGGAGTGATTCCCAGCTGGAATCCCAATCCCCAGGATGTGTAAAATTCCCTGTTTTCCCTTTTCCAGAGGGAGTGCATTTCCAGCTGAAATCCCAATCCCCAGGATGTGTAAAATTCCCTGTTTTCCCTTTTCCAGAGGGAGTGAGTGCATTTCCAGCTGGAATTCCAGTCCCCAGGATGTGTAAAATTCCCTGTTTTCCCTTTTCCAGAGGGAGTGCATTTCCATCCACATCGGGCAGGCCGGAGTGCAGATGGGCAATGCCTGCTGGGAGCTCTACTGCCTGGAGCACGGCATCCAGGCCGACGGGACCATTCCCGGCTCCAAGCAGGTGAAATCCATGGATCCCAACTCCGAGCAGGTGGATTCCTCCTTCGAGACCTTCTTCTGTGAGACAGCATCTGGCAAACACGTGCCGCGGGCGGTGTTCATAGACCTGGAGCCCACTGTCATTGGTAAAACCCCGATTTTGCCCCTGAGCCGTCTTTATCCCTAATTCCCGACCCGTTTTCCGTGGGATCCCGTTGCTCCCGCTCCTCTGCTGTGGTTAAAGGCCCCCAGCCATCGGAAGCAGGCGGAATTCACGCTTCCAAAGGGACCTGGAGTGGCCAAACGCGGGGTTGTCGTTGAGTTGTTCCCTCCTTTTGGCACCTCCAGCGGGTGGAGAACGATCCGGGTTTGCCGGCCGTGGTGGTCCCGGCCTGAATTCCACCCTCCGTGGGCAGATGTGGCACATCTGGTTCGGATGCTGCCCACAGAGAGGGGTGCCACACATCCCGTGGCGTTCCTGGTGGGCCACCTTGACCTTGGAGATCTTTTCCAACCTGATGGATTCCCAAAGATTCCCAATTCTCTAACCAGCTCCCTCAGGGATCTCCCTCAGGTGTTTGTGGGACCTGCCTGTCCTGGTTATCCACCTTGACCTTGGAGATCTTTTCCAACCTGATGGATTCCCAAAGATTCCTGCTTTCCCTTCCAGCTCCCTCAGTAATCTCCAGGTGTTTGTGGGACCTGCCTTTCCTGGTTGTCCACCTTGGCCTTGGAGATCTTTTCCAAGCTGATGGATTCCCAAAGATTCCTGCTTTCCCTTCCAGCTCCCTCAGGGATCTCCGGGTGTTTCAATTTGAGGTGTCTTCCTAGAAAATAACAATTATTTTTTTTTTTTTGGAGGGAACTCCAAATCCAACCACCTGCTCCTGCCTTCCGGGCTTCTCCTCCTATCTTTCCATCTGGGATGTGACTCATTAGCTCTAATTAAAGGATTGCAGACTCTTGTTTGGGTTCTGCTTCATTTTCAGACACCTCATTGAGGTGTAAAGTGGAGAACTTGATGAGCGAGCCAGGAGATGACGGGATGTGTCAAGTTCCCTGTTTCCCTTTTCCAGAGGGAGTGATTCCAGCTGGAATCCCAATCCCCAGGATGTGTAAAATTCCCTGTTTCCGTTTTCCAGAGGGAGTGATTCCAGCTGGAATCCCGATCCCCAGGATGTGTAAAATTCCCTGTTTCCCTTTTCCAGAGGGAGTGCATTTCCAGCTGGAATTCCAATCCCCAGGATGTGTAAAATTCCCTGTTTCCCTTTTCCAGAGGGAGTGTCCAGTGTTGAGATGGAGTGGATTTAAAAACCCTCTGGAGCGGGATCAGGTGGAAATGTCAGCACTGGAGGGGATTTGTCCCTGTCCCTTCCGTGCTGGAGAGGATGGAGAAGCTTCCAGACTTCTCCTCCAAGCTGCCTGTGGTAACCAATCCCACAAAAAACTCTGGAATTGTGCTGTCCTAACTCATTAAACCAGATTAATTTAGGATTCCAGGACAGGTGTAGGGTGAAGATGCACTTCTGGTAGGACCTTACCTACGGGAATTTATCCCTCCCCCTCCCGTCATTCCCACAACCCTTCCCTAACCGTGCCGTGCCATTCCATGGATTTTTCACCCTTCCTCGGGGTCTTTCGCTCTCCCTGATTTCTCCTCCCGGCGCAGATGAGATCAGGACCGGGACCTACCACGGGCTCTTCCACCCGGAGCAGCTCATCAGCGGCAAGGAGGACGCCGCCAACAACTACGCCCGCGGCCACTACACCATCGGCAAGGAGATCATCGACACCGTGCTCAGCAGGATCCGGAAAATGGTGAGGGGAAAACCCTTTGGGTTCAAACGACGCCGTTTTGGGTGTTTTGGAGTTTGGGGTAGATGTCTTGAAAGACAAAAAGTCTTAAATGAGAGGCTGTGTTTTGGTGAGGTCCAAGGTTTGTTGCTGCTGTTGGGATTTGGGGATCAGGAGAACCCCTGGATTTGTGTGTTCGTCCTAAAAGGAGAGGATTGATGTTAAAACTGGGTTTAAGGTGCTTGGGGAGTGCTCCAAGCAGAAGTTTGTGCTGTATTTCTTGGGATAATTATTTCAGTCTTTAAATGAATAAATATCCATTATTTGGGATGGTTATCCCAGTCTTTAAATGGATAAATATCCAGTATTCTTGGGATGGTTATCCCAGTCTTTAAATGGATAAATATCCATTATTGGGATATCTTTAAATGGATAAATATCCATTATTGGGATATCTTTAAATGGATAAATATCCATTATTGGGATGGTTATTCCAGTCCTTAAATGGATAAATATCCATTATTGGGATATCCTTACAGGGATAAATATCCAATATTCTTGGGATAGTTGTTCCAGTCCTTAAATGGATAAATATCCAATATTCTTGGGATATCATAATTATATTCCAGTCCTTAAAGAGATAAATATCTGTGTTCGTGGGTTAATTATTGCAGTCCTTACAGGGATAAATATCCATTATTGGGATGGTTATCCCAGTCTTTAAATGGATAAATACACATTATTTGGATATCCTTAAATGGATAAATATCCAATATTCTTGGGATAATTTTCTAGTCCTTGGGATAAATATCCAACATTCTTGGGATGGTTATCCCAGTCTTTAAAAGCATAAATACCCATCTTCTTGGGATAATTATCCCAGTCCTTACAGGGATAAATATCTAATATTGGGATGGTTATCCCTGTATTTTTGGGATAGTTATCCCAGTCCTTACAGGGATCAATATCCAATATTCTTGGGATGGTTGTTCCAGTCCTTAAATGGATAAATATCCAATATTCTTGGGATATAATAACTATATTCCAGTCCTTAAAAGGGATAAATATCCATTATTGGGATGGTTACCCCAGTATTCTTGGGATAGTTATCCCAGTCCTGAAAGGGATCAATATCTAATATTCTTGGGATGGTTTTCCTGTCCTTGGGATAAATATCCGGTGTTCTGCTGCAGGCTGACCAGTGCAGTGGCCTCCAAGGCTTCCTGGTCTTCCACAGCTTCGGAGGAGGCACCGGCTCCGGCTTCACCTCGCTCCTCATGGAGCGGCTCTCCGTGGAGTACAGCAAGAAATCCAAGCTGGAATTCTCGGTCTACCCGGCCCCGCAGGTGTCCACGGCCGTGGTGGAGCCCTACAACTCCATCCTGACCACGCACACCACGCTGGAGCACTCGGACTGCTCCTTCATGGTGGACAACGAGGCCATCTACGACATCTGCCACCGCAACCTGGACATCGAGCGGCCCACCTACACCAACCTGAACCGCCTGATCGGGCAGATCGTGTCCTCGGTCACCGCCTCGCTGCGCTTCAACGGCGCCCTCAACGTGGACCTCATCGAGTTCCAGACCAACCTGGTGCCCTACCCGCGCATCCACTTCCCGCTCACCACCTACGCGCCCATCGTCTCGGCCGAGAAGGCCTACCACGAGCAGCTCTCCGTGCCGGAGATCACCAACGCCTGCTTCGAGTTCTCCAACCAGATGGTCAAGTGCGACCCTCGCCGCGGCAAGTACATGGCGTGCTGCCTGCTCTACCGCGGCGACGTCGTCCCCAAGGACGTCAACGCCGCCATCGCCGCCATCAAGACGCGCCGCTCCATCCAGTTCGTGGATTGGTGCCCCACCGGTTTCAAGGTGGGCATCAACTACCAGCCGCCCACCGTGGTGCCCGGCGGCGACCTGGCCAAGGTGCAGCGCGCCGTCTGCATGCTGAGCAACACCACGGCCATCGCCGAGGCCTGGGCCCGCCTGGACCACAAGTTCGACCTGATGTACGCCAAGCGCGCCTTCGTGCACTGGTACGTGGGGGAGGGCATGGAGGAGGGCGAGTTCTCCGAGGCCAGGGAGGACCTGGCGGCTCTGGAGAAGGATTACGAGGAGGTCGGAAGGGACTCGGGGGACGGAGAGGAGGAGGAGGGCGATGAGGATGAGTATTGACAAACTGCGGCCTGGTGTCCACCTCGGCTGGAATCCAAACTTCTGTCCCGACTTCCTGAGGGCCTGGAGGGTTCCCAAGGACCGGCCCGGACCTCGATGCCGCGTTTGATGTATGAAACCTCCCCCGCTTGCGTAGTTTGGGCTCGCAGAGCTGCTCTGTGGCCTGGGTGTCTTGAGCTTTATCCCGCTGCTGTTCCCTGGTGAGTCAGGCCTGACATCCCGCCTAGCCGGGAGATCCCCGCTCCTCATCCAGGGAATGTCGCAAGCCGCCTGCTTTGGCTGGAATGGCCAACTCTCGCTCTGGCTTTTTCTTGTAAAAGCACTTTGGAATTAGAAACGCACCTGTAAACTTCCGTGGCTTTTTGTATATGAATAAAAACGGGGGAGGGTGGGGGCGTGGTGGTTTTTTTTTTTTGGCTTGGAATTCCTTGGATTCACCCAGGGTGGTTTGTTTTATTTTTTTTTGGGAGGTTCCGGCTCGCAGATGTCCTGAGGGGAAGAGCAAATGCTGATCAGGGTGTGCTGATTAGAGAGTCATCAAGCCTAATTAGTGCCGTGGGGGAAATGTCCTATTTCCTGTGGGAATTTCTGTCTGGAGCTGGATGCTGCTCAGGGAATTCCATGTCAGGGAATCCCTTTGGAGTAGTGGGGAGCACTTCTTGGTGGGGTTTGGCCTCCTCCTTCCCCTCCTCCTCAGCTGGTGAAGCTCAGGTGTTGCCTGAGCAAATCCTGGGGGTTGGGGCAGTGCTGAGGATTTGGGAAATATTCCCAAATCAGGGAAATCCAGCCAGGAATGGGGAGAGGGGAGGGGAGCTGTGTCTGGCACGTGGGAGAGGGAGGTGGAAGCATCCCAGGAACTCTTTGGTGGCCCTAAAAGTCCAGGGCTGGCAGGACCAGGTTGGAGGTGGCCCCTGAAGAGGTCCAGGTCCCTTGAGCCACCCCAAAGTTGTCACCCCAAAGCCCTGATTGTCCCCTGAGGAGATTCCAGATCCAGCCAGGAACGGGAACAAGGAAGGGGAGGTGTCCCTTGGATGGAGGAGAGGAATTTTGGGGAAAATCCCGGAGTTTTTGGGGGAGCTGGAACCCCCAATTCTCCCCACAAGAGGTGAATCCTCATTGAGCGACTTCACATTCATTGTTCACACTGCTCCCACAACATTCCAGCCTGCAGGAATGTTCCCATCCCTGTCCCAGCCCACCCCCCCATTCCCAATCCCGTTTTTCTCATGCTAAATAAACAGGAATATTTATATTCCTAAATAAAATTAAGGCACGGAGTGAACGACTTCACGCCCGTGGTCAATTCTACAGAACCTTCCGTTAAATCGTTTTAATTAGGCCCTTAATTAAGTGCTTTTAATTTGAATTTAATTTTTTAATTGAAAGGTTTAAACCTTTAAACTGTGGATGAAGGGGCCCCCTCCGAACCTTGGAATTCTACACGGGAAGATCTCCGTTATTCCTTTTATCCATTCCCAACCTCCACACAGCTCATTTTGGTTTATTTT
The DNA here is from genome assembly GCA_032357785.1 of Periparus ater. NCBI lineage: Eukaryota > Metazoa > Chordata > Aves > Passeriformes > Paridae > Periparus > Periparus ater. The sequence goes on along the minus strand of CM063608.1, from coordinate 72,473,378 downwards.
TACTTTCAGATTGCTCAAATCCAGGTTTTATTTGGATTTTTCCCTGAGCTTTACCCATCCAGTAAAAGCTGCAGGGTGAGCTTTGCCAAGGAGCTCAGTCACGCTTTGGCTTTTAGGCTAAACCCCCTTTTTTCCATACTTTTCCCTAAGGAATCCTTAAACCACTCATTCCTGCTAAAGCAATCCCCGTCCTGCTGCCAGGGCTGGAAATTTAACTGGAATTGAGATGGGAATTCCAGCGCTTTGGCTCTGCCAGACTCCTATAAAACCGTGACCGAGCTCCCTGTCTCCCTGGAAAAATTCCTTCCCTCTCCCGCTGCCGGCTGGCTGCTCCCAGACGTGATGCCAGAATCCCTGGAAGCTGCAGAGGAGCTGGAAAAGGGGATTGAGCCTGACCTCTGCTTTTCCCTGGATTCCAGCAGGGTTATTCCTCCTCCTCCGGGGACTCCCCGCGTGCCGTGACTGGATCCAAGAAAAGCAGCTGGGCAGGAAAAAAAATAAAAGGAATGCACGGGAGGGGAAAAAAAAAAGGAAAAATCCAAGGAAATAAAGCTGGATTGGGCTGGAATTGAAGGGCTGGCTCGGGAATGATTAACAGAATCAATTCTTGATTGATTGGATTTCAATCCCAATTTCCCTGTGCCATTCCTCGCTGGAGCTCCTGGAGGTCACCGAGGTGGGAAATCCCGGGAGCTGCCTCACCTCCGGCTGCCCTTTTCCTTGGAGCATTCCCAGGAGCGGGAATGAGGTTTTTCTGTGCCTCCTTCCAGCCTGCCAGCAGGTTCAGGAGCTGGGAAAAGCCTCTTTAATTCTGAGTGATGCTCCAGCAGAGGACAGGGCAGAGCTCCGGGAGCTTTGGGAAGCGACAATTCCAGCTCTGCCCTCCTCTCCCGGGAGCTCGGATCAGCGGGAATGTGGATATCATGGATCCAGGATCCAGCCAGCACCCATGGAATATCCTTGGGATTCCTCCCAGATATTCTTGGGATTCCTCCCAGATATTCTTGGGATTCCTCCAAGATATTCTTGGGATTCCTCCAAGATTTTCTTGGGATTCCTCCAAATTTGCCCTTTGTGGAATCCACCTGGCTGGAAGAGGGAACACCGCACCTGAACAGGTCCAGAAGATCCCAAAACCCCCCCGGATCGCGCAGGAATTGCGGGAATGTTGCTCTCCCAGGATTGTTTGGTGGTGGCTCATTTTCCAAACTTCCCTCGCAGCCTTCAGGGCCGGAAATGGGATTTTTGCTTTCCACCCTCGTTTTCCAAAATTTTGGAATTCCTTGGGATGGACAGGATTTGCTGGATGAGGCTCCTGGGTTGGGACCATGGGATGGTTCTTCCAGCATTGGATCCATGAAAATTTGGACTGTCCCAGCTCCAGGGCAACTCCAGCTCCTTGAACCCAAATATTCCTGAATTTCAAATTCCAGGGAGGAACCCTGACCCCAAACCATGGACAATGAAAAGCCAAATCCTTCCCCATGGAGCTGGATCCCACTTCCAGAGGGAATGAGGGGGCTCTTCCATCCCTCAGTGTCCCTTCCCTGAAACAGGGATAAAAATTCCATCAGAGATGTGGGATCAGGGATGTCCTGGAAAACCTGGAAAAGCTGTGGGAGAGGGGATAAAGCCAGGACTGAAGTCACCAGTGAGACCAATCCCGTTGCAGGTGGACAATGGTTTTATTTTCCATGCAAAACAGAGGAAATCAAGGAATTCATGGATACCAGGTGTCCCAGAGGCCGGAAAAAGGGATTTTAAAACTTTATCCAGGTTCAGGATGTGGGAGCAGCTCCCTGGGAATGGTCAAACCTCATGGATTGGTCCCCTTGGACATTCCTGGTCTGTCCCAAACCTCACTTGGGTTCGGTGGAGGGTTGGGATCATCTGAGGAAAGTGGGAAATGAGGCTGTTCCCGGGAAAAATCCTTAAAAAGCTGGTCAGGAAGGGAATGGATGGAGAATCAAGGGAGAAGCAGATCCTTGGGAATTGTGGGAATGACATGGAGCAGATCCCAGCCAGCAGCCAACGGAGCTGGGGCTGGGATTTGGGGAAGGGTCCTGGATTTTCCATCTCCTGTCCACGTGCTGGGGGGTTCCATGAGGAGCTCCTGCCTGGTGGGAATTCCTCAAATCCCGGGATAAGCGCTCCCAGCCCCACCCAGAGCAGGCAGGAATGCCAGGAACATCCCAGCTGTGGGAGAGAACATTCCAGGAGCGGGGACAGGAATCCCGGGAAGGGGATCCATTCCACCGGGGATGGCTCCGGGTGGACCTGCACCACAGCCCTGCTCCAGAGCTCCTGACAGAATTCCCTGCAAATCCAGCCCATTCCTTGGCCTCTGCTGGGAATCGCTTTGGTTTTCCCAGCCAGAACCCCATGGATGTGAATTCCCAAGATATCGGGAATGTGTTTTTGGAATCCATCCCTCACCAGGTGGGGCTGGATCCTCCTCGATCCCAGGATGGAATTCGGGATCCTGCTGTGCTCGGGAATGTCCGAACTCTTGCAGCACCTCCGGTTTGCTCCGATGGCAGTGAAAAAAGTGGGGAAAAACCTTGGAGTGTTGGCAGGTGGAGGAGGAAAAGGAGGATGAGGGGATTCCTGGAGGCCAGGGAAGAGCTGGATGCCTGGGGGATTTGGGATGGGCTGGATGAGATCCAACAGTGGGAAGGATTTGGGATCGGCTGGATGGGATCTGGCACTGGGAAGGATTTGGGATCAGGTGGATGGGATCCAGCAGTGGGAGGGATTTGGGATGGGCTGGATGGGATCCAGCAGTGGGGAAGATTTGGGATCAGCTGGATGGGATCCAGCAGAGGGAAGGATTTGGGATCAGCTGGATGGGATCTGGCAGTGGGAAGGATTTGGGATGGGCTGGATGGGATCTGGGAGTGGGAAGGATTTGGGATGGGCTGGATGGGATCCAGCAGAGGGAAGGATTTGGGATCAGGTGGATGGGATCTGGCAGAGGGAAGGATTTGGGATGGGCTGGATGGGATCTGGGAGTGGGAAGGATTTGGGATCAGGTGGATGGGATCCAGCAGAGGGAGCAGAAGGATTTGTTGGTCTGGGTGAGCAGCTCCAGCTGCAATTCCCAGAGTTTGGGTTTCATCCCTGCGAGAAAAGGCAGGAAAGGCCGAATCCTGCCTAGAATCCTCCCCTGGATCCTACAAAACCCCACAAATCCCCCCAGGCACCGATGCTGCCCTTCCCAAGCGCTCCCAAACTCTGGGTGCTCCCAGCCCCACGGGGGCGTTGTAATTTGGGAAAGGTCCATTTGGGAAGGATCGATTTGGGAAGGATCGATTTGGGAAGGATCCATTTGGGAAGGGTTAATTTGGGAAGGGTTAATTTGGGAAGGATCCATTTGGGAAGGGTTAATTTGGGAAGGATCCATTTTGGAAGGGTTATTTTGGAAGGGTTAGTTTGGGAAGGGTTAATTTGTAAAGGATCCATTTGGGAAGGGTCAATTTGGGAAGGATCCATTTGGGAAGTGTCCATTTGGGAAGGATCCACTTTGGAAGGGTTAATTTGGGAAGGATCCATTTGGGAAGGATCCATTTGGGAAGGGTTAATTTTGAAGGATTTATTTGGGAAGGGCTATTTTGGGAAGAATCCATTTGGGAAGGGTCCATTTGGGAAGGGTTAGGGTTAGGGGTTAATTTGGGAAGGGTTATTTTGGGAAGGATCCATTTGGGAAGGATCCATTTTGGAAAGGTCCATTTAGGAAGGGTTAATTTGGAAGGATCCATTTGGGAAGGATCCATTTGGGAAGGGTTAATTTAGGAAGGGTTAATTTGGGAAGGGTTAATTTGGGAAGAGTTAATTTGGGAAGGTTCCATTTGGAAAGGACCCACTTGGGAAGGGTTATTTTGGAAGGATCCATTTGGGAAGGGTTAATTTGGAAGGGTTAATTTGGGAAGGGTTATTTTGGGAAGGATCCATTTTGGAAAGGTCCATTTGGGAAGGGTTAATTTGGGAAGGGTCCATTTGGGAAGGATCCATTTGGGAAGGGTTAATTTCGAAGGATTTATTTGGGAAGGGTTATTTTGGAAAGGATCCACTTGGGAAGGGTTATTTTGGGAAGGATCCATTTGGGAAGGGTTAATTTGGGAAGGGTTATTTTGGAGGGATCCATTTGGGAAGGGTTAATTTTGAAGGATTTATTTGGGAAGGGTTATTTTGGGAAGGATCCATTTGGGAAGGATTAATTTGGGAAGGGTTAATTTGGGAAGGATCCATTTGGGAAGGGTTAATTTGGGAAGGGTTATTTTGGAGGGATCCATTTGGGAAGGGTTAATTTCAAAGGATTTATTTGGGAAGGGTTATTTTGGGAAGGATCCATTTGGGAAGGGTCCATTTGGGAAGGGTTAGGGTTAGGGGTTAATTTGGGAAGGGTTATTTTGGGAAGGATCCATTTGGGAAGGATCCATTTTGGAAAGGTCCATTTAGGAAGGGTTAATTTGGAAGGATCCATTTGGGAAGGATCCATTTAGGAAGGGTTAATTTGGGAAGGGTTAATTTGGGAAGGATCCATTTGGGAAGGGTTAATTTCAAAGGATTTATTTGGGAAGGGTTATTTTGGGAAGGATCCATTTGGGAAGGATCCCTTTGAGTTCCAGGTGTGGGTGGGATTCTCCCGCCGGGATGCCGCTGGGAAGGAGGATCCTGCCTTCCCCCTCCCTCCTTCCCAGCTGTCCCTGCCTCAGCTCAGCCTGGAGCCAGCAAATCCCTGGGCTCATCCCTTCCCACTTCCCTGGGAATTCCTTTCCTTCGTGGGGAGAGGAGGGAAGCTCCAGGGGCAGCTCCAGGCAGGCGACCTTTGGATTTCCGGCCTTTCCCACAGGGCTGGGATGTTCTCCTTGTCTCCGGGGCTGGGAACGGATCCCAAGCCGAGCTGGTGGTGGGGAAAAGCCGTTCCCAACCTGGACCGGGATCCTGGGGGTCTGGTGGAAAATCTCTCCTGACTTTCTGCTCAAAGCGGGGATTTCTCCCTTGGCTCTGAGCAAATCCCTCTGTCCCTCCTTCCAAGGATCCTCTGCACATCCCAAGGTCCCAATGGAGCCTGGAAAACCTGGGGACACCTGGACAACCCACAAAGGGATGAGTGTTTAGCTGGACACGGAGCAGGTGTGACCTTGTTCTTCCCATGCCTCAGTTTCCCCGGATTGGAAAACGGGGACAATGCCCGTGTCCCGCTGGATGAGAACACCGGGAATTCGCTGGGCTATAAAAATCCACGTAATCCAAGATTCCAGTGGATTGCCATGGGAACAGACCCTCCCCGTGCACCCTTGGAGCTGAGGCCGGAGTCATCGTCCCTCTGATGATTCTCCAGGATATTTCCAACCCACCGGGACATTTCCATGTCCCTTGGTGTCCCACCTGCAACCTCCCCGTGGCCACGCCCTGGATGGGGCTGGTGGGATCTCGTTTCCTCCTCTTGCTGAGCATCTCCAGGGGAAGAAGAACCAAATCTCTTCCCCAGATTTCTTTCCCAAATTTCTCTACAACTCCCAAACCTACCGAATGCAGGGATGAGGGAAGAGGTGGGATTTCGGTGGGGCTGGGAGGTGGAGAGAGGAAGGAGGGCCGGGAAAGAGCGGGATGAGCACGGACGCTCTGTGGATGAAGAGCTGAAGCTGGACCAGCTGGAAAACCGAGGTCGAGCCTCGGGAAAGTGGGAAGGGACAGGTGGGAATTGTGGTGGGACCCAACGGAGCAGTCATGGAGCTGCCTGGGATCCAAACCCCCCCCAGGCCGTGGGGTGGCCCTGGTGTCCCTGTGGGGAGTTTGATGGTGACAAATCCAGGGAAAACCCAGGAGGAGGATCTGGGAGATCCCTCCTGAGGTTGTCCTGGTGCTTTTCCCTTCCCAGTGAATTGCTGGCTGTGGCAGGGACAGCTCGTGGTGGGATTTGGGAGGGTGGGGACAGGGCCACGAGGCCGAGCTGGGGGAGGTTTTGGAATCCCTACGGGGACGATGATCCCCGGAGCAGCCGGGGCAGGAGATGGGACACCAGAGCATTGGAAACTCCAGAAATGGCAGCTTTAATCAGGAACCTTCCCGGGTGACGCGTCCCCCGTGCCCCGCTGGCGACGGGAACCTCTTCCCTGCGCGTGGAAATGTCCGGAAGGAACGACGGAGGAGGGCGGGGAGGAGAGAAGGGCGGGAGAAGGATGCGAGGTCGCTGGATGGGTCAGAACCAGACAAGGCCGCTGTCACACATCGGTCCCCTCGGGCGCTGGCCCGGTCACTTCCTCCGCCCGATCTGGGCCATGAGGTGGGCGTTGGCCGCCGCCTTGGCCCGCAAGTTCTTGGCCTTGGCGATGTTGAAGAGGATGTTCATGATGTTGGTGGGGACGTCGAGCGACAGCGTGACCTTGGTGTGCCGGTCGCTCTTGGCCCGGTTCTGCGAGCTCTTGCCCTTCAGCCGCGCCTGGGACGCGTACTGGGAGTGGCCGTCCCCCGGGAATGTCCTTTTCCCCAGCTCTTCCTCCTCCGCCTCCTCCTCCGACGCCTCCTCCAGGGACGGCGACTCGGAGCCGCGCTTGTCCAGGACGGCGTTTTCCTTGGGATGGATCTTCTGCGCTTCCGACAGGGCGGCGTTGAGGCAGCTGAAGATGGAGGCGGCGTTGGAGAGGCTCAGGGCCCGGCCGGTCCCGGCAGCTCCGAGCAGGATGAGGAGGAGCAGCAGCCTGGGGTGGGACATGGCGGTGGCCTGGCCGTGGAGACACCGAGGAGAGGGACGTGAACTTCCCGTGGGACCTGGGGAGATCCGGCCTCTCCTCATCCCTTCCGAATCCCTAAACTCCCCTCCCTGCACCGTTGGAGTTGGGACCTCCTCCCAGGTCCCGTCTAAAGGTTCGGACAGGTGGGAATGAGCTTCCTTGGGATTTGGGGTGCTGGTGGCAGGTGGGATGTCCAAGGAGCTTCCCTTCCATGGAGCTTCAGTGGAGCTCCCATGGAGGAGAGGATTTAACCTTTGGAGCTTCCATGGAACTTCCATGGAGGAGAGGATTTGAACTTTGCTTCCATGGAGCTTCCATGAAACTTCTGTGGAAAGAAAGATTTGGCCTTTCCTTGGAGCTTCCACGGAACTTCCATGGAGGAGAGGATTTGGCCTTTCCTTTGTGGAATTTCCATGAAACTTCCACAGAACTTCCACAGAAGAGAAGATTTGAACTTTGCTTCCATGGAACTTCCACAGAACTTCCATGGACGTGAGGATTTGGCCTTTCCTTTCTGGAATTTCCATGGAACTTCCACAGAGTTTCCATGAGGGTGAGGATTTGACCTTTGGAGCAACATGAAACTTCCATGGAGGTGAGGATTTGGCCTTTGCTTCCATGAAGCTTCCATGAAACTTCTGTGGAAAGAAAGATTTGGCCTTTCCTTGGAGCTTCCACGGAGCTTCCATGGAGAGGAGGATTTGGCCTTTCCTTTGTGGAATTTCCACGAAACTTCCGCAGAACTTCCACAGAAGAGAAGATTTGAACTTTGCTTCCATGGAACTTCCACAGAACTTCCAGGGAGGGGAGGATTTGGCCTTTGGAGCTCCCATGAAACTTCCATGGAAGGAAAGATTTGGCCTTTCCTTGGAGCTTCCACAGAACTTCCATGGAGAGGAGGATTTGGCCTTTCCTTTGTGAAATTTCCATGGAACTTCTACAGAGCTTCCATGGATGAGAGGATTTGACCTTTGGAGCTCCATGGAACTTCCATGGAGGAGATGATTTGGCCTTTGCTTCCATGAAGCTTCCATGAAACTTCTGTGGAAAGAAAGATTTGGCCTTTCCTTGGAGCTTCCATGGAGCTTCCATGGAGGAGAGGATTTGGCTTTTCCTTTGTGGAATTTCCATGGAGGTGAGGATTTAACCTTTGGAGCTTCCACGGAGCTTCCATGGAGGAGAGGATTTGGCCTTTCCTTTGTGGAATTTCCATGAAACTTCCGCAGAACTTCCACAGAAGAGAAGATTTGAACTTTGCGTCCGTGGAACTTCCACAGAGCTTCCATGGAGGGGAGGACTTGGCCTTTCCTTTGTGGAATTTCCATGGAACTTCCACAGAGTTTCCATGAGGGTGAGGATTTGACCTTGAAGCTCCATGGAACTTCCATGGAGGTGAGGATTTGGCCTTTGCTTCCATGAAGCTTCCATGAAACTTCTGTGGAAAGATTTGGCCTTTCCTTGGAGCTTCCACAGAGCTTCCATGGAGGAGAGGATTTGGCCTTTCCTTCATGGAACTTCTGTGGACCTTCTGTGGAGAGGAGGATTTGCCCTTTCCTTCATGGAACTTCCACAGAGCTTCCATGGACGTGAGGATTTGACCTTTGGAGCTCCACGGAGCTTCCATGAAGGGAGGATTTGTCCTTTCCTTTGTGGAGTTTCCATGGAACTTCTACAGAGCTTCCATGGGTGAGAGGATTTGGCCTTTGGAGCTCCATGGAACTTCCATGGAGGAGATGATTTGACCTTTCCTTCATGGAACTTCCACAGAGCTTCCATGGACGTGAGGATTTGGCCTTTCCTTTGTGGAGTTTCCTTGGAGCTTCCACAGAGCTTCCATGGATGAGAGGATTTGACCTTTGGAGCTCCATGGAACTTCCACGGGGAGGAGAATTTGGCTTTTCCTTCACGGAACACACCTGGCTGCTGCTGGAGACCCGGTTTGGACCACGGGGACGATTCCCATGGATCCCTCTCCACCTCCTCCTACTTGAAATATCATCATTTTGGGGTCATTTTTGGGGTCATTTTGGGGTCATTTTTGGGTCTTTTTGGGGTAATTTTTGGGTCATTTTGGGGTCTTTTTGGGGTCTTTTTGGGGGGCTGTAAATCCCTGGAAAACTCTCCTGCTCCACAACCCCTCCCCATCTCCCTTTATCCCCAGAAAGCCACCAAAGATCTCCCGCAGGGCTTCTTGCCCATTCCCAGGATGGAAAAATATCCCAAGCTCCTGGAATCCTTCAGGAATTCCCCAAAACCTGGAATCCTTCAGGAATTCCCAAAAAGCTGGAATCCTTCAGGAGTTCCCCAAAACCTGGAATCCTTCAGGAATTCCCAAAAAGCTGGAATCCTTCTGGCATTCCCAAAAACCTAGAATCCTTCAGGAATTCCCAAAAACCTGGAATCCTTCAGGAATTCCCAAAAACCTGGAATACTTCAGGAATTCCCCAAAACCTGGAATCCTTCTGGAATTCCCCAAAACCTGGAATCCTTCAGGAATTCCCAAAAACCTGGAATCCTTCAGGAATTCCCCAAAACCTGGAATACTTCAGGAATTCCCCAAAACCTGGAATCCTTCTGGAATTCCCAAAAACCTGGAATCCTTCAGGAATTCCCCAAAACCTGGAATCCTTCAGGAATTCCCCAAAACCTGGAATCCTTCAGGAATTCCCAAAAAGCTGGAATCCTTCTGGCATTCCCAAAAACCTGGAATCCTTCTGGCATTCCCAAAAACCTGGAATCCTTCAGGAATTCCCAAAAAGCTGGAATCCTTCTGGCATTCCCAAAAACCTAGAATCCTTCAGGAATTCCCAAAAACCTGGAATCCTTCAGGAATTCCCAAAAACCTGGAATCCTTCTGGCATTCCCAATCTTCTGGCCCCATCTTGTGGCCAGCGGCTCTCACGGCAATTCCTGGCTGGGGACAATCCCCAGGGATTCCAGCTGGGGCTGGAATTCCATCCTGGATTTTGGGGTTGGGAGCTGCTGATTCCATTCCCGCGGGGGCTGGCGGAGCAGCCGGATTTCTTGGGAATATCCCTGGGAATGGGGGATCAGATCCATCCAAACTCAATCCATGGGCCGGGATCTGTCCCTGAAAATGCCTTTCCCTGTCCATGGAGGTTTGGGAATTCTCATCCTCTAAATTCTGCCCTTTGCCATCCCCTGGAGTGGGAATTTTGGGAAGATTTATTCCCTGAATTCTGCCCTTTATTGCCCATGGCGGGGGAATTTTGGGAATTTTCATCCTCTAAATTCTGCCTTTTGCCATCCATTGGAGTGGGAATTTTGGGAAAGTTTATTTCCTGAATTCTGCCCTTTATTTTCCATGGCAGGGGAATTTTGGGAATTTTCATCCTCTAAATTCTTCCTTTTGCCATCCTCTGGAGAGGGAATTTTGGGAAGATCTTTCCCCCTTAATTTCCCCTTTGCTGTTCCTCAGAGTGGGAATTTTGGGCTGATTGATTCCCTTAACTCTTCCCTGCTCCATCCCTTGGAGAGGGAATTTGGGGATCCTTTATTCCCTTTAGGTCTGTCCCTTGGAGAGGGAATTTTGGGAAGATTTATTCCCTGAATTCTGCCCTTTATTGTCCATGGCGGGGGAATTTTGGGAATTTTCATCCTCTAAATTCTGGCTTTGGTCATTCCTTGGAGAGGGAATTTTGGGAAGATTTATTCCCTGAATTCTGCCCTTTGCCATCCCCTGGAGTGGGAATTTTGGGAAAGTTTATTTCCTGAATTCTGCCCTTTATTTTCCATGGCAGGGGAATTTTGGGAATTTTCATCCTCTAAATTCTGCCTTTTGCCACCCTCTGGAGAGGGAATTTTGGGAAGATCTTTCCCCTTCAATTTCCCCTTTGCTGTTCCTCAGAGTGGGAATTTTGACCTGATTGATTCCCTTAACTCTTCCCCGTTCCATCCCTTGGAGAGGGAATTTTGGGAAGATTTATTCCCTGAATTCTGCCTTTTGCCATCCCCTGGAGGAGGAATTTTGGGAAAGTTTATTCCCTGAATTCTGCCCTTTATTATCCAGGGAGGGGGAGATTTGGGAAGGTTTATCCCCTTAACTCTTCCCTTTTCCATCCCTTGGAGACAGAATTTTGGGAAGGTTTATTCCCTGAATTCTGCCCTTTGTTGTCCATGGCGGGGGAATTTTGGGAATTTTCATCCTCTAAATTCTGCCTTTTGTCATTCCTTGGAGAGGGAATTTTGGGAAGATTTATTCCCTGAATTCTCCCCTTTGCCATCCCCTGGAGTGGGAATTTTGGGAAAGTTTATTTCCTGAATTCTGCCCTTTATTGTCCATGGCAGAGGAATTTTGGGAATTTTCATCCTCTAAATTCTTCCTTTTGCCATCCCCTCGAGGAGGAATTTTGGGAAGATCTTTCCCCCTTAATTTCCTCTTTGCTGTTCCTCAGAGTGGGAATTTTGGGCTGATTGATTCCCTTAACTCTTCCCTGTTCCATCCCTTGGAGAGGGAATTTTGGGAAAGTTTATTCCCTGAATTCTGCCCTTTGCCATCCCCTGGAGAGGGAATTTTGGGAAGATCTTTCCCCTTCAGTTTTCCCTTTGCTGTTCCTCAGAGCGGGAATTTTGTGCAGCTTTATCCCTTTGACTCTGCCCTTTGCTCTCCTTGGAAAAAGGGAGAGATTTGGGAATTTCGTTCCCTTTCCCACCTTCCCGAGGTTTGGCCGTTCCAATCCTCCCTCAGGATTCCATTTCCGCTTCTTTCCCTCCCATTTCCCCCTTCCCAAAACCCCTCAGGGCTTCCCAAAAATCCATCCCCTCAACCTTTCCCTGGATCCGGATGGGAGAGGACGAGGAAGAGCCATGGAATGATCCAGGGAAAGCAGGAAAACCCTTCCCAGGTTCCCAGGATCCCACATGGGATCGTTTAGGACCCCAAACTTTCCTTTCCTCCAGCCCCAAATCTCACATTTGGAGATTTAAACTTGGGAATATCCCAGGATTTAATTTTTCTTGGAAAAGAGGACGGAGATTTGGCAACAGGGATTTTTCCATGTGTTCCAAGGCTGAGGCTCCTGAAGGACTCAGGATTTCTCCCACCCCAAAATTCCCTTTTTTTTTTTTTGTTTTTTCCCAGCTCTTTCACCTCGCTCCACCCTCACCAAATTCCCGCAGCTCCTGCGGGATGGGAATTTTGGGATCGGGGATTTTCCCATCCCTGGGGGCTGGATCATTGAGTGATTCCCAAATCCCGGATGGGGAATGGGAATGTTGCCAAAAACCCTTCCCGAGCTGCCTGGGGGAGCCCTGGGATTTTCCTGCCCCGCCTTCACTGCTCCATCCCGGAGCTGCGTTTCCCCCGCGGCTCCTTCACCACTGACTGAATCCAGCGCCTTTTCCTGGGATTTTTTTTTTTCCCCAGCTTAACAAAACTCTGGGAATCTCAGCTGAGGAAAGGGAAAAGCAGAACAAGGGGAAAATACGGCTGGAGCCATCCACACCCCTTCCTGCTCCTCGCCGGGATGAATATCCTGGCAAAACGAGCAGAAATCAAAGGAAAAAAAAACAAGGAAAAGCTGATTTTTTTTTGGGATTGGGTTCATTTTTACCGGGGGGGGGGGGGTTGTGCCCCACCGCTCCAGGAAGTTTTTATGGAGCAGGAAAAAAAAAGCTGGAATTGGGTTTTTCTCCTGGCTAAAAAAAGGCAGGAAAAGGAGGAAAACCCACCCGCGGTGGATGCGAGGAGATGGGAATGAAATCCGCGCTGCCGGAGGGAGCCGCTCCTCCCGCCGGGAACTGCTGGGATACCCAGGAGCGTTTTCCAGGAATTTTCTCGGGATGCTGCCGAGCCGGCAGGAGCGTTTGTGTCTCCTGGGAAATGAAAACGCCCAAATTCCAGCTCTGGAAAAACGGGATCGGAGCTTTCCGGCCGCTCCTCGGGACCGGGATGGGGATGGAGCGGGATTCTCCCTGATCCAAAGTAAGTCTGGGATAAAACTGTGGATGGGACCTGGAGACTTCTTAAACTCTGCCTGCCTCCGCTTCCCTGAGGAGCTTTTCCCGCTGCTGATTCCCAAAATCCAGTGCCTCGCTCTCCTCCCCATCCCTGCGGTGCCAGCAGGGATTTATCTCCCGATTTTTCCTTTTCCCAAAAATTCCCAGTCCTTCCCCATGCTGCCTATTCCCATCCACCTCCCAAAATTACCGGAATAACAATAATAAAAACAAATAAATTATTTTTCCTAGGAGGGAGAGCGATGGGAATTTTGAATCCCTTGATATCCAAATACCTTGGATTGCTTTTCCCGATTCTCCCTAATTTTATTCCTCCCTAAAAAAAACCCCAAAAACCCCCAAAAAACAACAACCCTGGAATCTGATTTCCCAAGGAAAACACTGAAATATTGAAAGTTTCTGGAAACTGGGGAATAAATGGAACCCAGGCACTCACCTGCTTCTCCTGGATTCTTGGGATGGGAAGGATTTGCCGTGGAATCACTCCCGGGAAAGAGGCATCAGGAGCCTTTCCCGAACTTCTCCTCCCTGGCTCTTCCCTGATTCCTCTTTCAGGGACCGGGATATTTTTTTCCCTCTCTCTGGAAACCTTTTCCCCCCTCCCTGGTGTATTTATAAAAAATGAGGGATCACGGGGTTGGAGTCGTAATTCCAGACGCGGAGCCGTGCTTTGGGAATGATTTCATTAAAATGAGATCAGAGCGAGCCGGCGACGTCACGGAGCCTCTCCCCGTCCATCCGCAGGGAAAAAATCCGGGAAAAGGAGGGAGGGGGGTGGGAAAAGACGTCGGATCCCAAAAATCTGGGAAGAGTCACCCCAAAGTGGGGCTGGCATTTTGGAGGATCATGCACGGCTTTGTCCCCGGGGTTTTGGGGGCAGGGATGTTTTAATTCCAAAGGTTTTTCCGGCTCTGAGGATTGTTGGCATTCCAGCACGGATTGACGTTATCCCAATGAATGTGGTTTTATTCCCAGAGTGGGGATTTGGGAGGGTTTTCCCTGTTTTTCCCCCGTTTCCAGGGAATTTTTCCCATTCAAGCAGGGAAAACCCTGGGAAATGGAAATTTTGGGAAACTTCTTCCGGGATTTGTTGGCACGATCCCGGGTGGAGGTTTGGAAGAGGATGGGAAGGACGAGGTGTGGGATGAGGGAAGAAATCTCCAATTCCCTAAAACTCCAGCAGGATTAATTTGGGAAAAATTCCCAGTTTGGGCTCCCAGCACCAGACTGGTCCCAGTGTGGGATTCCCAGAGAGGAAATTCCTGGAATTCCCCCAAGGTTTGGGAGCAGGAGAGACGGGGATGGGAATTTGGGAACAGGGATGGAAATTTGGGAACCAGGATGGAAATTTGGGAAGAGGGATGAGGATGGGGATTTGGGAACAGGGATAGAAATTTGGGAACAGGGATGGAGATTCGGGAACAGGGATGGGAATTTGGGAACAGGGATGGGAATTTGGGAACAGGGGTGGAAATTTGGGAAGAGGGATGAGGATGGGGATTTGGGAACAAGGATAGAAATTTGGGAACAAGGATAGAAATTTGGGAAGAGGGATGGAAATTCAGGAACAGGGATGAGGATGGGGATTTGGGAACAGGGATTTTCCATGGGATCCAAGGAAGATCTCAGGTCTCTGGTGCTCCCTCCAAAGCGTCCCACCATGGATTTGTGGCTGGGCCGGGTTCTCCTGGAGGCTCCAGGACCAAATTATCCAAACTTCCTTCCTGGAACTTCCTTGGAAAAGCCATCACCGAGCTGGAGGGGAGCTGTTATCCCTGGGAACCGGGAAAATCCTGAAAAAAGTGGGAAAATCCACGGAAAAACCCCCGGAACTGGCGGAGACCCAGGATGGGCTCTGATTTTGGGTGGGGAGATGTTCCCACTCCTGGCCTGGAGAGAAGGAGCCAAAATCGTGGGAATTCCTGGATGAGGATCCAGGATCTGAGCTGGGAGTGGCGGGAGCTTCCCTTTGGCTCCAAACTTCGGGAATTCTGCCCAAGGGGATCCGCCTCTCCCGCAATTCCTTCCTCTCCCACCGCAATTCCGAGCTTCCAGCTCCTGGAACGAGGTTTTGGCTTCCCTCCTTCCCCGAGGTCTGGATGGGAATTTTCTTCTCCGAATGTTTGGAATTTTGGAGCTGCTTCTGGCAAAGAAAACTCCCAAAAAACTTCAACACAAGGAGCTGGGTGGGAAAATCCATGGAAGGGATTTTTCCAAGGAAAAGGATCCGGGGCACGGCCCCGAGAGATTTTTCCACCTCTGGATCCGATCCTGGGGTGTTTTCCCGAGTTTTATTCCCCCACAGATTTATTTTCCCATGAAAATATTTGTTGGGAAGGGAAAAATGTCCTGGTAGGAGGCAAATCCATGCTCCAGACCCGGGAATTTCCGTGTTTCAGACGTGGAATTTTCACAGTGGTTTTCCTAAGGAAAAATAGGGAAGAGAAGGAAAAAAGAAGGAATTTCCTGGTTCATCCCTTGAAAAGTAAATCCAACTTTTTTGGCTGCCACGGTTTGGAATTCCCCGGGAGGAGCAGAGAGGAGAATTTGCCGCAGGAAAATTTTAATTCCAAGGGAAAAATCTGTAGAAATATCCCTAGGGAAAGATGTAGCTGAGCCAGGAACATCCAGGGGCACCCGGAGGCCTCAAACTTTCCGGAAGTTTCCCCGATAAATCCCAAACTTTTGAAAAAGGCAGGATGAGAGGAGCATTCCCACACATCCCTCGGATTCCGGAGGATCAGGACCCTTTTCCCACCTCTCCTCACCTTTCCCGGGAGCTGAATTTCCGGGAGTGAATCATCGCCTGGAGCTCATTAAAGTTTCATCTCCGCAAGCCGGGGAAAATCAGCGATTTGGGCTCTTTTCATCCCAGGAACTTGGAAAACCAAAATAAAATCCCAAATCCAAGAAGTTTTTCCAGGCCCAGGAGATCCTGTTTGGTGCTTCCAGCACCGGAATTCCATGGAGGGACAAAAAGGATTTTTCCGCTCGGTTTGGTCCGTTTCCCCCCAATTTTTAGGACTCAATTTGCATTTTCCAGGCTGTGGAAGGAGGAGAATTTCCCTGGGAAATTCTCAGTTTCCCCCAAATCCTACAGCGAACGCTTCCTCTGCCTCGAGGCTGATTTAGGGAATTTTATGGGATTTTATGGGATTTTATGGGATTTCTCTTCCTTAAAATCCCATTTTGGGGGTGATTTTCACTCCTTCCGACAGCTCAAATCCACAAAGTTTTCCCAAGGTGGCCAAATATTGGAAAACTCCATCCAATGGGAAGAGAAGAGCCAGGAAAAGAGAATTTGGAGGAATTATTTTGCCTTTTTTGCACTTTTTTCTGCCTTTTCCGAGGGGATTTGCATCCCTGCATTTCCACAAAGCTCTCCTTGTTTCATCTTCCGGGGAATTAATTAAATTAATTCAATTGATTAAATTAATTAAAGCTTTTTGGAGCTTTTGGATGCCAGTGGGATGTCAGGAAAACTCTTTGGGATGAACTGGATTGGGGCTTTTTTTGGAAATTCCCCAAAATCCCTCAGGCCAAACCCAAAATTCCAACTCCACCGGCAATGGGAATGATTTTAATGGAATTAAAACTTGGAATTTGCGGCTTTCCCTCCAAAGGAAGAGGAGAAAAAAGTGATGGAAAAAGAAAAATAATCCCAAATCCTCCACATTTTTCCTGGAATGTTTTTATTCCTTTCCCTCATCTCCCTTCCCTTTTCCAAAGGGATTTTTGCACCTCCCTGAATGCACATTCCAGGCTGGAAGGACCAAAAAAAATTCCAGGAAAATGCGAAGGGAGCCTGGATCCTCACACGGACTCCGGGAATTTTCCCTGGTTTTGTGTGTCCCGATGTAAAATCCGCTTTTATCCCAAGGATCTGAGTCTTGGAGGAGCTGCTCCCGCTTTTTCCTGCACCCAGAGCTGGGATCCGATCCCACTGCTGAGGCTGGGAAAGGCTGGAAAAGGCTGGAAAAGGTTGGAAAAAGATGGAAAAGGCTGGAAAAGTTCAGGGAATATTTTGTTCCCTCCAGGTGGGTTTTGCTGCCTTTCCAGGATTTTTTCGCCGGGATTTTCCGTGTGGTTTCAGGTGCCGAATGGAGCAGGACAAACAGCCCCAGGTGGGATTTTCCCTTGGTTTTCCAGGGGCAAACCCATCCCGATCTTTCCCTCTGGCAGAGCTGCCTGGAATTGGGGTTTTCCAGGCTTTTCCGATGATTTTTCGCCTTCCCGGGGATGCTGGGATGCAATTCCAGCCTTGGGATGGGATGGGATGAGGATTAGGGAACAGGGATGAGGATCTGGGAACAGGGATGAGGATTTGGGAATGGGGATTTGGGAATGGGGATGGGGATTTGGGAATGGGAATGAGGATTTGGGAATGGGGATGGGGATTTGGGAATGGGGATGGGGATTTGGGAATGGGGATTTGGGAACAAGGATGAGGATTTGGGAACAGGGATGGGGATTTGGGAACAGGGATGAAGATCTGGGAACAGGGATGAGGATTTGGGAATGAAGATTTGGGAACGGGGATGAGGATTTGGGAACGGGGATGAATATTTGGGAACAGGGATGAGGATTTGGGGACAGGGATGGGGATTTGGGAATGGGGATGGGGATTTGGGAATGGGGATTTGGGAACAGGGATGAGGATTTGGGAACAGAGATTTGGGAACAGGGATGGGGATTTAGGAACAGGGATTTGGGAATAGGGATGGGGATTTAGGAACAGGGATGGAAATTCGGGAACAGGGATGGGGATTTAGGAACAGGGATTTGGGAATAGGGATGGGGATTTAGGAACAGGGATGGAAATTCGGGAACAGGGATGAGGATTTGGGATCAGGAACAGGGATTTCACCCCAAAAGGACTGTGGATGGCAGGAAAACCCCCTGGAGAGGATGGAGGGAGTCACGGAGGCTTTTCCAAGATTTAGGCCAGGCTGGATGAGCCGTCCCTGCCCATGGGATGAGCATGGATCCATGGGCTGGATCCTTTCCAAGCCAACCATTCCGTGATTCCAGGATTAAATCCAGCCCTCCATTAACGGCATCTTTAATTCCTCCCCTTGTAAAAATCCATAATTAACGAGCCGGGCTGAGCGCAATTCCAGCTGGGAATGATCCCACCCGATTCCACCGGGGATTTCCCGGGCTGCTTTTCCATCTGCCAGGATTCTGTCGGCTCCTTCCCGACGTATCCAAGCCCATCTCCCGGCACATCCAGAGGGTGCTGGATGAGGCTCAGCCGTGGCCATTTCAGGGCTGGCTCATTATCCAATTACCGAATTATCCCCATCCAGCCTCTCCTCCCTCTCCATCCCTTTTCCTTTGTCGGGGTTGCTTAGGAACTGCCGCCGACATCGGAGGCTGCGGCCGGGAGAGTTTCAAGATTCCCTGGCTGGATGCACCGGGAATTTCCTCCTGGAAAGGGGCTGGGAGCGCTCCTAAATCCATGGATTCACATCCCTGGGCTCAGAGCTGGAGCCGTAAATCCCTCAGATCGGAACACGATCCAAAATCCCTCTTTATTCCCAAATTCCATGAGGATTTGTCAGCGTGCTCGATGTGCTTTAAATCCCAGAATTCCAGTGCTCAGCTTTGCTTTTTCCGAGGCCAAAGGATGTTCGGGAATTTTCTGGTTCGGAGCCTAAAACCTCTCCCCCCACTCCCGCTCTGAAACCATTCCAAGGAACTGGATTAGGCCGACCTGACATTTCCAGGGAAACGCCGGCGCCCCTTTCCCGGAATGTTTTGGCCCTGCCAAAGCCTGGATGGCAAATCCATAGGGAACATTTGATTAATCCAGGGGGGACCAAAAGAAATTCCAGCTCTCAATTTCCCCGAGCTCTGATGGGAATTTGAGCCGGGTTTAATCCACTGAGCTCGACCTTAGGCCTGCCTAAATATCGGCTCTCGCTTCCCGGCTCTTCCAAAGCTGGATTAAATCATTTGGATCCCTCAGGAGGGGTTTGAGCCAAATCATCCCCTTGGGAACTCCTTTGGATGCTCCTGGACCAGGAGGCCAAATCCTTCTCCAGCCTTGGATTTGGGATTTGGAGCCAAAAGCTGCCGAGAAATTCCAGAGCCAGGGAGGTGAGGTCTGATTTTTTAGGGATGGCACTGGGCTGGCAAGGGAAAATGAAGGGATTGTCCAAAATATTCTGGGAATAACAACTCAGGAAAGGAAATTCCCAGATCCCACATCCCTCCCCTCCTGCCGCCTCCACCCCTGCGGATTCCCAGCTCTAAAAATGATTTTCATGGAATTTCCGCTGCTTGGCGTCTCCTCAGCCTCGGAGACAACTTCCCACACCTGCCAAGGGATCCATAGAGGGGGATGAGGGATTTTTCCTCTTGGATTTCGGGAAAAAATTCCACTTTGAGCTCTTAATGAGCACTTAATTACTGAACAGGCTGTTATCCCTAATGGAATGAAGAGGATTTTTAACATGGATATGGCGCAATAGGACACAGGGAATGGCTTAAAACCGGAATGGGGCAGGGATGGATGGGATCTTGGGAAGGAATTCCTGGCTGGGATGGAATTCCCAGAGCAGCTGTGGCTGCCCCTGGATCCCTGGAAGTGTCCAAGGCCAGGGTGGACGGGGCTTGGAGCAGCCTGGGATAGCAGAAGAATCAATCCCAACCATTCCATGATTTTATTTTCCCACCAGGAAACCTCTGGCTCCTCCAAGTCTCTGCTTCCCTGATGATTTTTGCCCATTTAATTTGGGAATGACATTTTTTCCCTGATTATTTCCAATCCTTTGTTTCCCTGGATGGGCTCAACCCCCCGGGGCTGGAATTCCACTCCTTCCATATTTCCTGGGATGTTGAATTCCAGAGGCTGCAGCATCCCGAGATCAGCATCCTTCGGCACTCCTGGGTAAATTCTCACCGGGAAACCAGGAAAATGGGAAAAAGTGGGAATGTTTCTCAGAATTCCAGGATTTCAGGAAGAAAGGCTGGAATTGTCACTCTGGAAATGGCACTCGCCAAGGTTTACAGAATTCCATGATTTTCATTTCTTTTCGGGGGGAAAAGGAAGGAAAGTCCCCAAATCTCCGGGTGAGCAGAATCCTGGGATTTTGAGATTGGGAGAATCCTTTTCCTGCCTGTGCTACCAGGAGCAAAGAGCCAGCCCCGAATCCTGGGAAATCTGAAATCTGGGAACTCTCAACCCTGGGAATTCCGAGCTCAGTTTTACCAAATTACATGGAAAACCTTTCCTAAATCCCTGGTTTTCCATTGGAAGTCCTGTAACCTTTCCAAGGGATTGTCCCATGGAGATTCCATTGGATAGGATCCCTCTCAGCTGTGTCCGTGTCTCCATGGGACCAAAATCCAGGGATTCAGAATCCCTCTTACTGGATTCCCACATTATTATTCCCACATTATTCCCACATTATTGGATTCCCACATTATTATTCCACAAGTTGCAGCTCCAAGCTCCTCGGGGAATTTGGGAAGTGGAATTTTTTAGGGAGAAACCTGGCTTGGATCCCTATTTTTTCCTTGGAGATTTTTTTTTTACCCTGCCCAGGGAATTCCCAAGTGGAGGAGGAGGTGGGAATTCCTAAACGCCCCAGGGAATTCCGAAAGGCTCCAGGGAATTCCTAAAAGCTCCAGGGAATTCCTAAAGGCCCCAGGGAATTTGGAAAAATAGATATTCCCTCCTTTCTCTGCCATTCCCAAGTTTTCCCCCTTCCAGACCCAGAATTCCACGGCATCGAGACGCTTTTATTTTACAAAAATAAAACTCGGGAATTTGTGCCACCTGGATTGGCTCAGGAATTCTGCCCTTCCCATCCTCCTTTTCCTGAGGTTTCCCCTCTCCTCATCCCATAATATCCGTCATTCCGGTTTTCCGACATCTTTTTTTCCCCCAACGTCTTCGGGTTTGTTTTTCCCGTCCCTCCCGGAGGCGTCGGATTCGCTCCTCCCAATCCCGCTGGATTTAAAGGAAGCACTTGGAGCCGCTCATTTCCCTCTGCCTGGTTCGGGAAAAAGAGGGAAGAGGAAAGAACGGGAATGCCGGAAGTTGGCTGCAGTTTGGGCTCCCCCTTGGAATTCCCAAGCGGCTCGGGAGGTCCCGGACACCGCGGGATTGTCCCATCCCACATCCATAAAAAGCAAATATCCCGGTCCTGGCTGAATCCTAGCTCTGTTTAGGATCAAAAAGGATCCTAAAAAAATCCTAAAAAGGATTTTCACAGGAAAAAATGGGGACACGGAGGACTCGGGAATCTGTCTTGGATTGGGATTAATCCCGTTCCCGGTGGTTTTTTCTTCCCACAAACAGTGCTGGATCTACCTTCAGCTGCTTTCTGAAATTCCCAGTGGCTCCTAAAGCAAATTCCCTGGAAAAAAAAATTGGGCAGGAGGGGCTTCACTCATTTCCTGGTGCAGCCGGGCCTGGATTTCAAGCCCTTGGAGTGATTCCCAAAATTACGGATCCGAGCCTTTAATTCCTCTCCCTTTTTTAAGTTTCCCTCAAACCCGGAGCAGGTGAACCTCAGCAGAGAATTTTTTAATGGATTGTGGAGAATTGATGAAAAATGGAATTTTTTTCCCCAGAGATCTCCAGGCAGAGGGAATTCTGAGAGAGGAATATTTTCCTTGGAAATCCGGGATCAGCCACAGCTCCTGCCCTGCTTGGAGCAGGGTTTGAATTCCTGCCAGGGCTCGTTTTTCCCGGGATGACCTGGAGATGAGGGAGAATCCACAGAAACTCATCCCAAAAGCCCTGGATCTGGCAATGGAAGCCAAGCTGTGCTTCCAGGAGTTTTTCCCGCTGGATCCCTGGATGAGGTGAGACCCCGATGCTGGGGTGTTAATCCAGACCTAAACGGGTCTAGACCAGACTCCAGGTTCTGCCTGGAACATTCCAGGTTTTCCCGGGCACAAATCCCCAAATTCCTGCCAATTTCAGTCCTTGGGAAAGCCCAAAAGACGCCCAAAAATATCAGGACGTGGTGTCCAGCTGGATCCATCCACACATCCATGCCCATCCCACCCATGGAACTGGCCCAAGGGAGCTCCTGGGAATCATCTGGGAATGGGAAAGGAAGAGAACTCTGGAACTTCCTGGCGCTTCCCAGTGGGGCACCTTCGGGAAATGGGAGTTTGGAGGAGTTTGGAGGAATTTGGAGGAGTTTGGAGGAGTTTGGAGGGATTTGGAGGAATTTGGAGGGCCCAGCCTCACCTGCGGAGCTCCGGCAGCGCCGCTCGCATTCCCGCCGGGATGGGAAGCGGTTGCTGTTCCCTCGGCAGCCCCCGAAGAGGAAGGGCCGGCAGGAGTTTGTGGGGCCGTGGAAATACCAGAGCAGGGAATGGCGGTGGCAGGAGCCCTCATCCATGGGCTGCAGGCACGGGGCTGCGGGAAAACAACGACATTCCCCAGGGATTGGATCCGGATGGGAAAACACCCCAAAATCCCCCAGGGATTGGATCTGGATGGGAAAACACCGACATTCCCCAGGGATTGGATCCGGATGGGAAAACACCGACATTCCCCAGGGATTGGATCCGGATGGGAAAACACCGACATTCCCCAAGGATTGGATCTACCTGGGAAAACACCCCCAAATTCCCCAGGGATTGGATCCAGATGGGAAAACACCCCCAAATTCCCCAGGGATTGGATCTGGCTGGGAAAACACTCCCAAATTCCCCAGGGATTGGATCTGGATGGGAAAACACCGACATTCCCCAGGGATTGGATCCAGATGAGAAAACACTGACATTCCCCAGGGTTTGAATCTGTATGGGAAAACACCGACATTCCCCAAGGATTGGATCTACCTGGGAAAACACCCCCAAATTCCCCAGGGATTGGATCCGGCTGGGAAAACACCGACATTCCCCAGGGATTGGATCCAGCTGGGAAAACACTGACATTCCCCAGGGGTTGGATCTGGCTGGGAAAACACCGACATTCCCCAAGGATTGGATCCGGCTGGGAAAACACCCCCAAATTCCCCAGGGATTGGATCTGGATGGGAAGACACTGACATTCCCCAGGGATTGAATCCAGATGAGAAAAAACTGACATTCCCCAGGGTTTGAATCTGTATGGGAAAACACTGACATTCCCCAAGGATTGGATCTACCTGGGAAAACACCCCCAAATTCCCCAGGGATTGGATCCGGCTGGGAAAACACTGACATTCCCCAGGGCTTGGATCTGGATGGGAAAACACCCCCAAATTCCCCAGGGATTGGATCTGGATGGGAAAACACTGACATTCCCCAAGGATTGGATCTACCTGGGAAAACACCCCCAAATTCCCCAGGGGTTGGATCTGGCTGGGAAAACACCCCAAAATTCCCCAGGGATTTGATCTGGATGGGAAAACACCGACATTCCCCAGGGATTGGATCCGGCTGGGAAAACACTGACATTCCCCAGGGCTTGGATCTGGATGGGAAAACACCCCCAAATTCCCCAGGGATTGGATCTGGATGGGAAAACACCGACATTCCCCAGGGATTGGATCTACCTGGGAAAACACCCCCAAATTCCCCAGGGATTGGATCTGGATGGGAAAACACCGACGTTCCCCAAGGATTTGATCCGGATGGGAAAACACCCCAAAATTCCCCAGGGATTTGATCTGGATGGGAAAATACTGACATTCCCCATGGAATTCTTGGTGGGAATAGAATTCCCCATGGAATTTCTCGGTGGGAAAACAGCCCACATTCCCCAGGGATTGGATCCACTCTGGAAAACACCCCACAGCCATCCAGGGGTTGGATCCAGGTGGGAAAAGGGCACACTTTGGAAAACATCCTCGTAACCATCCATGGGTTGGATTTCCTCTGGAAAAATCCCACACCCAGACCAGGGGTTGGATCCCATACTGGACAAAGGAGGGAATCCGAGTGGATTCCCAGAGTGGATAAAAGAGGGGATCCAGCAGGGAATTCCCAGAGTGGATAAAAGAGGGGATCCAGCAGGGAATTCCCAGAGTGGGATGAGCTCCTTGTTGCTCCACCATCCACCCTGGTGATTCCCACCATGGCTGCCCCTCACCTATCCGAAGGGATTATCCCACCTGGATTCCGGGTGGGATATTTCCACAGGAATGTTTGCATTCAGGGAATTCCAGGAGGATTCTCCCACTTTTCTGGATCCAAACCCCCTCCAGTTCCTTCACCACCAGCTCAACACCCCTGGGGGTGCTTTAAGCCGAGCCCAAACTGAGGTTTAACCTCGTCTGACTCCTTCGGTGCCACATCCCTTGATCCCAAGGCCAAGCAGCCCTTCCCACCTGGGAAGTGACTTCCCTAAATGCCACTTAATTCCCTGATTTTCACCTGGTAATTGGCTGTCGCCTTCTGGCTGCGAGCTTCCCGTTGTCTGCTGCACCCGGGCTGGGGAAAGGGGGAAAAAAAAACCCAAGGAAATCACACGGAACGAAGGGCGCGCAAACAAATTATCCCTCATTTAAATAAAGATCCCCGGAGCCTTCCGTGCCTAACGAGCTCTCCCGATAAATGTCACGGAGCAACCGGCCACGGGGAGCTGGGAACCGGCGGCAATAAAACCCTTAATGGTGTTAAACAACTCCGTGGGAAAGGCCGGGCGTTCGTCAGAGAAAATGGAAGCGTTTGCGGTTGTTTGCCGGAGATAAATGTCAGGCTGGAGTTCGGGAGCCTCGGAAAAGCCGGGAGCGATTGGAATCTGGCGGCAATAAACGCTCCGGCTGCAGAATCCTGTTAACATTTGGAGCCGCTCGGCGCTCGTCACTTAGCAGAGGGATTTATGAGCCCTCCTGCCTCAGCCCCGGTTTTTAATGGGATTGTTGGCTGCTGCCGTGATTCAATAACACCTGGAATGTCCCATCCGTCTGATCCCGAGGGCTGCCGTGGTATAAATCCAGTTTAGATCCGGATGGGAGACTCTGACGTCCGGCACAGACGTCGGGAGTGGGGCGGGAGGGGAGTGGGGATTGTTGGGCTTTGGTTTTAGGCTTGGCTGGATTTTTTGGGATGTGTTCGTTCCTTACCTGGGGGCCATCATCAATGGGTTTGACTTTAAACCCTTCCCAAAGCTCTCCAGCCTGGGGAATTGTGGAATCATGGAAAATGAGCTTGGAATGGACGGTCCTTAAGGCCCCTTCCAACCCAACCCGTTCCGTGTCTCAAGTTGGAAAGGGAACTGTAAATACCCTGGAATCCAAATCTCTGCTGGACTCCTGGGCTTGGAATTGGACGATTTTTAAGGTCCCTTCCATCCCAAACCATTCCATGTCCCAAATTGGAAAGGATCAATAAAGACCATTGAGTCCAGCCTTCTGTTGGAATCCCTGGATGAGACAAATCCTGTTGGAATCGGATGATTTTTAAGGTTCCTCCCATCCCAAACCATTCCCTGTCCCAGATTGGAAGGGTCTGTAAAAACCCTGGAATCCAAATCTCTGTTGGACTCCCTGCCTTGGAGTTGGATGATTTTTAGGGCCTTTTCCATCCCAAACCATTCCATGTCCCAAGCTGGAAGGTTTGGAAGGATCACGGAGTCCAATTCCCTCTTAGATGGGAATTTGGAGCATTGAGACCTCCCCAGAGGAAATTTTTGGGGTGACAAAGAGGATTTAATGACGGTATTTGATCAAGTTTAATTAAACCCCAAAACCCCCAGGCTGGAAAACCATTCCACTGCTCCATCCCCCTAATTTGGAGGAAATTCCCAAAGAACATCCCATGCTTGTATCCCATAATAATCCCATACCTGTAAACTGTAGGACAACCCCACAACTGATTTTGGGGTGTAAAGGTGACAACATTGGGGTGTCCTGCTCGGTGCAATGGGATTTTTAATTTATTTTATTTTAATTTAATTTAAATTTATTTTTAATTAATTTAATTAATTTATTTAAATTTAGATTTAATTTAAATTTAATTTATTTAATTTATTTCTCTGGCTGTGCCATCCATGGTACCCAACCCTCCTCTCCCTCCTCCTGGTGACAAAATCCGAGCATCCTCATCTGCGGAACGACATGAAACGATCCCAAACTCTCCCTCCTTTCTAATCCTGTCCTGAAGTTTGGATTTTCAGCTCCGGGTGGAGGAATCCTGCCACAAATGACTCCAGAATCCCTCAATTTCCCCCTCTCCCGTTTTCCCTCTCTCCCCCAAATCCAGATGGAAATCCAAGCCCCGATGGGGAGATCGGGAGGTCCATGGGTGGCTCTTGACCTGCTGGAGGAGCAGATCTGGGTCTCCCAGAGCTTTTCCCTCTTGGAAAACACAAACAGGAGCAGATCCAGTTGTTTTTCCATGAGTTTGAAGCTGTGGTTTTGCCCTTTATTAAAATTTTCACGAGGCTCTGGGCAGAAATAGTCTGGGATGAGTGTTTGGTCTCAGAGATGCCATTTCTGCCTGCTTGGAACTTTTACTGGAACTTGCCAAAGGATGTGCCGGGAAAAATGGGACAAAACCAGCCTGGAAACAGCTGCCTCCCCCCAGCCTTTTCAAAGAAACCCTTTGGAATGTTGGGATCACCACCAATCCCACAAATATTTAGGATTTCCTCACCTTCCGGGGTGAGGTCATCTCCCAGAGCCCTCACTGGGAATCCCATCCCTGCCTCATTCCCGCCCAATTCCAGGGAAAAGGATTTATCTCGAGGCTCATGGAATGCTCCAGAGGATTCCGTGGCTGGAAGGATGGGAAGGAGGGAGCTGAACTCACCTGCAAGGAGTGGAGGTGGCTCCATGAAGGGCTTCACCGCAGTCTCCAACGTGGTCTGGCCGGAAGTTGTGCCAAGCTTTTCTTCCCAATTTCCACCATTGCCGGCGTATTCCCGAGGCTGGGAATACCCTTGGAGCTGCCTGTGGACTTCAGCTGCGTCCAGACCTGCGGATTGAGGGTCACTGAGGATGAATCCGATGCTCTGGGGTCGGCAGATCAGCTCTCCAGGCTCCATGGACCATTGGATTTGAGGATTCCATGAGTCCTGGAGCTCATCCTGGGGATGGTTTGGGACGGTGGAGCGATCCCGGAATTTTGTGGGCAGGGATTGGGATTTCTGTGGGTTCAGCTTTAAAATCTGGGAGTCAGGAAGGGATTTGATCATCTCCTGGAGGGGAGGGTGAAAACAGGAGACTTCCAGGTGTCCCTCTGATCCCCCAGATTCAGGAAGACCCACCCCCCTCCAACCAGGATCCAAAAGCTGCTGGTGATCCAACATTTTCTGCACTGAATCCCAGGGAAAAAAAAAAAGCATTTTTCCCTAAAAACAACTTTTCACTTCCAGTTTCAGGCTGGTTTGGGGCAAGAAGATCCTTTCCTACAGGAATTCCCATCCTTACCCTTTTCCATGGACATCCTTCCCAACTCACCTCCACAACCTGCAGGCAGAAGAGACAAGGGAAAGCTTTGGTTTTAATACATTTTTTTTTCCCAACATAAATAAGATTTTTCAAGGAAATTATTATTTTTATGGATTATTTTTCATCCTTTTTCCCCCCCTTTTCAAGGATCCTGATGCTTCCTAACAACTCCAGTGGGGGTGAACCTAAAAATCTTCCAGATCCGTAGGGAAGGCCCAGGGAATAGGGCAGGAAGGTTCTGCTGGATCTGAAATAAAGGGGTTTCTGCAGGGCAAGGAAAGCAAAACCCAGGAAGTTTTAATGTTTGGATTCTGGGATAAAACCATTCCCAAATTTATTATTTTTCTTTTTTTTTTTTTTTTTTGTTTTTTGGTTTTTTTTTGTTTTTGTTTTTGTTTTTGTTTTTGTTGGTTTTGTGTTTGTTTTTTTTTTATTGGGGTTTTTTTGTTTTTTTTTTTTATTTGTTTGGGTTTTTTCCTGTGGTGCTGCTGTCAGTTATTCCCTGTGGGAGAGGAGAATTCCGTGTGCCAAGGAACGCCACAAAAAACCAGGAATTAAAAGGTTCAGTGAGCCCCAAACTTCCCTCCGTGAGCCAGCGCCTTCCCGATCCACCAGAAAAAGGGGGAAAGATTTCCTGACAAAACCAAACTGGAATGGGAACGGGGGTTGGGGGGGTTAAGGGATAAAAATGGAGAGTTTCAGGAGGTCAGGAATCTGCAGGGCCTGGAATTCCACACTCCTGGAGAGGGGCCCCAGCTCCACCTGCTGCTAATGGGTGACATTTGGATGCGTGCTGGCACGGAAAATTTATCCAATTTATCCGCTGGCAGGGTCACCGCGGGGCCAACTCACCACAAATCCCTCTCATTTCGCTCCTGAGCACTTCCTTCACCTCTTCCTCCTGTGCCAGAGCGGGAAAACGGAATTTAGGGATGAATTCCAACCCCGGCACCATCTCCTTGCTTCTCCCAGCGAGGCGGAGCCACCTCGTTTGGGGCGTAATGAGAGCAGAGATTTGGTGTCACGAGGAGCTCGGTTCAAGATTTGTGGCTCATTCCCTCTGGAAATTCCTGGTTTTCCTGCAGCCAGGAAAACCTCCAGGTGCAAGGAGTGGGACCTCAATCCATGTCACACCTCCAACCTGGGCTGGCTTTCCAAGGAGTGTCCCCACCCTCCTGGCACTGTCCCCAAAGCCACGACTTCCCGAACTTCCTGAGCTCTGAAAAGCCATGGAGCCACCCACATCCAAGTTTTCCTCCAGGATTGCCCTTGGGAGTGAGCTGTGGAACCACATTCCATGATTTGGAGCTGTGCCTCCTCCTGCTTCCTCCGCTTCCTTCCCAGCCAACACCATTCCCTACGGAATCTCCAATCCCATGGATCTGGAGCCCGTCCTTCATCCCTGGGACAGCCAACAGCCACTGATCCCATTGGGAATCTTCCCTGTGGGATGGTGGATGCCCTGCTGGGCTTCCTGGGGTCACCACCTCTTTTCCTTCTTGGGATTCCAAATCCGGGGGCATTTTTCCATGTAGGGAGCTGGAATTTTCAGCAGCCCGAATTTAGGAGATCCTTTCCCACCACCCCCCTGCTAAAATTAATCCTGCTTGGAAAATTAATCCACACCCTGGAAAAACGGAAATACTGCCTTTGTGTCAGTCAAGTGGCACAAAATCCGGGATGAAGGGATGTGGAGGGAGCTGCAACAGGAATTTTTTCCTGATCCGTGTGGGTCAACCCCTCCTTCTTCCTCAGGATTCAGAAGCCCAGGGCAGCAGCTTTTCCCTAAAGGCTTTGAAAATGGGGCACATTTCCCTCTCCTGCTTTTCCTTCGGGTTGGATCAGCCCTGGAGCACCGATCCTGTCGGAAAAGTGGGAGTTGGGAGTCGTGGGAAAGACAGGGAAAACCTGCCTGGGGCTTTAGGCCTGGCTTTGGAGAGCCCAGCTCTGCTCCCACCCTGCTCTAACACCAACAGCCTCATTTCCCAGATATTCTCAGAACAAATCCATTCCTCAGCATTTCCCTCCTCCCCTCGGCCTCCCAGGGCCGGTTTGGCCGATTTTCTCCATTTCTCCTGGAAATGGGAAGGGATCTCGGGAAAAAGCACTCACAGAAAGTCCTGGATCTCCCTTGGCTCCTTTCTGCCCGGCCGGACCATTTTCCCCCTGTTAAAAACACTTTGATCATTACCAAATCTCCAGAGATTGTCCATGAAATGCTCTGGGAATAAACGCTCCACAGGGACGATAGCTCGGAAGGGTAAAAAGCCTCACGTGTTTTCCTATAAATTTTAGGGATATCTCAGAGTAGCTCAGCGGGCAGACAGGAACGGCCTCATCCATGTGTCCATCAGATCCCAGATTTTTTGGGGAGCTCTGCTGCACCCCAATGTGGATTTTAACACTTTAAGTCAGGTTTATTTTCCAGTTGGAAGAGGTGGATACATGGAGAGGTCCAGCCTGCACAGAATCTTTGGGAATCAGCTCAAGCAGAAGATTTGAAACTGGAGCTGCAATTCCAGTGCTGGAAAGACGGAAAAACCAGGAGCTGTTGAGCTTTGTCAACAAGGGATAAAAACACCCTGACAAATTTTCCACTCAGAACTGCTGGAAACTGGATTTGTGGATTAAGGGTACTTAAAAATATTAAAGGACAAGGAGCACAAGAAGGATGATCCCAATTAAAGCTGGGAGGATCATTTTTCTCAATCCACGCTCGCTTCCAGTGCCAGGAAAAATCACATTATCCACCAGCAGCACACAGAGTTAAAGCACTGCCACTCCTGATCCTGAAATCCCTCGGGACACTGGGATTTGCAGGGTGGAGGGACTGACCCAAACAGGTTGGGATGGGATCGGAAGCTCCTGTTGGGAATTCTCTGCTGAGCGTTAATTGTGCGTTAATTGCCCTGCACTGATTATCCCTCGGTTCCTGCTCTGATCCAAAGTTTGATGTTTTCCCAAAGGAATCTTCCCCCAGCTGGAGACACCTCCAGGCAGAAATTTGGGCAGCAAATTCCTGGAATTTGGGATTCCAACCTCTCCGCTCTTGTTGTAAAATCCGGAGAGCTGAGAAATGAAACCTGGAAGCTCCAAGGTTCATCCAACCCCCAGTTTGGAATTTTGGGAAGCGCTGAGGAACCCCACTGGATCATTCCCACACTGACCACTTCTCCTTTCGGCCCATCCACGCCCGGGGGCCCCTGGAGGCAGAGCTGGGATCTCCCTCTTCTCCCTGGTGGGCCCTGGAGAGGAAAAGGAGAGTTTGGTCAGCACTTCCAGAGATATCCCACATTTCTTTGGGATTTTCCCCCTAAAACCCAACCTGGGCATCAGTGGAAGACACTCCAAACTCCTCAGGTGCTCTCTGGATGGGATGGGATCAATGCTCTGGAATTTTTTCCCTCTGTCCCAACCCCACAAGCCATCCCTGGAGTTTCTCCTTTAATTCCAGGAGAAGCCAAAGGAGCAGCGTGGGTGGAAAAAGTGGCACCTCACAGCCTCTCTTTAATCAGTGTCCAAAACAAAAAAGCCATTTATTATCCCAGACAGGCTTTTCTGGGCTCGCTAATAACATCAAAAATTCCAGCCTTTTTAAATATCCATGAGGGAATCTTGTACTTTCGGCTCCCTCCTCCCTCCTGTGATTCCTTTGATTTATTTTTCATGGCAAGGCACAGCCTGGGGAGCAAGAGAAGGAAGAATAATTTTGTTTCCATGGGCTGGAGCGGGATTTAATCCATATTTTATTGTTCTGGAAGGACCTTTTCCCACCTTCTTCCTATAACCACCCTTCAAAATTCCTTTTAAAGATCCCTGTCACACTTCCAGCATCTTTATTCAGTGACTTCTAGCTCTTATTTTTAAGGAAGAAGCCGAATTCCAGAGGTATTTTCCAGGTAAAATTCAGCTTCCTTAAGGCAAATCTGCAGGGAGAAAATCCAAGTCTCTTCGGGGGAGGAAAAAAAAGAAATATTTGGGAGTTGTTTTAAAGTTGATTTTGTGATAAAGGAATTAAGGAGATCTGGTGCCCTCCCCTCCAAAAAAAAAAATTATTGGGAATTGCTGGATGTGGATTGAGTTCCTTGTTCATCCTTTCTGCTCTGCATCCCTCTGTTCTTGCCTTAAATCCCATTTTTTTCCCTGTGAATTCCACGGGATCACACATTTTTTTGTCTTTCCAAAGAGCAGCCTCATATTCTGATCAACATCTCCTGCTCCCAATATCGATATTGTAGTTTTTATTTACTTACTTAATTAAAACATTATTTTTACATGTGGAATTTGCCCAAATCCCGTCAATGTTTGATCCTGACGGAGCTGATGTGGTGTAAAAGTTGTCAATGGATTTAGGCTCGGGAAAAAAGTAGGAAAATTCTGGAATGAGGTGGAATAGACTTTTTTTTTTTAGTGACCCATCCATGTCAGAATTCCTGCAAAAATCTGTAGGATAAGGAGACCTTGGAGATCCAGGAGAGTGGATCTGATGAGATCCAGACTCATTCAGATTTTCCCAGGAAATTGGGAATTTTCCCAACTTCCAACCTCCAAAATCCAAATTATTTCCGTCATTGTCAGGAACCAAGGAGGATTTATGGATAAAATTTGCTTTTTCAGGTTATTTCATTCCAGCTTTTCTTTTATTCTTGGCTCTTCCAGGTAATTTTTATATTTTTTAATCCAATCCTGAAACTGCCAGCAAAACCACGCTGGGAATTTTCATTTCCAGCCCTTTTTTCACTTTGGAAAGTTCTTTATTTCTCGAAGCTGTCTCAAGAAAACTTCCAGGGCAGGGTGATCCTGCTCATCGATGGAATTAACATCTCATTTCCCTGGATTTTTCCCCTTCG
Source organism: Periparus ater (assembly GCA_032357785.1). Taxonomy (NCBI): domain Eukaryota; kingdom Metazoa; phylum Chordata; class Aves; order Passeriformes; family Paridae; genus Periparus; species Periparus ater. Next base: position 72,441,461 of record CM063608.1, on the reverse strand, counting down.
TTTCTAAAGGTGCCCAGCGTGGCTGGAATGCAAAAATATTCATTAAAAAACGGGAGCCGAGAGCCACCGGCTCCTTCCCAGGCCTTGGCATCCTGATCCTGGGATAATTAACGACTTGATGTCCTGATCACTCGGAATTATCTCTCCGTGGAGAGGTCAGAACTTCCCCTGAGGAGACGGGGAAGGAGGGGAGGAAAGGGGATGGAAAATCTCCGGAGAAAAACGAACCGGGAGATGAAATTCGTGGATCGAGATCCCGCAGAAAGAGGGAATGTGGGAGAGCTCGGGAGGCAGCTCGGGAGAGGTGGGAGATGGGGACAGGGGGACACTTCAGGGGGGTTGGGTCACGCGAGGGTGGCCAGGTGTGGATCCTTGTGGGATTTGGGATCTTGGGATTGCTGTGGGATTCCTGTGGGATTCAGGACCTGTGGGATTCAGGATTTGTGGGATTCAGGACCTGCTGGGATTCCTGTGGGATTCAGGATCTGTGGGATTCAGGACCTGTGGGATTCAGGATTTGTGGGATTCAGGATCTGTGGGAATTCAGGACCTGCTGGGATTCCTGTGGGATTCAGGATCCGTGGGATTCCTGTGGGATTCAGGATCTGCTGGGATTCAGGATTTGTAGGATTCAGGACCTGCTGGAATTCCTGTGGGATTCAGGATCTGTGGGAATTCAGGACCTGATTGGATTCCTGTGGGATTCAGGATCTGTGGGATTCAGGATCTACTGGGATTCAGGACCTGTGAGATTCCTGTGGGATTCAGGACCTGATGGGATTCAGGATTTGTGGGATTCAGGACCTGCTGGGATTCCTGTGGGATTCAGGATCTGTGGGATTCAGAATCTGCTGGGATTCAGGATCTGTGGGATTCCTGTGGGATTCAGGACCTGCTGTGATTCATGTGGGATTTGGGATCTGTGGGATTCAGGATTTGTGGGATTCAGGACCTGTGGGATTCCAGATTTGTGGGATTCAGGACCTGCTGGGATTCCTGTGGGATTTAGGACCTGCTGGGATCCAGGACCTGCTGGGATTCCTGTGAGATTCAGGATTTGTGGGATTCCTGTGGGATTCAGGATCTGTGGGATTCCTGTGGGATTCAGGACCTGCTGTGATTCATGTGGGATTTGGGATCTGTGGGATTCAGGACCTGCTTGGATTCCTGTGGGATTCAGGATTTGTGGGATTCCTGTGGGATTCAGGATTTGTGGGATTCCTGTGAGATTCAGGATTTGTGGGATTCCTGTGGGATTCAGGACCCGCTGCTCACCTGTGGGCCTGGCTCGCCCTGCGGCCCTCGAGGTCCAGCTGCTCCGGCCCCTCCAGGCTTCCCAGGCCATCCCGTTTGTCCTTTGAATCCTCCCAGTCCCGGAACTCCCTTGGCTCCCTGGGAATCACAGGGGGATTTTAGGGATGGGGCGGCCAAACATCATCCAAACACTTCCATGGCATTGGGAATACGGCAACACCTTCCACATTCCTTTGGTGTGGGAGCTCCGCTCTCCACATTTCCTTCTCCAGAAGGTGCTTGGTGACATGGATTTTCCATCAGGTCTTCCCAAGAATTCCTAAATTCCCAGCTCTCCACCTGAACAGAATCCTTTCATTTATAACCCTGGGAAAAACGAGGGAAGATCCCAAACCTATAAATTTCCCACTCATCTTCACCACCGAGCTTTCTCCCGGAGCTGCTGGAACAAAACATTCCCACAAAACCCAGCAGAAGGAAAAATCCATCACCCAGCAGTGGTGGAAAACAGATTTCTGGGAGAGGAGAAGACCAGGAGCAGAAGGGAATGAGAATTCCCTGGGAATGATCTCCAAGTCTCCATCCCAAGACTTCAGGAGGTGTTCGACCATCGGGGAATGTGGAACAGATTTGTTATCCGTGAAATCCTTTAAGATCCCAAATCCACTGGAGACTGGGATGCGGGAAGGGCCTGAGGGGCTGGAAAATGCCAAGAGATTTGATGGAGGCTGTTGAGGTTGTGTTTGGTTTTTGGTTTTTTCCTTAGAAATTTAAGGTTTTAACAGAAATCACTGATTTTTTTTTCTCTCTGTGGAAAAATACAAGTTTAGGTGTGGGTTTTTTTTAAGGAATAAAGCAGGAAATTAAGGAATTCCGAGAAGGAAGATTGGTGGGGAGTGATCCAGGTGGGAATTCCTCAGGGAGATGAGAGCAGAACTTGGGATCAGCTTGGAGACCTTTCCCATTTCCCACGCCAAGGTGGTCACAGCCCAATCCACTTTTCCCACCCCGGAGCATTCCCAGGGATTTGACCTGGGAATGGTGATGGAATAACTCTGACAATGCACCCCAGCCCCTCTGGATGGCTTTTCCTCACACTAAACTGGCTCCTCCTGGGATTTTATCCATGGGCAGAGGTGAATTTAAGGAAACCTCTCTCTCCTGCCCTTTTCCAACTGCATTCCCAGCCCTAACATTCCAGTTGACATTTCCCCTCTGGAAAGGGCACCAACGATGCGGAAAATGTTAAATTTTGCTAAGTCCTGATGGATGTGGGATTTTTTTCCTTGGGAATGGAATAAATCTGTGGTCAGTACCAACCTTTTCTCCTTTCTCCCCAGGAATTCCCGAGGTGCCATCGTTCCCTGAGGCTCCTGGTTCGCCCTGGAAGGAGCCAAGGTAAAATCATGCCAAACGTGGGCTTGGAAAGGCTGGGATTTTGGGAATAAACTGGTTTTTCCTTGGTTTAGGGTTATTTACTGAGTGTCATCTCAGTCTGGGTACTGGGGTATTCCAGGAGAGGGAAAATTCCCATGGAAAAGAGCCTGTGGAGCATCAGGATTGGATGGATGAGGTCAGTTGAGGAGGTGAGTAAATATCCCAATCCCAATATCCAAGAATCTTCACCCAATCCATGCTGATTTATGGGAACAGATCCAGGAAAACCCAATTTATGCCCTTTGGCATTTTCCAGAGGTGGATTTGGGAAAACTTCTGGGAAAACTCTTGTGGGGATGATTTTTAACCATTCCCAAACCATTCCATGATTCTGTGACGATTCAAATCCTCACCTTTGGTCCACGTTGTCCATTCGATCCTGGAATTCCCGGTTTTCCAGGACTGCCAATTTCTCCCTGTGGATGGAAAAGCAGTGGAAGGGCTGTGAGGACAAAGAACCCCAAAACCACCAGGAAAACTCCGGAAAAGCAAGGAAAGGGATAACCCAGGGATGCCACTCCGAGATAAAGTCTCACCTCAGCCTGGAAATTTCAGATCACTGAAATTTAACCAATAACGAAGGAGGCAAATTAACTAATTAACTCCAATTTAACTCACAACAAAGATAATTGGAAATCCTTAAAATTGGAGATTATCTCAACTCCAGGCTCGCCTCAAGGAAAGTATGGTGGGAAATTCCCTGGACAAAAATTCAGTTACCAAATTCAGATACCAAATATTAACAGCTATAATGATAATAATCCAAATAATATTAATTAAAATTGATTATGACCACAATAACAACGACGTTGCCTCTGTCACCAACAGCTCCCATTTCCCTCATCAAGCTTTCCAAACCTTCCATAAAAAGCCCATCAAGGCTCATTAGCGTTGTTTACTGATAAGGGACTAATGGTGCTGATAAGATCCCGGCACCAATTTAGAACTGAGCCCAGGCCGTTGCTAAGGCACGGATCAGGAGGGATTTGGGCAGGGTTTAGTTTAGTTTTTAACCCCAATTATCCCAAAGTTCCCAACAAGCCTTAAAACTTCCCAGTCCATGATTCCCTGATCTTCATGGGCCTTCCAAGAGGGATATTCCAACAGGAATGGGGTGGATTCCTCAGGATTCCTCAGGATTCCATGCGATGGATCAGGAAGGATTTGGGCAGGGTTTGGTTTAATCACAGATTATCCCAAAATTCCTGACAAGCCTTAAAACTTCCCAATCTGTGATTCCCTGCTCCTCATGGGCCTTCCAAGAGGGATTTTCCCACAGAAATGGAGTGGATTCCTCAGGATTCCATGCGATGGATCAGGAAGGATTTGGGCAGGGTTTGCTTTAGTTTTTAACCACAGATTAACCCAAAATTCCCTGGAAACATTAAAACTTCTCAATCCGTGATTCCCTGCTCTTCATGGGGCCTTCCAAGAGGGATTTTCCCACAGAAATGGGCTGGATTCCTCAGGATTCCATGCAGGAAGCTTTCCTGGGAATGAGTGGGAAGGAGTTCTGGGAATGGGGCACCTGGAGGGCGGAAAGCCGGGCTTGGCTCACCTTGGCACCTTTGGCTCCGGGAGCGCCGCTCCGGCCTGGAAGCCCTCGCAAGCCCTGGGAAGAAAGGAGATCACAGGGAATGAGGGAAGAGGAGGAATTCTGAGGGTGCTGGAAGCTCCTTCCCCATCTCTGCTTGTCCCAACCTTTATTTCCCAGGATCACTGAAAGGTTGGGGTTGGAAAGAGCTCTGGAGAACTTTTCTCCAGCTCCCAATCCAAGCAGTGCCACCCAAAGCTGTTCCCCCACATTCCCAGGGATTTGGGGCATTTCCAAGGATGGAGATTTCCCGGGATCTCATCCATGTCCTACCTTTGTCCCTTTCTGCCCGGTGTCACCGGTGGTCCCAGGGTCACCTTTCCCTCCCTACATGGAAAAAAGGACGAAAGAGATGAATTTTCAGGAAAAACAGCCCAAAATCCCATCCGTGTGCCGGAAGGTTTCTTGGGAGCTGATCCCAGGAAAGTGAGATCCAGGAGGGATTTAGTGAAGGATTCCTTGGATTCCTGCTCTCCAGCAGGCAGAGAGGGACTTGGGATGTGAAGGAAATTGAAATTTGGGCTTCGGTCAGAAACAGAGGGAAACTGAGGTTGGGAAATATGGGATAAGTAAGAAATTTTGGGATATGGGAACTGGAGGAGGACAAGTCCCAAAAACCAGGCTAGGATGTGCCTTGGAGACTTTTCCAGGATTTGGGAAAGGCTTCTGAGGAAGATTGTGAGAAAGGCCCTGAGGCCTTTAGGGGGAAGGGAAAGGAATGTGGGATCCAGGAAAGCACAGATAGGAATGTGGGATCCAGGAAAGCACAGACAGGAATGTGGGATCCAGGAATATCCAGACAGGAATGTGAGATTCAGGAAAGCACAGACAGGAATGTGGGAGCTGGGAAAGCACAGACAGGAATGTGGGATCCAGGAAGGTCCAGAGAAGAATGTGGGATGCAGGAGGGAGCAGAAAGGAATGTGGGATCCAGGAATGTCCAGACAGGAATGTGAGATCCAGGAAAGCACAGAAAGGAATGTGGGATCTGGGAAAGCACAGACAGGAATGCAGGATCCATTAAAGCACAGACAGGAATCTGGAATCCGGGAAATCACAGACAGGAATGTGGGATCCAGGAATATCCAGACAGGAATTTGGGATCTATTAAAGCACAGACAGGAATCTGGAATCCAGGAAAGTGCAGATAGGAATGTGGGATCCAGGAATATCCAGACAGGAATGTGGGATCCAGGAATATCCAGACAGGAATGTGGGATCCAGGAAAGCACAGACAGGAATGTGGGAACCAGGAAAGCTGACAGGAATGTGGGATCCAGGAATATCCAGACAGAAATGTGGGATCCAGGAGGGAGCAGAAAGGAATGTGGGATCCAGGAATGTCCAGACAGGAATGTGGGATCCAGGAAGCAGCAGAGACTTTTCCAAACCATCCGTGTCCTTTCCTGCCGCTCACCGGCTTCCCCTTCTGTCCCTGGAGGCCTCTGTCACCTTTGGCTCCCTTGATCCCGTTCTTCCCGTCCACTCCTGCCGCACCCTGCCAGAAAGTTGGGAAAAATCCATTCCAGAGCCCGTTTTGTTTTCAGGGAAGAGGGATGAGGACAATCCAACATGGAAACCCAACTGTGGGATCCCTCAATCCGAGGTCAGAAGCTCCCCCAGGAGCAGCCCCAAAACCTGAGGCTGGGATTTAGCTCCCATTCCTCACCCCAATTCCATGGGATTGGAAATCCTTGGCAAACAAAAACCTGGGAGGGGATGAATTTGTAATTCCAGCTCAGGAAAATGCGGCAGCAAAAGGCTCATTCCAGAAGATTTGGATGGGGTTGGGAATGGGAAACAGGGATTTAAGGAATGTGAGAGCCAGGTTTTTTATCACATTTTGGAATTTTTTGGCTTCTGGAGCCACATCCAGCACTGGGATCTCTTCTCATGGAGTTTCCCATTGTTGTGGTAGCAAATAAAGCTGCTAAAAAATCCTCATTTGTTTTTAATTTCTAAATTTCAATTTTTTTTCCCCAAGGCTGCCACAGTCTCCTCATCCATCCTGGCCAATTTTGATGGCATTTTCCAGCACTTGGATGTGAAGGAAAAATTGGATTTATTCCCACTTGAGCCCCTCAGCTCTCTCAGGGGCGAATGAATCGGCTGCTGGAGCAAACCAGGAGCTGAACAAGGGAAATTCTCTGCTTGGAATTCGTTTGCTGTGGATGTTGGAAGGAAACAGATCCATTAAAAATAAAATACAGATTAAAAAAAAAAATGAATCAAGATTTATGTGCCAGGGACTCCCTGGATTAGGGAAAATCCATGTTCCTCCATATTCCAGGCGCTGTCAGGTACAAATATCTCTTTATTGGTAACTATTTATTGACACAATCAATCTCAAATTCCATCTGGAGAGGTAAATAAACCATAAAACCCCGGGAAAATGGGAATATCTCTGTTTGCTGGGATAGATTAGAGGGTAATAAACCATTTGTGTGGTGGTTAAATCCCACAAATCCGGGATACCTTCAAGTGCCTGGAGTTTTGAAGGAGCTGGGAGCTGGGATCAGACCAGGGATGGGTCAAAAATCTTCTTTTTGTGCACTAAAAAACCTTAATTAAGACTTCTAATTAGCTTTAATATCTCTCTTAATTATTTAATAGCTTTTAATATATATTATTTAATACGAATTATTTATTATATTAATAATTTATTTATTCATATTAACAATTATTTCAATATTATTTCATATTTTTTCTCCATTATCCCAAATATCTCCAGGTTTTCCATGTTTTCCTGTCCGTGTCCAAGTCGTCTTCCTGCTTCCCATGAGATCCTTCTCGTCCTGAGAGGATCCCAAATGGTTTTAGGAAAAGTTTAACTCACTTAAGGACAGGCTGAATGAAAGCTGGGTCTAAGCCTGGCCTACTTAGTCCAGGCAACATAAATAATGTTTAGACCTGGGTTTTATCTTTCCATAAGTGGTTTCCTGCTTATCCTGGGCTGGAAAGATTTTGGAATATGGATTGGAAGGTTTAAAATTATAAGGATGTGTTGGAAAGCTGGGTCTAAGCCTGGCCTACTTAGTCCAGGCAACATAAATAATGTTTAGACCTGGGTTTTATCTTTCCATAAGTGGTTTCCTGCTTATCCTGGGCTGGAAAGATTTTGGAATATGGATTGGAAGGTTTAAAATTATAAGGATGTGTTGGAAAGCTGGGTCTAAGCCTGGCCTACTTAGTCCAGGCAACATAAATAATGTTTAGACCCGGGTTTTATCTTTCCTTAAGTGGTTTCCTGCTTATCCTGGGCTGGAGAGATTTTGGAATATGGATTGGAAGGTTTAAAATCGGGATTGGACCTGAAGGAGAAGAAGGTCATGGAAGTGATGCTTTCCCAGGAGAGGGAAAAGATGGGATAGGAGGAATTAAAAGAGGGGGAAAAAAAAAGAAAAATAAGGGGAAAAAAGAGAAGAAAATACAAAGAGGCCAAATGGAAATCAGTTCCCTTGGATTTGCATCCTGGTGTTGTGCCGGGGAAATCAAGGCTGGACAATAAATGGGAATAAATGAAAATTTAAATGGCAATTTAGAGGCAATTACTGCGGGAATACTGGAAACGGCTCCGGCTCCTTGGATTTGGGGTTAAAACCTTGCTGGAATTTAACTGCGAACGCTCCGGCAGAGAGGCTGAGTCACCAATCCTGTGACGCAGAGAAACCTTGGATCCTCCGCTTCCAGGCAAAAAATTCCCGCGGAGCTCCGGGCTGGAGCCAGGGAGGAGCCAGGGAGAAGCTGGGAATGAGCAGGGACACCCTGGGAAAAGCTGGAATCCATCGGGATGCTCCCCAGAAAGGATGGAGCCGTTTGAAGCAGCACATCAAAAAGGAGGACGAATTCCCAAACTTCTCCTAAAAGGTTTTCCACCTCCCGGGCTCCTGCTCCTCAATATTTGATGGGATGATGCAAATGGAATCTTCACCTCGGAGCTCCAGCCGTGGTTTTATCCCTTCCCTGCCGGGTTTTGGTGGAATGGGTCTGGTCAGGAGAATTTGCTGCAGTTTTGAGCTCCTTTCCCTCAAAAAAATTTGGTGTTTGGGGTGGGAATTGCCTGATTTAGTGGAAAATTCCCCTTGGCAGGGGGTTTGGAATGAAAAGATCTGGAAGGGAATGATCCAACCCTCAGTTTTTAGGATTCTGTGTGATCCCAGTTTTCCTGGGAAACTTAACATCCGTAATAAGCTCAAATTCCTGCTTATAAACCATTCCCACCCCTGCCCAGAGTCCGACGCTCCAGGGATTCAGAATCCCTGGAAAAACCAAAACAGGGAGCAAGAAATGGGGGGAAAACGTAATAAAAATCAGAGTTTTGGGGAGAATAATGGGTTAATCTGTTGTTACTTTGATGCACAATCTCAGGGAATAAAGAAGAGGAGCTGGAAGCTTGGATCCATGATCCAAACGAGGAGTTAATGGGAATAATGGGCGGCAATTGGAAAAGAAAAGAGGGAATCGAGGCAGGAACAGCAAAATAAAAAGGGAGCAGAGCTTTTAGGAAAGGGGAGAAAGGAGGAGGAGGCACCTGGAATATCAATACCCAACCCGTTTGTGAGGTCGAGTGGTTCCATTGAATTTTTCCCAGGAATAATTGAAGGGAGAAGACACAAATGCCGTCAGCTCGGTTGGGAACTTCCATGGATCAGAAAATCGGGAGACTAAATGGATGAGGGCGCTGAAATCACTGCCAGGGAATTCAGCGGGAGCAGCAATTTGCGGGAATAAAAGATGGGAAATGAAGGAAAATGAGGAGCGTGAGGCTTTACCTGAAAGATTTGGTGTTGGATCCAGGCAGGATGGGAGCTCTGTCCTCAGGAAAAGGGAAAAAGAGGAATTGGGGAACGATGGACAGCTCGGGAATAACTCGGAAGGAATAATCGAAGTGCGAGCACTTAAGGGATAAAGTGGGGCCTTAATTCCCATCAGGATCCTCCCTCAGGTGCCTGAATGGATGGGAATGATGGGAATTCCCTAAATCTTCCAATAAAACCAGTGGGAAGTGAACCTGGCAGAGGAAGGATGAATTCCAGAATTTATCATGGATATTCCAGCAGCTCGGGTCTGGCTTTTGCGATTTTTGGGAATGTGGTGAAGGATCAAATCCCAGCTTTGCCCTGCACCAGCAGAATCCCAGGGTATTTCCAAGAGAAGGATTCCTTTGTTTTGCTCGGATGGTGGATGGCAGGACATCATTTTGTGGGAGTTCCTATCCCTAAAATCCATGGGAAAACGGGATGCTGGGATCCCTTTGCACTCGGCAAACTTTGCTCTGTTCCTGGATGGATTCAGGTCTTCCCTACAAAACAATTCCATGAATATCCTCAATCCTACCAGTGCTGATCCCAGGTCTCGCAGCAAGTTCTGGCCTCCAGGCTTTGGCCAAGTGCTCAGAGGGTTGTTTATAATTATTAATAATAATTATTAATAAAATAATTAATTGGATGAGGGCCTTTTCCTCAGGGAGCAATTCCCACTCTGGATTCCAGGCCTATCAGTAATTCCGTGCTGTGACCAGGAACCCACGGGGACTTACTTCTTCGGAAAACCTTGGAAATTTGGGGTTTGGGCCCTTAATTTAAGAGCTGGACTTGATGATCCTGGTGGGTCTTTCCCAACTCCAAATATTCCATGATTCCGTGATTCTGAGAGTCTTTGGGGCTTGGAGACTTTTCCACTTGGGGCGAATCCACCAAAGGAATTACAAACATTAAATAAACGTCTTTTCCTTGTGTTCCTTAATGCAAAATCATGGATTTGTGGAACCATGGAATGGTTTGGGGCGGGGAAGGGACCTTAAAGCCCACCCAGTTCCAATCCCAAGGGCAGGGACACCTCCCATTATCCCAGGTTGTTCCAAGCCCTGCCCAACCTGGCCTCAGACACTTCCAGGGGCATCCATAATTTTTCCAGGAATTTTGTGCCTCCCCATCCTCACAGAGAGGGATTTCTCCCACAAGCCATAACCCCAAACCTGCCACCCCTGGTATCCACGCTGGTTTTCCAGCAAAACCTCTCGGAACGTGGTCTTTGGGAAGCAGCTCCGAGTTCCCACGGCCTCTTCCCACCCCTTCCCACATTTCTGGTTGTGGGACAGAAATGTCCAGGCCACACAGGCCTTTGGAAAGACAAGGGAACATTTTCCAACTCACGGAAGATCCCGGTGAGCTCGGTTCTCCTGGCTCCCCCTGCAAGGAAAACGGGATGAGTTATCCTGGGGAAGAGCTGAGATCCCTCTGGAAACAGGGAATGCTGTAGGAATTCTGGGAAAGGGAGAAGGAGAGCTCTGAGCAGCTCCCTACAGCAGCAGCTGGAAGGACAGTGGGATATCCCAAATATCCCGGCTGGAAAACAACAGATTCCACCGGCTCTAAATGGAGCTTGGAGAACATCTCTCACCTTCCTCCTGGAATGTTGACATTCCAGAAACTCCTTACTGACATTCCAGCCTGGAAAAGCTCCCGGAGCGCTCTCTGCTCCTTTAAAATCTTTAGGATTTTCCTGGAAAAGTGCAGCTGCTCCTGCTTTTCCAGAGCCTCAGTCATTCCAATCAGCAATTTTGGGGAGGGAATGGAGGATTATATTCCACGGGAAAACCGGGATGGGATTTTCCATCTCAGCCCTGGCAGGAGATGCCTCAGGTTTGGAGCTCACCTTCTGTCCCACGGGTCCTCTGCTCCCAAAAAGTCCCATCATTCCCTTGGCTCCAGCTTCTCCTTTGATTCCCTAAAACGTTAAAATCCCAGTTAAATACCTTTTGAGCACCTTTTCTCTGGAATTTTTCCATGGAAAAACCCATGGAGATAACGAAGATGACCAAAAGCACCATTTCCATATCAAAATTCCATCCCCAGGGGTCGGGAAGGAAGCCGCCAGTGCCAGGACTTGGCAGGAACCTCTGGGAATTGTTATGGAAAAGATTCCGTGCCCAGTGGTGGGGAATTGAAGGGAAACAGGCAGGAAGGGGGTTTGGATCCTTGGGATGAGCTGAACCTATGCCAAAAATCCAGGAGAAGACCCTGAGGGGTTCACCGGGGCCGGAGATTCCACTCTCCAAAGTCATCTGGATATTTATCCAAGAGGAGATGTTTGTGTGTTATTTTATGGAATACTTTATGGGTAATTTTTAATGGATTTTTTTTTTTCTGGAATACTTTTCTGGATTATTTTTCATGGAGTATTTTTCATTGGAGTCCAACCAGACAAATAAAATATGTGGAGTTTTATCTGACTTTAAAGCACAGGAAAACCTCCCCCCCACGGCAGAACCTCCAAGAGTTTCCTTCACTTTGGGGAGCGGGATCATAAAAGGTCAGGATCTGCCTCTTCCCAAGGGACGTGCCCACCTTGGATCAGGCAATTCCCACCTGGACTACACCGGGATCCAGCTTCCCATGGGGAATAACAGGAGCTGGATGTGTCACTGCTGCTGTAGCAGCTTCAATTTATTCAGTCCTGGGTCAGGCTGGTGAAGCCAAAGCCATTTCCGTGAGATGGAAATTGGGATGAGTAGGACACGGAGATGGGAGCCGTGACTCAGCTGGGAGTGGGAGAATTCCGTGATTCTTCCCAGGAAAACGGGGCCGGGTTGGGACCTGGGATGAGCTCCCGGGGAAGCAGAGGGAGAGGGAGGAGCTCTGTCACCACCCAGGGGACACAAGAGGGACACGGGAGCCACCCAAGCCTTGCCAAGAGCATTCCAGAGGCTCCAGGAGCAGGGACAGCTCCTGGAGAGAGAGGGGGATGCGGGAATGGGATTGTCCCAGTGGGACACCGGAGAAATGGGATGTGTTTGGTGTCCCCAAGCCCTGCCCAGCCCTGTCCTCTCCCTGTCAGTGCCAGAGTTGGGTGTGGCTGTGTTTTCCAGCAGAGACCGGAGAATTCCAGGATGGAATTGGGATGGAAGTGACTTTAAAGATCACCCAGTTCCAATCCCAGCCGTGGGACACCTTCCACTGTCCCAGGCTGCTCCGAGCCTCGTCCAACCTGGCCTTGGACACTTCCAGGGATCCAGGGGCATCCATAATTTTTCTGGGAATTCCATTCACCACCCTCGTTCCCTTCCTCACAGGCTTTGGGAAGTTCCCACCTTTTCTCCTACGGGTCCGTCCTCTCCCTTCTCGCCTTTGTCTCCATCAAAACCCGGCAGTCCCTGCTCACCCTGAAAGGAAAACCAGGAATTGCTGGATTCGAATTCTTCCGTCTCTCCTGGAAGGATCCAGCTGATCCCAGGCAGGGAAGGGACACCTTGGAAAGCCAAACTTACGGGATCTCCTTTGGTGCCTTTGTAGCCCTGGGGTCCAAAAATAGTTATGGACTCACCCTGGAAAGAGGAGAGACAGGGAAAGGGATCCATCAGGAGCTCATGGATCCCACTGGGAATGCAGTGATTAACAATTACATTAATTGCTAGGGTTAATCACCCTTAATTAAAAGTGGGAACGCGCCCAGAAAACTCCAAATCCTGAGGTTCCCCAGTGACCTCCCGTCCCTAAAAAAACTCCCTAAACCTGGAATTATCCCAGTGCAGCTCTCCCGGATGGAAAGGGACAACAGGATCATTCCCTGATCCCAGGACTGCCACTGCTGGGACAGAATCCATGAGTGACACCTGGGGGTCGGGATTTCCAGCTCTTCCAGGGCTGGGAATGGAGCTGTCCGTGGTGTTTATGGATGCACTCGGAGCCGAGGAATGGGAGCGGAGCTGAGGTCACCTCTCAGAGGGAGGTTTTGGGGAGGTGACACCCCCAAAGTGTCACCCCTGGGAGCCACAGGAACCCCCTGGACACATCCGTGCCGAGCTCCTCAGAGAGTGGAATCCAGGCTATTCCACGGAATGTCTCTGCTCTGGAGAAGGGATGGTCTCCAAAAGGGATGAGGCGCCTTCTGGTGTTCCTTTCGGAAAAAATTCCTTTCCCTCAACTCCCTTCAGCGCAAATATTCCTGTTCTGGGTGATTCTGCCTTGCTGGGCTTTTACCAACTCCACATCCGTCAATATTCCCAAAAATCCAACATTTTTTGGACTCCAGCCCTTACCACAGGACCCTGCCCAAATTCTGCTTTCAGACACATTCCTGCTTCCCAGAGCTGCTTCCCAGCTCTCTAACAGAGGCAGGATGGGGCTCAACAAATTCTGGGAATAAAAGGGAGACTGAAAATCCTGCAGTTTAATCCAACCCCGGGATTCGTGGAGTTATTCCCACACTGATCCAGGGAGAATGAGAGGGAAAATAAAGCTGCAATCAGGTGGAACAAAGCCAAGCCAATTTTTCCCTCCTGCTCCCGTTTTATCTCCGATTCCACCTCCTCTTTTATGAAGGCATCCTTTGGAAAATGCATCCCACATTCCTTTGCCTTGGGAAGAGTTTCGAGGCCTCCTCACGAAGCAAATTAAGAATTGATTGGTCTCCGGAGCGAGTTCCTTTCCAGAAGAGCCTCCTCGGAGACAAATGGGCCTTAATCACTGAATATTGCGTGACTCAAAGGCGGCATCATCACGGATGCTTTTCCAAACCTCATTTTCCAACGAGCCATTCCGGCCAGGAAGGAACTTAACAAAACGCCGGGCACGAGTTCAGAGGTTTCGGAGCATTTTCCAGGAGCACTCGAGGAGTTATTTTCCCATTACCTGTCAGGAGCCAGCTCGGGCTGCTGGAAATTAAGGTTGGCTTTGGGGTCAGCTGCTCATTCCAAAAATCAGGGGGAATTTTCTTCCTCCCTTAATTCAGGATTTTTTTTTTTGTGTCTCAGCAAATCGTTCCCAAAATTACTTCAGTCTTTTTTTTTCTTTCTTTCTTTCTCTTTTTTTTTTTTTTTTTTAGGATCAAATCCATCCCACAAACTCAGCTCTGAGAAATGTTCCCAGTGCAAGGATGGAATCAAAAGATTTAAACTGGTGGAAACCCCCCCAAAAAGGAGGGGCAGAATCCAGGTGTTTCCTCCTCTTGATTCCATAGGCACAACAAGGAGAGGATGGATCCAGGCTTTTCTTGGAAAGGAAAGCCCCAGAAATATCTGGAATGTCCTTACTCGTTCTCCCTTTGGTCCCAGAAGTCCCCGATCACCCTGAAAGCAGGAAAATAAATAATAAAAAAAGAGAATTATTCCATTTTTGTTCCCTCTCAGGCCATTGATTCCCACTCCAAGCCACTGAAACCTCCCGGAGCTGGAAGTCAGATCCTCTGGACACTCTGGAAAACCTTCAGTTTGCCACAAAATGTTGTGGAGAACCCAAATTTACGGCACTGACAATGAATAAAAACCCCAGAGGGCTGAGCTGGTTTTCCTGACTCCACGCTCAGCACAATGTGGAATTACTGCTGGAATTCCCATCCCAGTGGGATTCAGCAGGGGTGGGATGGCATCCGAAAAATGAAGGATTTCCCAAATTTCTCCCTCAAGTCTTTTAATGGAATCTGTATGGAATAGGAGCTGGAGTGCAGAGCACATGAGGCTGATCCAGGGGCTCTCCCAGTCCATTCACGAGAAATCCTGGGATGATTCCCAAAGTGATCCAGGGGATCTCCCAGTCCATTTCCCAGGAGATCCTGGGATGATTCCCAAAGGCTGATCCAGGGCATGTCCCAGTCTGATCCCAGGAGATCCTGGGATTATTCCCAAAGGCTGATCGAGGGGATCTCCCAGTCTGATCCCAGAAGATCCTGGGATTATTCCCAAAGTGATCCAGGGGATCTCCCAGTCCATTCCCAGGAAATCCTGGGATGATTCCCAAAGTGATCCAGGGGATCTCCCAGTCCATTCCCGGGAGATCCTGGGATGATTCCCAAAGGCTGATCCAGGGGCTCCCCCAGTCCATTCCTGGGATATCCTGGGATGATTCCCAAAGTGATCCAGGGGATCTCCCAGTCCAGTCCCAGAAGATCCTGGGATGATTCCCAAAGTGATCCAGGGGATCTCCCAGTCCAGTCCCAGAAGATCCTGGGATGATTCCCACTGGTTTAAAAGGCTCCCACAACACCAGGAACTGTGCAGAGAAGATCAGAGCTGCAGGTAAGAGATGCAGATAAGAGATGCAGATAAGAGTTTCAGATAAAAGTTTCAGATAAGAGTTTCAGATAAAAGTTTCAGATTAGAGCTGCAAATAAGAGTTGCAGATGAGAGTTGCAGATGAGAGTTTCAGATGAAAGTTTCAGGTAAGAGCTGCAGATAAGAGTTGCAGATAAGAGTTGCAGATAAGATCAGTTCTTACTCTTTGGCCCTTCACGCCCGGGAAGCCTTTTGGACCCTGGGAAAAAAAACCACACAAAAACCACGTGAGGATCCACAATAACAGGAGGAAAGTGGGAAGGTGGGAATGTTGGGAAAGAGTTGCTTCCAGTTGCTTCCAGCATGGAAAAACCTCTGGAAGAACCAGCACGGGAGCTCCTACTTTAATCCTCTGCCCACCACTGGGATCTCCTGGCAGGTGGATAAATTCAGCCAAATTCCCTCATTTTGAAAATCCCACTGGGATTTTTGGACCCTCAACATCAAGGAAAAGCCAAGCTGCTCCAAGAGGTTCCTCCAAGGTGGGGGAGGATCCTGGATGGGGATCTCCAGATCCCTTGGAGGCCAAGCCAGGATGGGGAGAAGATTTGGAGAGGTGAAAAGCCACCGTGGACACCCCTGCTTGCTAAATTCCCTGGAATATGCAGGAAGAAGGGAATTTTCATCTGCAGGGATATTTCTTCCTATCCCAGGGTTCTCCAAGCCTCATCCAACCTGGCCTTGGACACTTCCAGGGATGGGGCAGCCACGATTTTTCTGGGAATTCTGTGCCAGGGCCTCCCCACTCTCACAGGGAAGAATTTCTTCCCAATATCCCATTTATCCCTGCGCTATTCCAGTTTAAAACCATTTCCCCATTTCCTATTGCTCTGTGTCCTTATTAAAAAAACCTCTTCCTTT
Organism: Periparus ater; assembly: GCA_032357785.1. Taxonomy (NCBI): domain Eukaryota; kingdom Metazoa; phylum Chordata; class Aves; order Passeriformes; family Paridae; genus Periparus; species Periparus ater. Next base: position 72,425,265 of record CM063608.1, on the reverse strand, counting down.
CATTCCATGAAAAATAACAGCCTAATAAATAATAATGAATAATTAATAAATAATGAGTTTATCCAAATTCCAGCTGTCGTTTGTGTCTCCAGCGGAACAAGAGCCTGAAATCCCTGTCCTGAAATTCCTGAAATTCCCATAGACCTGACAACAGCAGGGATTGATATTCCAGGAGGGCTTCCAAACCTTGGGATGAGCCACCCAAATGGACAAGGACAGCAAGGAATTCACACGATTTTCCACTCCCTCATCCCACTGGAATTCGGGTTCCCAAACCTCTATTTCCCTCCGGAAGAATCCCATTTTATTTCTCTCACGGCTCGTGGGGATTTCGCCGGCCGCGGATCCCGTGATTTTCCGGGATATTGGAACACTCACCATCATTCCAGGAGGACCCCGCATTCCCACGATGCCCTCGTCGCCCTGGGGTATGACAACGGGGATAGCAACGAGGAATGCAGCGCACAGGGAATCCCAAACCCACAAACCATCTTGCTGGGAATGGGGCAGGCAGAATTCCCTGTGCCCAGAGGGTTTTTCCAGCCTCTTTCTCCCTCCATCAGGATCAGGTGCCGGGTGTTTTTATGGATTGGGATGACAGAGCTGCGCTGGAGGGTCCATGAGGGCCTTTTATGACCTCCTTGAGCTGACCCCACAGGACCTGCCTTCAAACCTCAGGAATTGTCCAAATTCCAAATAATTTAGGCCAGATTTGGGTGTCCCATTTGAAGGGACATCCCAAGATCCTGGGATTTAGATTTGTGCCGGAGTCAGAAGAGCAGAAACATTATTCCATCGTTTCCTTTGGATAACGAAGCTCCAGCAAGGTTTACCCACAGCTGTTGACATTTCCGGGGAGTGTTTCACCTCAGGGGCCTCATCCAAAAGCAGGTGGGGAGTTTTTCCCGATGGATTGGGCCATAAAATCCTGATTTATTTGTGGGACAGCCACAGGAGCAGCCAATTTAAACACGATTCTCCGATTCCGACTCCATCTTTGCCGGAAGGAGAACAAAACTTCTCAGGGAAAGGAGGAAAAGGGAATTTTTGCTGCCTGAAACCCTTCAGGAATTTCTGGGATGGGTGGGAGGGAGGTGATGGATAAAGCTGCCTCCAAAGGGGGCTGGAGGCTGCAGGAATCCAAGCCTGGAATATTTATGGATGGACCTACCCGAGGGCCAGGGAATCCACGGGGACCTCTCAGGCCAGTGGCTCCAACGCCGGCTTCTCCCTGGAAAGCAGAGAATTCCAGAGGCGTCACTTGGAGCAGGGAAACCCCACCACAGAATCCCTGATTATTCTGGCCAGGATTGAAGTTCCAGGAAGACTCAGGAGACTCAATTCCATGGATTTTCTGCTGTTCTCTTTGGAGGGTGCTCCAGCAACCATGGGAGTGAGGGTGGAATGGGATGAAGTAGGATGGAGGCAGAGACTCGTCCCATTCCCGTTCCCATTCCCATTCCCCATTCCCCATTCCCATTCCCATTCCCATTCCCATTCCCCATTCCCATGATTTCTGCTCGTGACTTTCCTGAGAGGGTGGCACTGACCTTGCTGCCTTTGGCTCCAGGGGTCCCAGGAATTCCCTGCAGGACAAGGAGAACAAAGTAAAGGGGAGGATTTCCTTTGGAAGTGCTCCGTGCTCTCCCTATCCCAACATTCCCAGAGGATCAAAGCCCATCCAGCCCAGATCCCTCATCCATCCCTCCCAAAAGCCACAGGGAATGTGAACAAATCCACCTCTTTTCCTGGGGATCCCGATGGCCCCACGGGCCCTGGAAATCCACTCCGGCCTCTCCTCCCACGTTCCCCCTGGAAAACAAAACCCTTTGAGAGGAGAACACGCGGATGGGAAAGGTCCTGGCTTCCCTGATCCGGACAAAAGCAGGAGCCGGTGATCCAAGTGTTCCCTGAACTGGCAGGAATTTCCTCATGGAAAGGGTGGTCAAGCATTGGAAGAGGCTGCCCAGGGAGGTCTGGAGTCCCCATCTGTCCCTGGAGGTGTCCAAGGGATTCCTGGATGTGGCACTCACTGAGGATTTGGCAGGTTTGGAGTCCCCATCCATCCCTGGAGGTGTCCAAGGGATTCCTGGATGTGGCACTCACTGAGGATTTGGCAGGTTTGGACTCCATGACCTTGGAGGGCTTTCCCAACCTCAGTGACCCTGGGATTCTGGGATTCCTCCCTCTATTCCCAGGGATTAATGACCCCAAAATTCCAGCTGCCATCCCGATGCGATGGCCACTCCTTCCCAGTCCCCTCCTCCAGTCCCACCATTAAATTCCCAGGAAGAGAAACATCCCAGGAGCTCCCCTGTTTGTTTTTGGAACCTGAGGACCAGCCCATCGTTCTAATCATTCCCGGTACCCTTCCTTTTCCAGCCAGGATTTGTTCCCATTTCCCTGACAACATCCAGGAGACCTGGAATTGTGGGGGTTTGACCCACAGGGGTCACCTTGAGGTGACAAACACAACCCAAAGTGTCCCCTCACCTTCTGTCCTGGAATTCCAGGCACACCTGGAGCCCCTCTGTCCCCCTGGGATCCGGGAGTGCCGGCGTTGCCGCGAATTCCTTGGATGCCCTGAGCTCCTGGAGGTCCCGGGGCCCCTGGCTCGCCCTGGTGAGGGAATCACAAGGAATTGGGATATTGGGTGGGATTTGCTGGAGCTCCTGGAGAAAGTCTGGGATGTCTCCTTGAATTCCCATGACCGTTGCATGGAATTTGGGACACCGCTTCCAGTCCTGACCCATGAGGAGATCCGAGGGCTGGAGGAATTGTCACCGAACTTTGGGATTTCTTTTCTTCCCAAGTTTTGGTGACAAAAGGGCTTTTCTGTGGCTAAACAAGGACAGAGCCTTTAGCTCCAGACTTGTGGTGAATTCCAGCACCCCAGGGAGCCCTGGAACTCATTCCTGCTGAACCTACAATTCCCTGGATTTTTTTTTTTTCCCCAGCCTGAGGATGTCCCTGCTGATTGCAGAGAGGTCAGCCCAAACCCTTCCAAGATTCCAAATTTATCCTCAGGATGTCCCTCTGAAATGGCCCTTGGGAGGACACAGAGCATTTCCCTCTATCCCAAATCCTTCTCCCGCCTTTCCAGGATGATTTTGGTCCTTTCTCTTTGCAGCCACTTCCATGCTCCACATCCAGCAGGAGAAAACCAGGGTGACAAAGAGGAAAAATTCCCGGAAGAAATAAATCCAACCTTACCTTAAATCCAGGTGGCCCAGCCTGGCCAACCGGACCTCTGAACCCAATTCCTGGCTCTCCCTGCGAAAGGAAAGTCAGGGAAAATCAGGAATTCTCTTTCCAGTGAAAACCCAGGACAGGGAGAGTTTGGTTTGTGCTGCTCCATGGAGATCCAGCTGAAATCCCACAGGAATGATCCCATTCCAAGGGTTCCTACAGAGCCCTCATCTCCTCTGGATGAGACAAAGCTGCTGGGAATCAGCTTTGGAAAAGAGGGAGCTGGAATATTCCTGGGAATGGTAACCCAGGATTCTGGGCCAGACTCATTCCTGTCCGTGTGATCCTTCTGGAATATTACTGGGAATGCTATCCCAGGATTCTGGGCCAGACTCATTCCTGTCCATGTGATGCTTCTGGAATATTACTGGGAATGCTATCCCAGGATTCTGGGCCAGACTGATTCCCAAGGTGTCCTGTCCATGTGATCCTTCTGGAATATTACCAGGAATGGTATCCCAGGATTCTGGGCCAGACTCATTCCTGTCCGTGTGATCCTTCTGGAATATTCCTGGGAATGGTATCCCAGGATTCTGGGCCAGACTGATTCCTGTCCATGTGATGCTTCTGGAATATTACTGGGAATGCTATCACAGGATTCTGGGCCAGACTGATTCCCAAGGTGTCCTGTCCATGTGATCCTCCTGGAATATTACTGGGAATGGTATCCCAGGATTCTGGGCCAGACTCATTCCTGTCCTTGTGTTCCTTCTAGAATACTACCAGGAACAGTATCCCAGGATTCTGGGCCAGACTCATTCCTGTCCGTGTGATCCTTCTGGAATATTACTGGGAATGGTATCCCAGGATTCTGGGCCAGACTGATTCCCAAGGTGTCCTGTCCATGTGATCCTTCTGGAATATTACCGGGAATGCTATCCCAGGATTCTGGGCCAGACTCATTCCTGTCCTTGTGTTCCTTCTAGAATATTACCGGGAACAGTATCCCAGGATTCTTGGCCAGACTCATTCCTATCTGTGTGATCCTCCTGGAATCTCATCCCAGTCCCCAGCCACACCTCAGGAGTGTCCTGGACACCGATCCCGAGGTGGGAAAAGGAGGAAAAGCCACCCCTGGCTGGCACCAACTTTGTCCTTCACCTTTTGGCCTTCGTCCCCTCGGTCTCCTTTGGTGCCCTGGGGAATAAAGAGAAGATTCCGAGGTCATGGAATTGTCACCCCTGAGCAAGAGATTCCCAGAGATTCTTTGACTGGAATGTGGAGGGGAAAAAACTGGGAAAACGCCCACATTCCAAGGAGTTCGGTGGTGGGATGAGAGTGGACATCAAACCCCTCTCAGGTCATTGTCTGGGTGAGGGACATCAATCTCTACTTCAGTTATTGGGGTTTTGGGCTAATTTTAATTGCTTTAAAATAATTAATTTCAATTTTCAACTAGCAAAATAATTAACTTATATTCATTTAATTTAATTACTTTGGTATTGTGCACTCTTCTGTCTCCTGGGAGACTCAGCTTCTCTATAAGAAATAATTCCAATGAAGATTTTTTGTCAAATTATTATTATTATTATTATTATTATTATTATTATTATTATTATTATTATTATTATTATTATTATTATTATATAATTAATATATAATTATTTGTAATATACAATTATAATATAATTTATAGAATAATTATAAATTATAACATTAATATTATTAATACTATTAATATTAATAATATTAATATTACTGCTATGTAATAATAAAAATATATATTATATAATGAAAATGATAATGATTATAATAATAGTAATAATACTAATACTAATAATATTAATATTAATATTAATATTAATATTAATATTAATATTAATATTAATATTAATATTATTATTATTATTATTATTAATAATAATAATAATAATAATAATAATAATAATAATAATAATAATAATAATAATAATAATAATAGTAATAATAATTTAGATAAATATTTTTGCTTTGCTGTCATTAATCCTGCTGGACAAAGGTTCATCTGCAGCTCTGTAATTCCTTAGATTTAATCCATTGATATTCCCAGGGCTGGGATTGGATCCAGCCCCACCCGGGCTGCTCTTGGAGGAGATTCCCAAATAAACTTTGGAGCTGATTCCAGCACTCACCTTCTCTCCAGGCTCCCCCACGTCCCCAGGCTGTCCCTGCAAGACAAAATTCCCTTTCCAGCCGCTTCTCTTCCCCCTCCTTTTCTCCCAGGATTCCACCCAAAATTCCCCATGGGATTCTTCCTTTTACCAACCCTCCCTTTCTCCTGAAATTCCGTGTCCCCCTTCCCTGGATCTGCCACCTGCTCCCAAGAAATTTTCACAGCCCAAAGCGGAAAATGAGGATTTTTGTGGCATTTTTTTCCCATCCCTATCCTCGTGCCAGGGCTGGATTTTCCTTGTCCATCCCATCTTTTCGTTCTCTTATCCAGCAGAAAATGAACATTGGGAATCCTCCCCTTGAACTTCCGCCATCATAGAACACCAAAATTACGTCATTTATGCTGGAAAATTCCTCAAAAATCACTAAATCCAACCTCTGGATTTCGTATTTCCTCCTGAGCGTGGCAGATGTGTGGAAAAACCGCTGGAATTTGGGAACAAAGCCCCCAGGAAGGTTTGGGGATAACGGTGGGAATGTGCCAATCCCAGTTTCCATTGGACCTGATCCATGAGAATATTCCCGACTCCCTTTCCCTTTCCAGGCCCTCTCAGCACAGGGAATTCCGGTTCCAAAGGATCAGCCTGGAAAAGCCCATCCCTACCTTTTCTCCTTTGTCTCCACGGGCTCCAGGAGCTCCCATTTCTCCCTGGAAAACAACCAATCCCAAAAAAATCAATCCCAAAAATTCACTATTCCAAGGAATTTTCCCTTCCCTCTTTGTACCAGGTGGGTGCTGCCCTCATCCCCGCTCCGGTTTTTGGCAAATATCCATGGAGGAATCCCTGATTTCCAGCACTCGCATTCCCACAATGGATTGGGAATTATCCTGAACAGTGGGAATGCAGAGGGAAAACCAAAAATCCTGGAGCAAAGGCCAAGGAAAAGTGACAAATCGAGGGTTTCCCTATCCCAGGATACTGCGGATCTTAAAGAATTCCATGAATTTGAAGGAGACAGGAGGGATCCCAAACCGACTGAGGATTCCCAAAACACAAATCCCATGTTTGGATCAGCTGTGAAAGATTCCATCCTGGAATTTCTGCTCATCACCAACGGCAAAACTGTTGATTTCATCTTGGATTTCCTGATTCTTGCCTGCGATTCCTCAGTTTCCAAAGTGAGACAGCTCTGGGAAAACGGATCATTATCCCGGGAATGCGCAGTAAAAAAGTGGGATAACAGCACTGACCTTTGGGCCACGGGAGGAGGGATCTGCTGGGCCACTTCCCTCCTTCTGCCAGGAAAAAATGCACTGGGATGGATGGGATCCATGGGATGGGATGGGATGGGATCCATGGGATGGGATCCATGGGATGGGATGGGATGGGATGGGATGGGATCCATGGGATGGGATGGGATCCATGGGATGGGATGGGATCCATGGGATGGGATAGGATGGGATCCCTGGGATGGGATAGGGGGATGAGATCCATGGGATCCATGGGATGGGATTCCTGGGATGGGATCCATGAGATGGGATGGGATGGGTGGGATGGGATCCATGGGACGGGATCCATGGGATGGGATGGGATTGATGGGATGGGATCCATGGGATCCCTGGGATGGGAGTGATGGGATGGGATGTGATCAGTGGGATGGGATCCATGGGATAGGATCCATGGGATTGATGGGATGGGATTGATGAGATGGGATCCATGGGATGTGATCCCTGGGATGGGATGTGATCAGTGGGATGGGATCCATGGGATAGGATCCATGGGATCCATGGAATGGGACTGATGGGATGGGATCCCTGGGATGGGATCCATGGGATCACTGGAATGGGACTGATGGGATGGGATCCCTGGGATGGGATGGGATCCATAGGATGTGATCAGTGGGATGGGATCCATGGGATCACTGGAATGGGACTGATGGGATGGGATCCATGGGATGGGATGGGATTGATGGGATGGGATGGGATTGATGGGATGGGATCCATGGGATGGGATGGGATTGATGGGATGAGCTGGGAGAAAGGAGCATCTGTCTCCTCCCAGGGATAAGAGCAGGACAGAAGGAATTCCGTACCTTAATTCTCCTTGGATGATGAGGGCCTGGATACGCCTTGGATTAAAAAAGGGGAGAGGGAGGCGTGAGAGCAGCTGGAAAAACTTTTCCTTGAGCCATGGAAAAGACACCTCTGAGGAATGGAAGTGAGGAATGGGAAGTGGGGAATCCCAGAGGGAAGCTGGGGGTTTCCAGGGATCACCAGGATCCTTTGGAGGCCTCCAGGCTCCCGATCTGCTCCAGCCTGGATGGGACATCTGGGAGCTGCCAGGACCAAGGAATTCCTGAGCAATTCCTGAGGAATTCCAGGTGTCCTATTTTAACCCTGGAATTTCTGGAAAAGATGTGGACGAGCTCAGCTGATTCCTCCTGGGAATGCAAGGTGAGGGTCACTCCCTGCTTTCAAATAAATCCATTCACGGGAAAACCATCCCGAATTTTCCATCCTTAATTCCTGGGAATGGGAATTTTTGCTCTTAAATTTTATAAAAATCAACTTTTTTTTTTTTTTTTCTTTTTTTTTTTTTCTTTTTTTTTCTTTTTTTTTTTTTTCCCCATTTCTGGGATCTCGTGGTAAAGATCCCTGGAATGTCCAGGCATGTCAGGAATGGGCAGGCTTATCACCACCCCCACAGGGAAATATCTTCGACATTCCCAGGGGATTCCAGTGGTTCTCTTTTCCCCAAAAACCGGATTATTCTGTTCGCTCACTTCCCTGGATAAATTCATGGGGAAGGATGTCTTTGTCCATGAAAAAATGGTTCCTGCAGCAGCTGTTTCCTGCTTTATTTATGGATATTTATCCCTAAATTTCCACATTCATCGTGTCTTTGCCCTGGTGGGAAAACCGGGATCCACTTCCATTGCTCACCGTGGATCCCGGCGGGAATTTCCGAGCTCCCGGAGCACCGGGGGGATGAGCAGGTGATGGAGCCTCCAGGGAAGGGGCACTGCTTCCTCCTGGATCACAGGGATGGCTCTGGAATGGGATCCTTGTGGGGTGTCCCTCATGCCCGGGAGATCTCCTGGATCTCTGCCTCGGGATGGCGGAGCTGTTGTTGGAATTCCCGTTTTCCTGCGGGAAGGGAAACACAGCGTCCCGATCTATGGACAAGGAATGGTTCAAAACCAACAGAGGAGAGAATTGGATTGGATGGGAGGAAAAAATTCCATCCCCAGGGAATGGGGAGTTTGGAATTCCTGGAAGTGTCCAAGGAAGAGGCTTGGAAGAACCTGGGATAGCAGAAGGTGTCCCTGCCCATGGAACTTGATGAGCTTTAGGATCTCTCCCGACCCATTCCGTGATTCCATGAAGTTCTAATCATAAAATAATAATAATAATAATAATAATAATAATAATAATAATAATAATAATAATAATAATAATAATAATAATAATAATAAAAATAATAAAAAAAATAAAACCACCACCACCAAACTAAAATGAGCTTTTCCAACCTTAAGAATTCCACGATTTTCAAAGCGATAAAACCCCACCTGAAATATTCCAGCTTGGAACTTGGAATCCTGCCCTACTCCGGCCATTCCCAGGCAACTCCGTGTTTATTGTGCCTGGAGCATCCAATTGGAATAAACCATCAATTAATGCCAATTAATGGCCATATGTTAATCAGCCCCTCGCTGATAATTTGGAATATTTACAGCGCACAAAGTAAAGAAAATAATTCCTGACCTGGCTCCTAAATTGTTCCTGCTTTTCCACAGCAGCAGGAGGAAATGATCCATGGGGAAAATGGGAATATTCCTATCGAGAATATTCCCAGCAATTCTTTCCTGAGCTGAATATTTGGGGAATATTTGGATCTGAAAGCAAAAATTGCATTTATTTGCCATAAAAGCCTCAATCACTTCCAGGAGAATAAAAAGGAGAAGGAAAAATCAGGATGTGGTGCAGTTTTTTAGGGATATTCCCTTTTTTTTTTTCTTTTTATTTTTTTAGGAACAAAGATCTGGATTCACCTGCATTAATTTCATGGATTTTTGGATGGTTTAAGCAGGGAAAATAAATCCTAAACTTCCAGGGGATGTTGGTGAGTGTGAGCTCGGTGAGGTTTTCAGGGATGATCATCCCGTTTTCCTGGATTTTAACAAACCACGGGATAATTCCACCTCATGGATAATGAACACAGCAAATTTCTGGCTCACAAGGGAAAGAAAAAACCCCAATTTGGAGCCAATTAAAACTGGAATTCTTCACTGGAAGAGCATGAGGGGAAAAGGGATAAAAGAGGGATGAAGGATACACTGGCAAGGGGAAAACCCATCCAGGGTGGGGCTTTTGGGATAAAAAAAATTTTGGGGATAAAAAAGTCTCCCAGATTCTGGGAGATTTTTGGGAAAATCTCCCAGAAATGGCACCGTGGGATGGCACCACCTGGATTTTCCCATCCCTCCTTCCCAGGCACTGCTCATTTCCCTGGGAATGGCTCTAAAATGCTCCACAGATCCTCGTGGAGGCGATTCCAGAGATTCCAGAGGTTGCCAAGACCTGGCTGAGGTTTGGAATGTTCCCTGGGATCCCATTTTCTGGGAAATTGCCAGAGGTAATGGGGCTCCATTAATTCCGTAATTCCTCCGTAATTTTGGCAGTTTCCTGCTCCAGGAACGAGGCATTTCCAAGAAAATCTGGAAGGCTGCTGCTTCCTCAAGGAAGGATTTGTTACTGGCAGAGGGGAAAAGAAAAGGGGGGGAAGGCAAAGAGGGAAGGGAGAAAAGGAGGGAAGAGAAAAATGTAAGTAGGAGGGAGAGGAAAAAAAATATTCCTGCAAAAAAGGAAAGGTAAAAATAGAAGAAACGTCAGGATTTCAGGGAGGAAAAGGAAGCACTTGTGGGTTTATCCATATGGAGATGAGGGGGATTTATCCAAATTAACTCTGCAAAGGAATAATCCGTGGGTGGAGGAGCAGGAATTTTTTGGGATGGTCCCATAACCCCCATCCATGGATGAGCATCCAGCCCCGGACACGTGGATTTGGGATCATCCCGCTCTTCCCGGGAGTGACTTTGCTTCCAATTAATTCCTGCCAGGAATTGCTCCTCAGGGATGGAGCTCCTGGGTTGCTCCAGGCTCCGTGAACCTTGGAGCAGGTGGAAATTCGTGATTCCTGCTGCTACTACTGGGAAAACAGGCAGGAAAACCGGCAGGAAATCTGGCTCCATCCCTCCCTGGCATCTCCAGGGTGTGGGAGCTGCTCTTTCCCAGCCTTTGGAATCTGCTGTTCCCTTCCCATGAGGATAAAAGGGATTTTACTCCGGATGCAAGTGAGGAAAACATCCTTGGGATGCAGATCCTGTCCTGCTGAGGGAGTTTGGAGTGTCCTAAAAAATCTGTGGGAATTGTTCTGTGTTTGTAAAGCTCCTGATAAAACAGGGATCACTGGAGGAGCTGCTGGAGCAAATCCAGAGGAATCCATGGAGCTGCTCCAGGGCTGGAGCCCCTCTGGAGCCAGGTTGGGAGAGCTGGGAATGTTCTCCTGGAGAGGAGAAGGATCCAGGGAGAGCTTCCAGAACATTCCAGGGCCTGCAGGGGCTCCAGGAGAGCTGGAGAGGGACTGGGGACAAGGCCTGGAGGGACAGGACACAGGGAATGGCTCCCCACTGCCAGAGGGCAGGGATGGATGGGATCTGGGGAAGGAATTCCTGGCTGGGATGGAATTCCCAGAGCAGCCCCTGGATCTCTGGAATGTCCAAGGCCAGGCTGGACACTGGGGCTTGGAGCAGCCTGGGATGGTGGAAGATTCCCTGCCCGTGACAGGGGGATGGAATTGGATCATCCTTAAAATCCCTTCCCACCCAAACCATTCCACGATTCTAAAAACCGAGGGATTTGGGCTCCATCCTCTGTGGTTCTCCAGCTTAACCATTCCCAGGAGAGGGAATTGCTGCATCCAGGAGGAAAAGCAGAGCCCTGGGATGCTCTTGGCACATCCCGGCGTCTCCAGAGCCGCAGATCCTGATCCAGGTTTTTGCGTTTGAGCCGGGAGCCCTCTCGTGGCTGCTGAGCCTTCGTGATTCCAGCTCCACGATTAACCCTGGAATTCACCATCCCAGGGCAGGGATAAAGGGATGGGAGCAGAAGGAAGAGCTCGGCAAACTGGATAAACCAGAGCGGGATTTCCTGAAGTTCCACTTCCAGTTATTCCCGTCTTGCCATCCTTAAAAATATCCTTGCTGATGCTGCTCCTGCAGCTCCAAGGAAATATCCAAGGGATTTTTTCCCTTCACTTTTTAAAGCTGCTTTTTAAAGCTGCTGCTGTCCTGCTGCTGGATGCTTCCAAGAATTCCACAGGGATACAAAGAGTGCTGGATTTGGAGCAGGATTTGGGAAGGGAACCTCTGCCCAGGAGCGCAGGAAAACAGAGGGAAATGGGATTCTAGGGATCAGAGAAAATCTCCAAATTCCTGCCTAGGCCCTAAAATCCTCCTCTTTAAGTGACTCAGATGCTCCAGAGCGCATCAGGAATATCCTGGAATATCGGTGGAATATCCTGAGACCGTATCCATGAATTTCCATATCCATGGAAAGTGGGAAGGAAAAGGAAACTTCTTGTAGGAGGAATATTTTAAATTCCCTGTTTGGAGTCTGCATTTTCCCTGTTTTAAAAGTCTTGAGAATCATCAACTCTTCAATTATTCCAAGCTGGAATAATACAAGGATGGCGTGGCCAGTTGGGATCAGATAAAATGGGATTATCCTCATTTTCCCCCAAAATTGTGGAATTAACCAACAAAACATTTCCCAAGGGATTTTTGTCGCTCCCATCAGCCTCCTGCCCATTCCAGGAGCATTCCATATCTCCAGGGATATGGAGAAGCCACATCAGGATTAAATTTCTCATCCCAGTCCATCACTGGTCTGAAATCCTTGGAAAAAACGTACCTGGCTGGTGTCCTGCTGGGATTCTCCTTCCAGCCTCTCCTCCAAGGGCTGGAGGGAATCCAGGGAATGGTTTTCCTGCAGATCTCCTGGATGTGGTGGGGGCACAGCCAAGCCCTGCAGAGCAGGATGGATAAATGTTGATAAAATTCCATTAATTACTGGAAAAAATGGAAAAAACGGACAGCAGGACCCTTTCCCAAGCTCTGACACTGATCCACACTGAAATCCTTTCTCTAATTTAATTTTCCACTGCAATAAAATAGAGGAAAAACTCAAAATTCCAATGATCTGTCCAGTCAAGCTCTGGGAATTTTAACTCCTTTGCATCCATCCAATCAGCACCAATGGAAAAGGAAGGATTCCCTGAGGGATTAAGGGATGCTCTGATGGTCCCAAATCCTTTCTTCCAGTTTGGGTTGGGCTCCCAAAGCTCAGCAGAGACAGTTTTGGGGTCTCTGTATCCCAAATCCCAACTTTTGCTGGCTCTGGGGTTGTGTCTCTTGGTGCAAACCTCCCCTCTCAAGGCCCTAAAATGTCCTAATCCAGGTTGGAAAAATCTGGGAAAAACCTGAGGGCACGGGAGGAGCCTGGGGCTGAGAGTGGATGTCCTGTCCCACCTTGTCCAAGTCTCTGAGGAACTGGATCATCCTGATCCAGCCACAGAGGGAGATAAAACCCCAGGAGATGCCTCCTACAGGAAGCCCAGCACGGAGAGAAGCCTTCAAATTGTGGATAAATTCCTAATTCCCATAAAAAGGAGAGGTTAATCGGGATGCAGGTGGCTGGGATTTGTCTGGTTACTCCAAATGAGGGCTCTGGAGTCACAGAATCATGGAATATCCTGAGTGGGAAGTGACCCACAGGGATCATCCAGTCCCAGCTCCCGGCCCTGCCCAGGACATCCCAACAATCCCACCCTGTCCCTGGGAGCGCTGTCCAAGCGCCCCTGGAGCTCCGGCAGTCCCAGCATGGACAATCCCAATCCAGCCTGACAACGGGATTGGATCCATCCCTGCCAGGGCAGGAGACACTCCACAGAATCCCAGGACAGGAAAGAATTCCAGGACCATGGAGTTCAAGCTGTGCTTGATCCCCACCTTGTTCCCAGCCCAGGGCTCTGAGTGTCACCTCCTGGTGCTCCTTGGACACCTCCAGGGATGGGAATTCCAAACCTCCCTGGGCACTTCCAGGGCCTGGCCACCCTTTCCATGGGGAAATTCCTGCTGCTGCCCACCCTGAGGCTCCCCTGGCCCATCCTGAGGCCATTCCCTCTCCTCCTGTCCCTGTTCCTGGGAGCAGAGCCCGACCCCCCCGGCTGTCCCCTCCTGGCAGGGAGTTGTGCAGAGCCAGAAATTCCCCCTGATCCCCCTTTTCTCCAGGCTGAGCCCCTTTCCCAGCTCCCTCAGCCTCTCCTGGGGCTCCAGACCCTTCCCAGCTCCTTTCCCAGGACACCTCCACGTCCTCCCTGATTGGAAGAGCCCAGAGCCGGATGCAGTAAAACCCCAATTTCATCTTTCCTGCTCAGGGAACCCAAATTTCATCTTTTCACCTCAGGGAATCCTCCGGACAGCGGCACCTCCAGAGCCTCCAGCTCCAGGCTCTGTCCTTCTCCTGTCACCTCGGTGCCGGCCGGGACACGGTGGGAAGTGTCGGACACCAGCGGATCCTGCAACACCAAAACAAGGGATTGGTGTGACAGTGACAGCCCTGAGCTCCCAGGATCCACACCCGCGAGGAGCCGGATCCTGGTGGCTTCATTCCAACCTTTCCCAACCTTCCAGCACACTCTGTCCCGCTTGGTGACACTTCTGAGCCAGGATGGGGCGAGTGGGCAGCAATTCCTTGCTGGCCACATCCAAACTTTCCTTCCAAGGAATCCTCATCCCTCCCTGGGATCACTTTTCCTGTCCAAACCCCCCTCATTTTCCCTTTCAGTGCTCCCATCCCCACACCCACCACTCCAAAAGCTCCCCGAGGACACTTTGGTGGCTTTGGGAATGGTTTCCATGGACAACAAAGCTTGACTGATTCCTTCATTCCCAATAAAAAAATGAATGTTTTGTATCCTTTTATCCCAAAGATCCCAGATCCCGGTGCCAGCCGTAGCCTCTCCTGAGCCACCCGCTCGAGGACAGAGGTGACCCTGACACCTCAGGTGGCTCATTCCCATCTCCCTTATTCCCTGGAGGTCTGTCACCCCCGGCAGGTGACACTACTCACGGTGACAGGCACGGCTGCCTGGTTTTCCCTGGAAGTTTTGCTCGTCCTGGAGCCACGGCGGTGCCACAGGAGCTCATCCAGCCCATCCCGCAGGATCGCGTTGGAGAGGTCCCGCAGCAGCGCCAGCTGGAACCGGAGCACACCAGTGAGGCAGCCCAGTGCCACCCTCCTGTCCCCAAGGCGTGACAATCCGAGAGCAGCCACCCCAAAACAAGGAATGACGGATTCCCAGGGGCTCACAGGGCAGGGATGGATTAAATTCAGGTTTGGGAACAAGGAGCTGATCCACGGGTCTCTCCTAAATAAAAACCCCACATTTGTGGCCTTTCAGAACTTCAAGGGGACTTAAAAAAGAGGTAGAGTGGCTTTTCCCATGGGAATATGGGGACATGACAAGAGGGAAGGGTTTGAAACTGAGTGAGGATTTGGGTTGGATATTGGGAAGGAATTTTTGGCTGTGAGGGTGGGGAGGAGCTGGAACAGAATTCCCAGAGAAGCTACGACTGCCCCTGGATCCCTGGAAGTGTCCAAGGCCAGGCTGGATGGGGTTTGGAGCAACCTGGGATGGTGGAAGGTGTTGAGGTTGGAATTAGAGGGGCTTTAGGGTCCAAGTGTCACTGTCACAGAGGCCTCAAAGCCACCACCCACCCCATAAAACAACAGCAAAAACCCTGTCCCAGAAATATTTAAATACAACCTGGAAAAGGAAATGGAATGAACCTTCCTGGGATTCCTGGGGGAGCAAATGTCACCTCCAGGATTCCAGAGGGAAGAGATGGAAAAGCCAAATTACAACCCCTGGTCAGGAGGAAGGACAAAGGACCTCCTACCTTGATCCCATACGCCTCAAAAAGCTTCTCCAGGTCCTGCAAAGGGGAAAAAAAAGGTCCCAACTTCTCCCCCTCTGCTCTCCAGGAGGTTTCTCCTGGAGGTGGCTGATGGCCAAGGGGACACACATTGGGTCCCCTCTGCCATCCCAACCCAGACAGAGAGGGAGGTGCTTCCAACGTTCACATGGTCTTTAATTTTGATTTATTTACCTTCATTTCCACTCCTTTTCCTGGCGGGCCTGGTTCTCCCTTGGAATAAACAAGATCAGCTCATTAATTCCATCATTTCCATGAGGAGCAAGAAGAGGAAGGGGAGTAATCCCATATCTGGCCCTTCATCTGCCACCAGACCGCTCCGTAATCCTGGATAAATCCCAGTTAAGGTATTTGAATCCCACCCTGCTCCATAGGCTCCTTCCCTCCTCCACCGGGCACAGGCACAGCTGGATTTTGTAGGGAAAGCCTGGCCCATGAGCAGCATCCAAGTGAGGTTTGGATCAGAGCTTTGCTCCATCCCCTTCTCCACCTCCTGGCCACAAATGTGTGGAAAAGGGAAGATTTCTGAGGTCCCTCAGTGCCACTGGTGCCACCAGTGCAGAGGACACCAATGAGGATGATGGCCAAGGTGTCCCCGAGGTTGGTGGTCCCTTCTGGAGGTGGCCACGGTGCTGCTGGCCCCACACGTGGCTGGCCCCAACATCTCCAGTGGGATGGGCTCCCACAGCGATGGAATTCCATCTCCAGGTGAGAGATCTTGGATCATGCGTGGATGAAATCATGGATGAGCTGCAGGGGTTTGGGAAGTCCAACCTGGAGGCTCCTGGGGTGAGGAACATCTGCTGAGGTGGGGCTGACCTGCCTCTCTGAGGGGCTTCATTTCACTGAAATCTGACTTCTGCATCGACAGATTCCGGTGGAATGAAGGGCACCAGGAAGGCCCCGATGGCATCTCCAGCCAAGGTGCGCCAGGGAGAATTTGGGATGCACGTCCCCTGAATAAATCGTTGCTTTTCCAAAGGTCTGGATCTCGTGGCAACCAGGAAATCTCCCTGTCCCCACTGGTGCTGCTTCCTGCAGAACCTCTCCATTAAGGAAGGAGCTGTTCCCACATCTAAAGATCTCGGATGTGTGGGATCTGAAGCCATTTCTCCTTCCGCCCCTTTCCATGCGCTCTCCAGCTTGCAGGAGGAGGAGAGGAAGGAACAATCTGTGAACATTCCAGAAATTTATCCCGTTTGACTCCTGAAGAACATTCTTCTTCCTAAAGAAGCTCTGTGGAGATGTGGGACCACGGCCACGGCGCGACCACCGATTCCCGAGCCCATCCCAGAAGCTCTGCTTTGAAATCCCAACATTTTTGGGAGGGTTAGAGGAGACCTGAATTGGGTTTTCCTCTCCTCTGATCTGCCCAAGGTGGTGGCACCACCACAAAAATGTGGACGCAGGACCTACCTTTGGACCTGGGGGGCCTCTTTCACCTCTCAGGCCGTCCTTCCCAGGATCTCCCTGAAAACCAGCAGGAATGTGTTAGCTCCCCTCTAAAATTCCCATTTCCTGGGAACTGATCCCAAACTAACGCCACCTTTTCCAGAGGGACCAACCAACCCCTAATTCCCATTTTTAAGTTCAATTTGGAGCAATTCTGCTCTTCACTTGAAGCTTGACCTTCAGAAGGGCTCACGTTCCTGGGAGTTTTCCTGCTTTTCCTTTTTCCCTTGCTGTTCCACCTAGAACAATGGAATTACCTCACGTGCAACCCAAATTTTGCTTTTATTTCCCTGCCACCGCACCTTAGCTGAGGAAGCAACACCATTTCTTTGGGGAAGCCTGGGATGGATTTGTTTTGGATCCGTGGGGATATTTCCTGCAGCTTTTCTCCCAGTCCCATTTTTCCTGTGACTCAGGACACGAGTCCCGCGAGGTAAATCGGGAATCTGGCAGGAATGGCTGCAAAGGATCCATCCAAAGACACCCTTTGGACCTCTGGGAATGAGTTTTTCCTCCCAGCGCAGCAAAATTTCTTGGGAATTGCTGCTGTTGCTGCTCTGCCTTGTGTTCTTCCCCGTCCCCACAGAATAAACAGCAAGAATAAATAAAATTCAAAATAAATTCAATAAATAATTCTATAAAATAAATCGAATAAATGAAATTAAATAATTAAAGAAAGTAAATTAAATAATTCAATTAAAAATTTAAACTCCCAATTCTTGTTAATATGGACACATGGAGAAGGGTGGAAGAGGGAGAGGAGCTGCTTTGATATTTTCAGGAATCTCCTGGATCAGATTTAGGTAAAGTCATGAGAAACTTGGCAATATTTTCCCTGATTTTTTTTTTTTCCTGTGGGGATGAAAAAGGGATGGAGTGAATCCATCTCTGCTGGATCTATCCATGTTGGATCCATCCAACCCCAATCTGAAGAAATAAATATTATTTATTTATAATGCTGGGAATAAAGATAAATAAATATAAATTTATATATATATAAATATATAAATATAAATATAAATATATATAGATAATATAATATATATATATAAATATATTATATATAAAATAAATTATAATATATATATTATATTTATATTAGATAAATATTTATATTATATAAATAAAATAAAATAAAATATAAAAATAAATTTATTAATATAAATATAGATATATAAATATAATATAATATAATATAATATAATATAATATAATATAATATAATATAATATAATATAATATAATATAATATAAATTATTATTATTAATATTGCATTATTATTTATATTATATTATATTATATTATATTATATTATATTATATTATATTATATTATATTATATTATATTATATTATATTATATTATATTATATTATATTATATTATATTATATTATATTATATTATATTATATTATATTATATAATATTATATTATATTATATTATATTATACTAAATCTCCCAAAATCCACCCTCTCCTGCTGCTCCTTCAGGGATTCCTTACATCCTTTCCAGGTTCTCCTGGATCTCCTTTCATTCCCTGCTCTCCAGGTCGTCCTGGGAGTCCAGGAGGACCCTGCAAGAAGAGATTGAGAGAGAAAAATAATCACAAACCGAGCCCGAGCAGCAGCTCAGAAAAGGAAAACAGCAAGGAAAATATTATTTTTCCCACAGGAAAGGAATATTTGGATGCGGATATTTGGATACTGGGATGGAGAGGGGAAACAGAGCAGCCCCACCACTCTGCAGGGCAGGAAATTATAATAATAGTGAGAAAAATGGAATTATTACCCTGATTCCTCTCACTCCTGGCTCTCCAGGGACTCCAGCTTCTCCCTAAAAGAGAGGAGCAGCTTTCCAAATGTTTTCCCATCAAGTGATAGGAATTTTGTTGCACTTAAACCTGGAGGAAAGGGTTTAAAGGGAGAGAACCGAGTTCATCAAACATTCCAGGGGCTCCAGTGGAGATTAAATCTCTTTAGCCCTGCTTAATGCTTGGAAAACGGGGATAGAGACAGGTTTTGGGATATGTGGGATGTCTTAAATTCAGGATGGCGTTTTACAGCGTTCCCACAAACGAGGAGAAAGGGGCACAAGGTGTGGGGTGACTGGAATATTGAAAGTTAGGAGTAGGATGAGGTGGTTGCCACCAAATCCCACTGTTCTGAGCTCCAGGAGTTGGATTGGATGATCCTGGTGGGTCCCTTCCAATTCGGGATATTTGGGGATTCCATTCATGGCACTCTGTTTTCAGCATCTCCCAGGAAAAAAACCCCAAAAAAACCCCCCAAAAACCAGTTTAGTTATTTTTTGGCTTTTCCATTCCAGCCTTTTGGAATGTGAAATCCAAGATAAAAGAAAGGTGAAGAGGATTCTCCACAGCCTCACTTAAGGACAAATAAACAGGAAATAAAATGAGCACGACATTTCACAAAAATTTTACAAAAAAACTTCAGGACAAATCCAAAGGTTTCATTTTCCAGCTGCTGTTCTCCCGGCACCTCGGGAAGGGATGGGATCACCTCGGTCCCAGAGGAGCCTTTCCTCCCTGGTTCTCCCTCCAACACAGAAGTGCTGGGTTTTCCCAAGTTTTTCCCCATCATTTCCAACTCAAACTCAGAGCTCTTGTCCTGGAATCACGACTCCAAAATCAGGGCTGTCGGAACGCAGCCGCTTCCTTTTTTCCCAAGATTTCCTTGGGTGATCCTATTCCACTTGGCATCCAGGGATCAACCCAACCCTTGGGAGAAAGCTCTTCACTGACGGTGGTCAGGAGAGGTTTCCCAGGAGAAAAGTTGGGAATTCATGGGAGGTTGGGAGGAGACAGAGCCAGGACAGGTGACCCAAACTGACCACAGGGATATTCCAGATCCGGTGAAGTCAAGCTCAATGGATAAAAATCCAGTTTTCCAGAAGCCAGTCAGGACGTTTTTAGGTGCCACCTGGTTTTTGCGAGGAGCTGCCTTGTTTTTCCGAGGAGCCATCTTGGTTTTGTGAGGAGCCACCTTAGTTTTGTGAGGGGCCATTTTGTTTTTCCGAGGAGCCATCTTGTTTTTCTGAGGGGCCATCTTGTTTTTCCGAGGAGCCATCTTGTTTTTCTGAGGAGCCATCTTGTTTTTCCGAGGAGCCATCTTGTTTTTCTGAGGGGCCATCTTGTTTTTCTGAGGGGCCATCTTGTTTTTCTGAGGGGCCATCTTGTTTTTTTGAGGGGCCATCTTGTTTTTCTGAGGGGCCATCTTGTTTTTTTGAGGGGCCATCTTGTTTTTCCAAGGGGCCATCTTGTTTTTCCGAGGAGCCATCTTGTTTTTCCAAGGAGCCATCTTGTTTTTCCAAGGAGCCATCTTGTTTTTCTGAGGGGACATCTTGTTTTTCCGAGGAGCCATCTTGTTTTTCTGAGGGGATATCTTGTTTTTCCGAGGAGCCATCTTGGTTTTGCGAGGAGCCACCTTAGTTTTGTGAGGGGCCATTTTGTTTTTCCGAGGGGCCATCTTGTTTTTCCGAGGGGCCATTTTGTTTTTGCAAGGAGCCACCTTGTTTTTCCAAGGGGCCACCTTGTTTTTCCGAGGGGCCATCTTGTTTTCGTGAGGGACCACCTTGTTTTTCTGCGGGGCCGCCTCATTTGATCCCAAGAAGGAACTCTTAATAGGGATCCTATTCCATTTCCAGGGATCAACCCAGCTGTCAGAGCGGAGGAAAGCTCTTCACTGGGGTCAGAAGAAACTTCTGGAAGCTTCTTCTGATGTTTTCGTGAGGGCCCACCTTGTTTGGCCACAGGAGGGAATTATTTGGGCAGTTCTGTGAGGAGCAGGGAGCTGGGCTCCATGATTTTTATGGATCCTTTCCAAGTTGAGATCATTTGAGGCCCAGAACCAGAAGTGAACCTCTCAGGGCTGGTGTGGCTGCACCTCGTGCTAAATCCACATCAAGCAGATGTGACTCCGTGACAAAAATCCTGATCAAAGAATCCCGGGATCATTTGGGTTGGAAGGGGACCTTAAAGCCCATCCAGTGCCACCCTCTGCCATGGCCAGGGACACCTCCCACTGTCCCAGGCTGCTCCAAGTCCTGTCCAAGCTGGCCTTGGACACTTCCAGGGATCCAGGGGCAGCCACAGCTGCTCTGGGAATTGATGTTGGATAACAAGGAGGAAAAGTTGTCCCTTATTTGCCATTGCAGGGCAGAGCTGGGGCTGTTGGTTGGTCCCGAGGGATCAGCAGCTCCATCCCCCTGGATCCTGCCTTTACTCACATCTTTTCCTCTCAGCCCGGCCTCTCCTGGTTTTCCAGGGAATCCTGGTTCACCTCTCTCCCCCTAAAGGAAACAAGACGTGTCACATTCCTATCCTGCATTCCAGAGCCCTCCCACACTGAGGGGCAGATTCCAACAGCACATTCACGATCATGGAATATCTTCCACAATCCTGGATGAAGTTTGGGCTCGGAGCATTTACCCTGCGCTAGGAAGGGCTGGGATTGCAGGATTTGTATTATTCATATCTAGTTTATTTTGATTTATTTAATAACATATATTTATAGTATTTCAATTTATTTAATTATAGTATTATTATTTTTGCAGGGTTATTGGGCTGGAAAGCATCCAGCTCTAACCTGATCTATCCAGACTCCACAGCCATCCCTGGAATTCACTCAGGACAGAATCTCCGGAGGTTCTCCACCTCCAGGAGCAGCTCCAGATAACCAGAGACTCGAGATGGATCCAGTCTTGGACACAGGACCAGTTCCCATTCCATGTTTTAATTTTTATTCCCGTTTAAATCAGCTGAGCTCTCGTGGATGGGTCCTCATCTGCTCTGATGTTTGTCCCACAAGGTCACGGATTTGATCCCATTTCCTTAAGAGCTGGATTGGATGATCCTTGTGGGTCTCTCCCAGCTTGGAATATTCCATGAAATCTGGGAAATTTGTGACACTCTCCAGGCCTTCTCCCAACCCCAAATACCTCTCCTTGCCTCCACTTTGCAGCCTCATTAACACATCTCATTATCACCTCCTGGCTTGGCTGCATCCCAATTATCTCTTGTGACATCCCATTTTTCCATGCCCTGGGAGCTGATCTGGCCTTAAAAATTCCATTCACTGATCTACGGAACAATTCCCAAATCCAAACCCTCCTCCAGCCAAGTCTGGGGAGATCCCTGTTTGAGGAATGCCCACAGTGAGGCACTCACTGAACAAATGCCACAGGTGGGATCTTTTCCAGAAATTTCTTGACTGGCTTTGAACTTTTCCTGGGAAAAATCCTGCAGGTGAGGATTAGCAGGAATTTTTTTAAGGCCTGACCAAAGATGTTGGAAGGAACCTCTAAGACCACTTGGTTCCACCCCCTGCCATGGACAGGGACACCTTCCGCTACCCCAGGGTGCTCCAAGTCCTGTCCAACCTGACCTTGGACACTTCCAGGGATCCAGGGGCAGCCACAGCTGCTCTGGGAATTCTGTGCCAGGGCCTCCCCATCCTCACAGGGAACAAAGCTTTCCATGAACTCACCTTCTGGCCTGGCTTCCCAGACAATCCCACATTTCCCTGCAGAAACACAGAAGGAATGACACAGGTAAGACAATTCCAGGTGTCAGCAGCTAAAATCAGGGAAGGGGAAAACAGGGAATGTCCCACGAGGGGCTGCGCCAAGCCTGCCCCGTCCAGAGGTGTCTCCTGTCGCCCACACTTTGAAACCATCGATATTTTCAGTTTCCCACCCATCTTCCAAAGGATTCTCATCCATAAATATTGGGATTTGACAATTTTTGCTGGATGAAAAGGAAGGAGACTGTGATGTCCCTGGAGAAGGGAACAGCAAGGATTAACCCAACCCTTCCTGGACATCAGTGGAGTCACACGGGAGCCACCAAAACCTTCCTAGACACAAAAGTCAGGAAGATGAAGATCAAGGTGACTTTCAGGAGAGGAAATAATTGGAAATGGGACTTGCTTGGATTCTGTCCGCCAAGACTGGATTCTGTCCACAGAGTCAGCAGTTGAGCATTGACCATCCGTGTTTTTCTCCAGTCATAAGGAATTCTCCACATTTTGGGGGATTTGCACCTGACCTGAGGACAGAGCTCATGACCCCCAGAGCTCCACAGGGTCACCAGCCCAGTTCCTTGTCACCTCCCCCGTGTCCATCTCCTCAGGGCGGAAGGCCAACAAATCCATGGAGGTGATGGAGGGATTTTGTCCCTAAACCTCCGAGTTTGTCCCCAGAGTCCTTCCCATTCCACACCCACCCCACTGTCCCGCTCACCCTGTCACCGATGTCCCCCTTCAGCCCAGGCTGGCCAGGAATTCCAAATCCTGGACTTCCCTGAAAAAACAAAGGGATACAGGGTCTTGCCAAGGCAGCTTTTCCAAGTTCAGGACAAATCTCCCCAGAGCAGGAAAAGCCAGAGCAGATCCAAGGTATTTCCATCCCCATGGACAACCAGGGAGCTGAGCATTTCCTCCCTCCCCGATTTCCTTTCCAAGAGATTTGGATTTCTACACATGGAAGTTTCCCCCTGGATTCCTGGATGGATGACCTGGGGAGGAAATTCCATCTCCCTCAGAGTTTTCTCAGTGGCCACAAACAAAATAAATCCTTTTTTTCCCAAAGGAAGTGCAGGGTCATCACCTTCTCCCCTTTTTCTCCCGGGACTCCTTTGTCTCCTCGCGGTCCAGCTGGTCCGGGATCTCCCTGGGAATAAAAGACACACCTGAGACCAAGAATATCCTGCAGGAAGCCAAGCCCTGTTCCCGTGACTCCTTGGGGCTGCATTTTGCACTTCTAATGCACCCTGGAAAAAAAATCCTTTTCCAAATCAACTCATCTCTTCATCCTGGATTTATAAGGAATTTTTTTCCATTCTGCCTTCTGCCATCCAAAATTCATCGCAGATTTTGCCACACTACAAAGTATCAAAAACATGTTTTTACTGGTTTAAACTGAATAAAATGAACATCTGTCATTTCTCTGCAGGTTGGCAGAATAATAAAAAAGTATAAATTATATATAAATAAGAATAATAAAAAAAAAAATTCAGATATTCCAGGCCACATCCCACCACAAGGCCACAGCAAAATTCCCAGGTCACTAAAGCCTAAAAAAAAAAAAAAAAAGGATTTTTGCCAGCCAAGCAAGTCTGAGATCAATAAAAGGTCAATAAAAGGAGGTGATTCCAACACAGAATCCCAGCAAAAAAAATCAAAATTCGTTGTGTCTATGGGATGAGGGAGGTCTGAAGCACTGTAGGGAATTTCCATGGAAAATCCAAGGGGAATCAGTCCTGCAGTAAATCCTTCTCACAGATGGAAGGTTTTTGGCAGGATGGCAATGAGAGATGAAGACTGAAAAAAGAAAAGTTAAAAAATTAAATTTAAAATATTCCTCAAAGCCAATGAGAAAGTGATTGGAATTCTCTAAAGCAGCTGGAAAATCAGGGAACAGCTCTGGGACTGAGAGCTCCTTGATTTGGGAAATTCAGTTTTCTCCCAGTGAGGCCAAACTCTGGATCAGGGGCCTAAAGATGTGGGAATTCTCCATCCATGGGAATTCTCCATCCATGGGAATTCTCAGCACAGGAGACTTGACCCAGCTTTGGAGTGGGCCTGCTTTGAGCAGGAGGTGGGATTGGAGAATCCAAGAATCCCTTCCTGCCTCTTCTATCCCTGATTTTAGCCTCCCTTGGCTGGAAGTATCTTCTGGGATTGGGCTGGATCTGCGCTTGAATGATGTCTTCCTTCTGAAATCCCAAAATTTCCCCTGGACTAAGGCTAGAATGAGAATACCAGGTACAAAATGTGAATTAAAGCAAGGGAAATATCCCCAGGACAAGACTTTTCCACTTTCTCCTCTCCAGTCAATCACAAAGGTGATGGAATTCAGGAAACATGGAACAACCTCTGCTTTTCCAAGAAAAGATCTTGCCTTTTCAAGCAAGGCTAATTAAGTATTTAATTAAACATCAGTCTTACCTTGACACCTTTCTTGCCTGGAGGTCCCAAAACCTGAGGAGAAGAGAAACAGAAATCCTCAGTTATTGGTGGGAAAAAAAATAAAATAAAATAATCTCCTTTTCATGGTACCTTTTCCAAAGCAAGGAATGTTATGGGATAAGAATTGTTATGGGATAAGAATTGTTATGGAACACAGAGGTGGCCACCACTGAGGTTTCTCCTTAAAGCTGGAATTTGGAGGGTCATGGAGAGCTGTGGGTGTCCAGCAGGGCTCATCCCTGTGGATGAGGAGCTTGAGCAGGGACAGGCCTGGAGCACACGGATTCAGTGGTGGGAATTTTTATCCTTTTGTTTCCTGGACAGGCAGTGGAGCTCCTTTGAGGGGACAATGGGAATACTGGGAATACAAGTGGAGTGAGGGAGAAGAGGACAAAGTTGGCTGGAGGGTCAGGGAAAAGGTCTGAGTGTTCTTCCCGCAGTTCTGTGGGACACAACTCTTGGATTCCTGGCATTTTGGGATGGAGGCTGCACAGCTGAAGGACAAGAAGGGCTCTAAACCACTCCAAGTTACCTCCAAGGCTGGAGCACCTGGAAATCCTGGATTTCCCTGCAAGGCAAGAGGAAGGAATGGTGGCCAATGGAATGAAAAATGTGAAGCGGGGAAAACTTTTTGCTCATCCCTTTCCCACCATTTATTCCTCGAAATAATGCCCAAACTCGTCGCAGAAGCACAAGAGCCAAGGAGAGGGGGAAACTGAGCTCAAGGATATCCCTGCTGGATCCCACAGGGAACAAGCTGGGAAAAATGTGGATAATTGCACCTGAGCTGGTCAAATGTTCTCTTACTTGGTCTCCCTTCTGCCCTGGAGGTCCTGGAATTCCCTGGAAGAAATCAGAAGGGAATTTTCACCAGAATGAAAACAGATCCAGCAGTTTTGGTTCCTGCTGCCATCCAGAGGGAGGGAAGGGGGGATGGAGCTCTTCAACTCAATTTTCCATCAATTACAGGACAGCTCTTCCAGCCTGGGACTCTGGAGTCTCCCTGGCCACAAAAGTGCCATTTATTATTTAAAATTATTTAAAATATCCCACACTGCTGCCATTCCAGGTCTCTCCTGGCAGCAGGGAATTCCAGAGTCCAGGGAGTGGGAAATTATTCCCTTTCTTTGCTTTTGAGGGAAGGCTCCAGGTCAGGCTGGTGTCCCTGCTCAGTCCAGAGGGTTTGGACCAGGTGGCCTTGAAAGGTCACTCCCAACCCAGCCATTCCACAATCCAATGATTCCCACAGGAATTACTATGATGATTAATTATGGTGCTGGTTAGGAGCAGAAAATTTCCTTGGAACGTGAATTCCAGCCCCGGGAATTTTGGCTCAGGATTTCAGCACCCACCTTTGGTCCCGGTGCTCCTGGAGGTCCCATCGTTCCCTGAAAACAACAGAAGAAACAGTGAAACCTCCAACTTTAAACCCCAAATCTTCCCTTCTCTCTCTCTTTCCATGTGGAACCACAGGATTCCAAGGAAAACCTAAATTGGAGGAGGCTTTGGAGACACTGAACACTCTGAGAGTGTAGGAGTCTAGAAATGCAGGGACATTTCTCTGTCTATACAATTCTTTAAAAAATACATAAATCATATATAATATTGACAGAAAAGCTTCCAAATATCCCTGAGCAAGCCAGAGTTAGAAAGAATTAAATAGAAAGTAGAAAATTGTTTCATTTGACACTGAAGTGAAAATAAAGATTTTAAGAGAGTTTCACACGAAAAAGAGTAGTTTTTAATCCTTCTTCCTTCTCCTCCATGCTTCTGCGGTTTTTAGAAGCACAAAATATGATTGGTTTAGAGTTAGTCGCACTTTTAATTACGTGAGTAGATATAGAAAACTTATTTGTTGAGATATAATAGCAATACACGTGTCTGTAGTTAATAGAGTAAAAATTGATATAAAGGTGAAAAGACTGCGTGGTTCGAGGCCATTTTGTATCATCAGAACGAGATGAGCCAGGCTGTGGTGATTTAAGCTTGTGCAGCTAGTCTAGATAAATCTGCCAAGTTTTTGTAAAGATCCTTCAATAAACACAAGAAACCAGAATCTAATGAGCCTGGGAGTTTTTATCGAATAATAAGGACTGAGATAAGTGAGACTCCCCATGAGAGAGGATCCCAGAGGAATTCAGCCCTAAGGAAGCTGAGAGACTAAAGAAAAGTTATATCCACAGAGAGTTCAGCCCAAAAGAGGCTGAGAAACTAGAGAAAAATTATATCCACAGTGAATTCAGCCCAAAAAAAGCAAAGAGAAAAAAGTTTCAGAGAGGATTTTAATGCAAATCTCACTGCAAGATTCCCAACCCACCTGCTCTCCTTCCTCCCCCTTCATGCCAGCAGTGCCAGGAATGCCAATTCCTGCCATTCCCTGCAAGGAAAGCACAGAATCCTCAGGAATGCTGATCCCAGAGCACCCATCCTTCCCAGATTTCTGCTCCAGAGTCTTTCTTAGCAATACAGGAGGGGAGAAATTTCCTCTGGAAATGTTTGGCTCTGAGCAGAGCCAGTAAATTCCAGGAATGTGGGCACATCCCAAAATGCCTTCCCACAGGTCCACCCTACTATTCCTCTCATTTTTCCCCTGGGCTGAGGGATTCAGGAATTATCCAACCTTTTCTCCCCGTGGTCCAGGCAGTCCAGGAGCCCCATGGAGCCCCACAGGGCCTGGCAAACCAGGTTTTCCCTGGAAAGGAAGGAACATCATCAAATCTTTTTTTTCTTTTTTTTCCCCCTCCAAACTGGAAAGGTTTATTTTTAATTCTGCAGGGAAATATTTATCCTGATCTGTCCATCTGAGCAGTTCCTTTAAAAATGAAGAATTACAGAGCTGGATGTGTATTACCAAATTTCCTTTTCCCTCACAAATAAGTTGTGAATCCCTGGCTTTACCCAGGAAGGGGAAACGATGGAAGACAGAGGCTGGGAGCCCAGGTTGGTCTGGAATGGTGAATCCAGACCCATGGAAAAGGCTGATTTATGGGATATGGCTCTCCAATATGGCAAAAACAATAGAATGGAAAAAGGATGGAAAAGCAGCACATTGATGTTATCCTTCAGACTGAGCCATTTGTAACAGAGAATTCCCAAACCAATCCCGGTGCCTTTTATTCCCATGGAGTCCATCCTCCATGGACTTTCTTCCTTCTCGTATCTCCCCTTGAACCCAAACTTCCCACACCCCAAACCTCCTTGTGGGATGATTTCTGGGCAGAACTACCCCTTCCCTCGTTTTGGATCTGCTGCCAGTTTGGGTCATTTGCTGTCTCAGGCTCTTGATCCACATTTTTCCCTCCTCTGGATCAGTCCCAGTTTTTCCCTGACCTCCTGGGAGCGCTCACCGGCTCTCCCGTGTCTCCTCTGTCTCCTTTGAGGCCACTCCTCCCACGGGGACCCTGCATGAAGCACAGGAAATTCTCACTCCATGATCCCTTCATGGATCTCCAAGGAAATTTGGAAGCCAGAACTTCCTGGGCAGTTTGGAAAAAAAAAATCTATGGAAAAAAGGCTTTTCATCCCAAAGTGAAAGCTGACCTTCGGTACTCACCCTAATTCCTGAATTCCCTGGTTCACCCTGAAACACAAAGGACAAGGAGAATTCCCATGGGATGGGCATTTAGGGGCTCCTCACCAAACTTCATCCCAGCAAAAAATCTGGGAGATTTTTGCTCCAAGACAGCAAAATTCCAGCTCCCACCAGAAGGCAGAGCTTCAGGAGAAGTCTCCAGACACCTCCACCTGCAGTATTTGGTGTTGGGTCTCCCATTCATGTGGCACATCCCAGAATTGTGCTGCAAACTCACCTTGATGGAGATTCCTGGTGGCCCTGGAGAACCTGGTGGTCCTGGAACCCCAGGAACTCCTGGCTGCCCCTTCTGTCCCTGCGACAAGGAAAAGCAGGAGAGGGAGGGATTTGGGATCTTTCCCAACCCTTGGGAAGCTGAAGGCTCCCCCACACCTGGGGTTTGATACTCACAGCGGGGCCAGGCTGCCCATTCCGGCCAGGAATCACCTCCACTCCTCCCAGGACATAGCCTGGCTCTCCCTGTGGATAAAGGCACTTTGGGAGATCCAGGAGCAGACGGGAAATTGGGTGATTTAGGGGCGATTCCATCAACTCAAAGCACTTGGCACCCCAAACCACATGGCTGTGACCTGAGTTTTGCTTGCTGGTGTGGAAAGAATTAATCCCAAGATAAAAAGTGGAAGTTGGCTTTCCAGCAGGGTCCATTCCTGATCTTCATCCACACAGACAGCTCAGGGGGATGCAGGGAAAAAGGAGGAATGGGGACTGGGAGAAGGGCAGGAAGCTCCTCCTGGGATCTGCCCCCAGTAAATATTGAAATATTTTAGTGTCCTGAGTGGATTAAACCAGGTTTGTTAATTATGGAAACTCAGGCAGAATGACCCCACCTTCTTCTGCAATCAATTAACTAATTAATTGTGCCCAGAACCTGGGATTAGGATTGAGCACTTTTCTCCATAAAGACACAAAATTCCTGAGGGAAACTCCCCAAGCTGTAGACAGGCAGTGTAGGATTAGGTAGACACAGCTTAAAAATTCACATTCACCAAAGATCCTGGTGAAAATGCTCAGAAAAGAGAGGTCACAACAATGAAATTAATTTCTCCCAGTGAAATCCAGGAATGGAACTCACTCTGTCTCCTTTTGGCCCCGATGGTCCTGGAAAGCCCGGAGATCCCTGGAATTAAAAATAAATTCTGAAGAATTTATTTACAGAAAAACACCCACACGACCACGGATGCTGATCCCTGGAAATGTCCAAGGCCAGGTTGGACAGGGCTTGGAGCAACCTGGGATGGTGGGAAGGGCCCCTGCCCATGGAATGGGATGAGTTTTAAGGTCCCTTCCAACCCAAACCAACCCGGGGTTCCAAATACTCACAATGTCACCTTGGCTGCCAGGGAGCCCCTGCAAAACAGGACAGAGGGATACTGGTCACTTTTCTCTGGAATGGCCCTTTGGAAAAGTTTGTTAAAACCAATCCATACCATGATTCCAGGGGGACCTGGAGGACCTGGCCGGCCCGGCCTGCCCGGCAGCCCAGGAATGCCGTCTTTCCCAGGGAGACCCTAAAAACATGGAAAATAACAGCCTGGGGGGGATAACCTCAGACCTGCAAAGCCAAACAGCTTCATACAACACTGTAACACTTGAGAGCATTCCCAGATCCCAGAGCAATTCCCTTTTCCAGGATTTTCAAAGCCAGCATGGAGCAGGAAGAGCAAAACACCAACAGAAAAGACCTGGGGGTGATTCTTTCCTTGAACTCTTCCTCGGTCATAATTTGGTTGTATTTACTGCCAGAGGGCAGGGATAGATGGGATATTGGGAAGGAATTTCTGGCTGGGAGGGTGGGGAGGGGCTGGGCTGGAATTCCCAGAGAAGCTGTGGCTGGATCCCTGGAAATGCCCAAGGCCAGGCTGGACATCGGGGCTTGGAGCAACCTGGGATAGTGGAAGGTATCAAGGTTGGAACTGGATGATCTTTCGAGTCCCTCCCAGCCCAAACCATTCCATGATTCCATGATATTAACTATCCAAATGGATCATGCTGTGGGGACGTTCCCTTAAGAGCTGGACTCGATGATCCATGTGGGTTCCTTCCAACTGAGAATATTCTGTGACTCACCCGCTCCCCTTTCTCTCCCTTCGTAGTGAAGCTGTGGGGCTCATAACCCCTGTGAGCTGCTGAGCCCCTGGAGCTCTTCAACAGAAAAGAGGAAAAAAAATAAATTATCAGGGAATTAAAATCCACCAAAGGATGGCAAATAAACCCGAGTGACCAGGAAACACAGACTAGAACATTCCTTGGCTTAGGCAAAGAAAGGGAGAAGCAGAGTTGACCATCCAGGAGAATCCTCAGACATTTACAGTCTATTCCTATGAATTTATAATATTGATTTTTAATATATCTAAGTGTTCTGCAGTGTCTTTATCCACCAAAACATTCCCAGCTCTATCCTGGCCTCCTCAGTTCCACTCCCTGGATTTCAAAGGTTTTGCTCTTTAGGGCTGGACAGCGAGGTCAGGATGGGACAATGTGTCCTAAATCCACTCTGAGTCTGCTTTGTTCCCTCAGGGAAGAAGATTTTCCTTGTGCCTGACCCACTCCAAGCTGGATTTACTCCCAGGAGTAGGAACTCACCTTTCCCGGTGGGATTTGGGTTCCTGGAAGCTGAGGATCAGAACAAATGGCTTCAATCAGCTCTTGGAGGATTTGGGGGAAGTCATCGAAGGTGCTGACGTAGAAAACATTCTGGGGGTTCTGCTGCAGCAAAATCCTGTGGAGCTCCATGGGGTCAGCTCCTGACACCCCCACAGCAATGACACAGAGCCCTGGAATGACATGGATTCCACCACTCCTAATTCTTGGGATCAGAGTTTCCAAAGCCCTCCCTGGTAAAAACCTCTGGTGGGATCAGGTAGAACCCTCAGAGAAGTGACCTGGAGCTGGGTGTGAGTTACAGCGAACCAAGTTGGGAAGAGAAAAGAGAAAGGATAAAGGAAGGAATGAACCAAAAGTGCCCTCAAAGTGACTCCTCACATGGTGCACCACCCTCAAAGCCCTGCAAATCCATGGAGAACTGAGGGAAACACAATGGGGAAACCTCAAACCCCTGGAAATCCATGGAGAACTGAGGGAAACAAAACAGGGCAACCTCAACCCCCTGGAAATCCATGGAGAACTGAGGAAAACACAACAGGGAAACCTCAAACCTCTGGAAATCCATGGAGAACTGAGGAAAACACAAGGAAGCAATCTCAACCCCCTGGAAATTCATGGAGTACTGAGGGAAACCCAACAGGGCAACCTCAACCCCCTGGAAATTCATGGAGAAGTGAGGGAAAGCCAACTGGGAAACCTCAGCCCCCTGGAAATTCATGGACAATGGAGGCAAACACAATAGGGAAACCTCAAACCTCTGGAAATTAATGGAGAACTGATAAAAACCCAATGGGGAAACCTCAAACCTCTGGAAATCCATGGAGAACTGAGGGAAACACAAGGAGGCAACCTCAACCCCCTGGAAATTCATGAAGAACTGAGGAAAACACAACGGGGAAACCTTAACTCCCTGGAAATTCATGGAGTACTGAGGGAAAGCCAACAGGGCAACCTCAACCCCCTGGAACTTCATGGAGAACTGAGGGAAACACAATGGGGTAACCTCAAACCTCTGGAAATCCATAGAGAACTGAGGGAAACCCAATGGGGTGACCCCAACCCCCTGGAAATTCATGAAGAACTGAGGAAAACAAAAGGAGGCAACCTCAACTCCCTGGAAATTCATGGAGAAGTGAGGGAAAGCCAACTGGGAAACCTCAGCCCCCTGGAAATTCATGGACAATGGAGGGAAACACAATAGGGAAACCTCAAACCTCTGGAAATTAATGGAGAACTGATAAAAACCCAATGGGGCAACCTCAACCCCCTGGAAATTCATGGAGAACCGAGGAAAACACAACTGGGAACTCCTACCCAAAGCATGGGCTGCTCTGGCTGGGGGCAGCACGTCGTCCTGGGATTGTCCATCGGTCACAAGCACCAGGATGTGAGGAACTCCCGGTCTCATCCCTCTGGAGGGCTGGAATAATTCCTTCAACACGTAGGATATGGCATGGCCTGAGCAGACAGGGAGAGGCAGGGTGGGAGTCTGGATTAATTCCATGGGTTTGGACTCTGGATCTTCTTCCAGGGGTGGAGAATGAAGGGAATTCCTCATAAATTCCTCATAAATAAAGGAAAGCCCTGGGCACGGGAAAACGTCATTTGAAGGATAACAGCAGGAAATCAGCTTGGCTGGAATGGTTCTGGTGGAATCAACAGATAGTTTTGGAAAAGGGAAACCAAAATATTCAGAAAATTGAAGCACTTTTCTTACACTTCAGGAAAAAAAAAAAAAAATCCCACAGAATTCCCATTTCCAAATGTCTTTGGAAAGACCAAGAAAGTTTCACAAAGAAATCTCCCACAGATTGAAATGGTCAAGAAGCTCTAAAATACTATGGAAAAATTCCTACATGGAGTAAAATGTCTTTATTGACACAAACTCCATAAAAAGCAGGATTAGAGGCAAGGTTAGCCAGGAATTTCCAGCCTGAGCAATTCCATGCCTTCTTTCCCTAATCAATCCCATGAAAATTCCTGTATTTTGACTGTCCCTGCTTTTTTGTACTTTTGTTCAATACCACTGAGGCAGGATGAGGGATTTGGGTGCCTCGAAGCTTTCCTGATGTGAAGAATTCATTGAAAAATCACAAAACTCCAGAATATTCCAGGCTGGAAAGGATCCACAAGGATCATTGAGTCCAATTCCTGACAGGTCCATAGGGGGACTGAATCTTGGAGTTACTGGCACCAGGTTCCAACTAATTTGGTTAAATGATTAAATTAAAACTAACAATCTTTAATTTACCATTCCTGGTTGTGTTCCCCCAGGGGAAGCAGGTATTCCCAGTGTCCATCTGGGAATCAGCACATGGAAAGTGTCGTCCCTCTCTGAGCTTTTTAAATGAGACAAAAATATCTGGATTTCTGGGATGGAAAATTTATTCAAACCAGCCACCCTCATGTTTGTGGTATAAAAACCTCCCTCAAGTCCAGGAAAAATCAAAAAACAATGAGAAAAACCCAGGGGAAAAACCAGGACATGTGAAAAGCACCAAGTGGTTGAAAAAAACCTCTCCCAAAAATTAAATTTAATCCGTTCTCAAATTTAAAAGAATTTTGGGCACAACATTCCCACCGAGGAAATGGCTCCAAACCACTCAGAGAAATGTTTTCCTTGGCTTCCAGGCTCTCTCCAGAGACAGAAGGATCATCCCAGGTATCCAGGTGC
This sequence comes from Periparus ater, assembly GCA_032357785.1. Taxonomy (NCBI): domain Eukaryota; kingdom Metazoa; phylum Chordata; class Aves; order Passeriformes; family Paridae; genus Periparus; species Periparus ater. The sequence continues at coordinate 72,391,556 of CM063608.1, read as the reverse complement.
CCTCCCAGACCTGTTTTGGTGTTGCCTCCGGTGTAGCTCAGCCCTTTGATGGCTCCGAGGGCTCCGTTGCGGTCGCGGTGTTGGTTGAAGTGAAAAGCTGCCCTGGGCTCCTCGTTGTACTGAGCAACAGCAACCTGCCAAAAGCTGGGATTAAAATCCCCAAATCCACAGGAAATGGGACAGACTGCCTCGAGTCAGAGCATGGTGCACCGGGAATGGGAAGAGGTTGAATTCTCTGGGAAAAGGGAGCCAGACCCTCATCTAAATCAAAAATTTTTTTATTTTCCCAGGGTTACTTGTTGACCGAGGGTAATTTTGTCATTCACCTAAAACCTCCAAGCAGAGTCCAAGAAATTCCCTTTTCCTGCTCGACTTCAACTGAATTCTGTAAATCTCCCTAATTAAAATATGCTGTTAATTAAATAAATGACCTCAAATAAATGAGGAACTGAGTCTTCCCATTGGCTTTGCTGTCATTAAATTCTTCAGGCTTCATTTGCCCTGGAGGTGATTCCCATCATGACCCAGGGCTTTAGGTCTCTGTTTGTTGGAGGAGGGAGCTGCTGGGACATCCTGCATTTCCCACTTGGATCCACACCTGGATTTCCAGCCATTCCCACTCTGAATTTCCAACAATTCCCCACTCCAGATTTCCAACCATTCCCAGTCTGGATTCCCAACCATTCTCCCTCTGGATTTCCCACCATCCTCACTCTGGTTTCCCAACCATTCTCACTGTGGATTCCCAACCATTTCCACTCCGGATTTCCAACCATTCCCACTCTGGATTCACAATGATTTCCATTCTGGATTTCCCACCATTCTCGATATGTATTTCCCACAATTCCCACTCTGGATTTCCCACAGTTCTCGCTCCGGATTCCCAACCATTCCCCCTCTGGATTCCCAATCATTCCCACTCTGGATTCCCAACCATTCCCACTCTGGATTCACAACCATTCCCACTCTGGATTCACAACCATTCCCACTCCGGATTCACAACCATTCCCACTCTGAATGGGATCAGAAATGGGATCTGAGAGGGGAATATGCACCTGACAGGCCTCTGGGCTGACCTAGACAGCATTTCAGGTGTGGAATTTGCTTTATTCCCAATGATTTGGTCTTGGAAAGATAACCAAGAAATGGAAATGGGAAAGCTGGCACTGAGGAGAGTTTAATTCCTGTTTTTTTCTTCCACACAGGTCTTTCCCTCACCTTTCTGCTCCACAACTCCTGGGTAAGCAGATTCTGCTCCAGGCAGGGCTGAGCAGAAGGAGGAAACAGAAAGAAAATAACTTCAAGAAATGGAATAAGAAAATCTTGCCTGTGTCCCTTCAGGTCCAATCTTGGGGAAATAGGAAACAATCCGGAAGAGGAAATCCTTCACTTTATTGAAGTTGCTCTGGCCTATGCTGGACGATTCATCCACCAGGAACCCAACGTCTGCCTTGAGCTTCCCACAAACTGCAGAGGGGAGAGAGGAATTCCATAAGCTGAGGGCTCCTAAAGCAGAATCCTGGGGTTTTGTGTGTTCAGAGCAACAAAACAAACCCCAAACCTCTTGTGATGCCAACTTTTGGGCAAGCAGCAACACCTTCACCCCTCAGAGTAGTGCTGAGGCCTTCACTGCATTTATGGGGTTTGGGCCTTCCCTGACATCACCCACTCTCGTTATTCAAGGAATTAAGACCGGTTTTAGCTCCTGGGATCAGAGGAGACCTTGGCCTCTGGAAGCTTTGTCTATTTCTACATCATCATCATCATCATTTCTACATCATCATCATCATTTCCACATCATCATCATCATTTCCACATCATCATCATCATTTCTACATCATCATCATCACCATCCCCACACTCACGCAGCCCAGGCAGGGTTGTCAGCGGTGCCGACACCGTGCTGGTCCATACTGGGGGCTCTGGGAGCTTTGTACTGGTGGGCACTGGGAGAGGAGTGGTCCCCACACTGCCGGGAGATCCCGATGGAGATTTCCCCGTATCCAACGGTGCAGGAGCCACTGGAGTGGTCGGTGACTCCCCGGGAGCTCCTGCTGTAGGACCCAAACAGAAAAGGTGAATTTTAAACCTCTTTTAGCCACAATGTCACTCTCCAGCAAAGAGAAAAAGGGTAGAAAAGCCAAAATTCAACCCAAAAATCCAGGTCTCCACCCTTCATACCTGTTTGTCCAAGGAGCGTTGTCTCCGGTCCCTCTGAGTCTCCAAACATTGGTTTTATGGAAAACAAATACATTTCCTTGGAGCTCAGCCCCGTCACTCGAAACGATCTGGAAGCTGCTGGTAACAATTCCTGGGAAAGAGAGGGAGCTGTGGAAAACAGGAGAAACATGACTGGGAGCCAGAAAAACTCGGGAATTCCCACTTCTGTGGCATCTCTGTTAGAAAACAGGAATTTGGGGATGAGATGATTCCCAGGATTTGGAGAAGAGTAAACAATTTACAAAGTGCAATGGTCAGGTCCTAAACCAGATGAAATTAGGTTGATTTTGTGCAATAAAAAGGAAAAAAAAATTGGAATTTATGCAAGAATTTAGGGGATTTGGTGCAAGTGGTGCTCAAGGCTGAGAGACCAATTTTTATCCAGTGGTTCTTATGGATAGAAATAAGATTCATTTTGGGAATGAATGGAAAGTTTGATGAAAAATAAAATCAAATGTGACTGAGGAATTTGGTTGCACACAATTTGTAGTTTTGATTTAAAATAATGATGGACATTTCCTAAGTGCCTTGCTTTAGAAATAATAAATGATGAATTTGACACTGTTCAAAGTGGAATTTGTATCTTTTTTATTCTGAAATAACATTTTGCTTTAAAAGAAATCACCCCAAAAGCTCAGTCTTTATGGCAAGAAATAAAATCAGTGCAAATAATCTGTCATCAACTCATGGAATTGAGGCTGGAAAAGATCTCCAAAAATCAAATCCTGTTCATTGTTCTCAATTCTCCACAAAAATTTTTGGAGGGGAGGTTTTCCTCCTTTAAATAAAAGACTAAAATCCCTCTTGAAATTTGACTTAAACTCTTTTTGGAAAGTCAAATCAAAATAGCCATAATTGGTTTATTTTGTCTGATGATCCCAAGTGGAAGAGAAAGGGATCCAGTTTTTTTATGGGACAGGCTGGATGGAATGAGATGGGAAAAGGGGATTCAATGAGCTTAAAAAGGAGCAAGGAAACGTTCATTTAAGAAAAAAAAAATCAAGTTGTGTGGAGAAAAATTAATCAAGACAAAAAATAAAGACCAAATTCTTAATTGCTTTTATACACCAGTGTTGGCTGCTGGGATAATTACCCAGGAAAAATTGGAATTACTCACTCAGGAGCATAAATTTTATCCTGTGGAGAGGTGGGGTCAGGATTCATCTGATGAATTTCCAGTGATGGGAAATCAATATTTATAAACCCATTCCAGCAGGATCGATGGAGGGACTGTCAGACGTGGGATTATCCATTCCCAATTCCCAGACTGCTCTGAAATCAGGGATTTCTGAATCCTTCTGGATCAATATTTGAACAGCACAGCACGGGAAAGGGAACGGTTGCTTTAAATCACTAAAATCACCCCAGAGATCCAAATGTTCCATTCCCAAATCACTTTTCCATAATATTTATCCCCAAAAAAATGCTGCTGCCTCGGGACTGTTCATTCTGAGTGACACAACCTGCAGGTATGGAGCTGCCAATCCTGAAATATCCTTGGAATTAAAAAAAAAATAAATTAAATTAAAGCTCCTGGTAAGAGCCAAAAGCACTGCAGGGAATTCTCTTGGATTTGGTTTCTTTAGGGACTTTGGACATGAACTGATCCTGGGAATAAGTTTGTGGTTGAAGCCACAGGGACAGGAAACTCCAGACTCAAGAGGATTTTAGTCCAATCCAGGAAAAAAATCATGGAGTCGGTGCTTTAAAAGGGAAAATCCTGAAAAGCCAAATTGGGAAAAGGAATGGTGAGGAATGATTAAGTAATTATTATTTTTTTTTAAGTTCTTCACAGTAGAGCAGAGATTTTAAACAGGTAAGAACAAGGTTTTACATGTGACAAAAATCCACCTTTTTTTGGTGGATTTGATGGACAGGAATGGACACAGATAATGCCAAAATTCCTTTTTTCCTGAGCTATTCCCACCCCTCCTTTTTTTCCTCCTCCAAGGATTTTGCAGTAGCCAAATGGGACATTTTGTGAGCCTTCTCCAGCTCCCATTTTCCCCTCTTTTTCAGCCAAATGGAGAAGCTGAGATGAAGGAACCCATGGAAACCCCCAGGGTTCTCCTGCTAATCCGGATCCAGAGGAGTCCAGGGGATGGATCAGGGTTTCCTCCCCGCACCAAACATTACCTGACAGGGATGCTCCAGGAACAGCATCCCAGGACAACAAAACGCTGGAATCCGTGGCCTCCTGCACTGTGAATTCCGTCACTTTGGGAAAATCCACTGTTGGAAAAGCAAGGAACAAAGCTTAGGGGCTGGAAACAGCTCTGGGGACTTTCTGCCTCCCAAATTCCATTCCAGGGAGAGGAAGGAGTTCCTCCAGCACTTCAGGTGTTTTCCAAGAAGCTGGATCAGATCAGGTTCTCATTTGGTGGGAACTGAGGGAAATTTTGCCAGATCTTCAGTCTGGACTCTAAACTGACTGAAATGTGAGTTTTTGGGATGGGTAATGAAGATTACCTGTGATTTTTTTTCCCTAAATGATCCCTGAAATCCCAGTGTTGTCCCCACATCCCTGACTTTCCCCTCTGATCTCCAAACCTGCCCGTTTTGGCACAACTCATGAGGAATGTTGGCCTTTTCCTGCTGGAAATGGTCAAGATATTGCATGAAGAGGGAATTCCAAGATAACGTGCCACAAAAATGGGGATTATTGGCAGGGGAAGACAGGGAAATCCCAATAATCCTCAATAATAACATGAAAGGATCAATGCCTGGTTTTTGGTGGGATCTGAGAAGAAACAAGGCTGGGTTGGATGGGGCTTGGAGCAACCTGGCCTACGGAAGGTGTTGGAAGCAGGTGATATTCAAGGCCCCTTCCAGCCCAAAACATTCTGGAACTCCAGGAATAAGGTGTCCATCAGCCAAAATTGCTCTTTTTCTTCAGTCCCCTTTGGAGATGCTCTTATCCCAAACCATGAATCCCATACTCACAGGTTCTGGCTGTGAGCACCGTGGGCTTTCCCTCCTGTCCCTTTCCCACCGCAGACACGGAGATGCTGTAGCTGGTGTTGTCCTTCAGTTTGGGAATGGCAAAGGAAGCGGCATCCGCTGGGACCAGCTGGGAGGATTCCGAGTCACCTGAGAGGAGACATCCCAAAAAACCCGTGGTGCCCGTGGAAAGGGAAGTGTAAGAGTCATTGCTACAGCAGCTTCATGCACATCTGACATCACCCGGCCAGGGAGGAGAGTCAGGAACTCATTTTGCCCACGGGGAAACTGAGGCACAGGCATCAGAGAGGTCCAGTCACAAATGTGGAAAGAAACTAATTCTTGAAATTCCCAAATCCCAGCTTTATTTATATCCTTGGTTAGAGCCTAAAGCTTAGCTCAGGGCTCAGACGAGTCCAACCTGCCCCAGCAGACATTAAAATCCCCTCCTGCCCCAAGCACCCATGGAAAAAGGAATTTCCTGGGCCAAACTCCCCATTTTTGTGGGTTCCTTGTGCTCCCTGACCAACGGATCGGGATTCTTACCATTGGACGGCTCCCAGGATACCTTGTAGTGACTTATCCCAGGAAGCTTTTTCCAAGCCAGCTTCAAAGTGTTTACACCAGTGTCAGTAACCCTCAGGTCCTGGATGGTCAGGATGGGGTTGGAATCTCCAGAAGGAGCTGGAAAAATGAGCCAGGATGAGATTTCAGCTCAGCCCCAGAGCAGCACCCTGGCTCCAAGCTGTGGTGGAGGAGAAGAATTTGGGCATTCAATCAATATCTACTTTCCAAACATTACCCAGGGTGCCAGGCTGAAATTCCTAATGGATCCATGGATTCCCAGCTGAGGAATCTCATCCACATCTCTCACCACCCACACCAAACTGGTGACACACAAAGGGACACGAGAAAAGCTCCAAGAGAGGATGGATCATCCAGACACATCTTCAAATTCCATGAAAAACTCACGGAATTTGGCGAAAAAGACACTGGAAGGAGCCAGAACTCTGTGTTGGAAGCCACAATCCAAGGAATTCCCCAAACCTCAAGAGTGGAGGCTGGTGAGTGACCCTGGGTGGTGCCTGCGGAGAGGCTCCTGCATTCCCTGGGTGGATAAAAAGCTCTGGGAATCGTGTTGATAAATCCAAGATTGTCCAACACGCCAGAAGGATGTGTCCACTCCCACGGGAACAGCCATGGATTATTACCACCAGCTCGTGCCTCCACCATCCACAGGATATCTTGGATATCTCCACCAGGATCCTGGAGTCCAAGTCTCAGATGGATGAACACGAGGATTGAACCCAAAACTTTGGCGTTTTTATCACCAGGCCTCTGACCAACAGAGCCAATCCCACGCCCGAGACCAATCCAAGCTTTGCATCCCAACTCAAGGAGGGTTTTCCCAGCAGGAATTACCTGTGTGGTGAGTCAGGACCACCTCCGGCCCCTCGGTCCTGCTGAACACAGCCCGGACACCGACCCTGTACAGGGTGTTGGGCACCAGGTGCTCAATCCGATGAGCCAACACTCTGCTGCCCAGGTAGCGAGTCCTGGCAACCTGTTTTCCTGGAAAAACAGGGATATTTCAGAGCCTGGAGCTCACTTCCTTCCTCCAAAGGAAATTGCTGCACTGCTGTCCCAGAGCTCTGGGGATCATCTCCATCAATAAAACCATGAAAACAATGAAGAGGAGCCATCACCAACGGGATCAAGTTTCCCAGCCGTGGGATCTCTTTCCTACCCCCAGGAGCAGGTCAGGAATTCGGGAAGGTGCCTGGAATGTCCTTCCCATGCTCACCTTTGCCTGCTCCCGTGGGGCTCCAGGTGAGTTTGAATTTGGTGGCAGCGGCTGTGGCGCTCCAGGCCAAGGACAGGCTGGTGCTGGTGTGGGACATCACCTTGAAGTTGGAGACAGATCCCAGAGGAGCTGCAGGATGGGGACAACATCAGGAGCATCCTGATTCCTGCCCAAAGGCTCATCGCGTTAATGAGTCAAAATTATATCAAAATTATATCAAAGGGTCTTTGCTTATCCTTGGTGTCTCCTCATCCTCATCTCCTGGAGAGACACCAAGGTCATCAAGGTTATCAAGGAGCACGTCCTGCCCAGATCCAGTGGGAGCAAGGCCAGGCCAGGCCTTGGGATTCATGGAGTCAGGAGATCCATGTCAGGATCCTTGGGTTCAGGGATCCATGGAGTCAAGAGATCCATATCAGGATCCTTGGGTTCAGGGATCCATGGAGTCATGAGATCCATGGAATCAGGAGATCCATATCAGGATCCTTGGGCTCAGGGATCCATGGAGTCAGGAGATCCATGGAGTCAGGAGATCCATATCAGGATCCTTGGGCTCAGGGATCCATGGAGTCAGGAGATCCATGGAGTCAGGAGATCCATGGAGTCAGGAGATCCATATCCCAGTGCCCCAGGTGAAACACCCACCCAGAGCTCTCACAGCTGCCGAACATTCCCTGTTCTCTTCCTCACAAGGGTGAGACCATTTTCTCCATGTGGCATTCCAGGGTTTCCAGTCACCTGCTGCCACTTTGGAACCTCTTCCAAGAATCCCACCTCTGCTTTTGGATCAGTGGTCCTGCCTGTCCCCTGCTCCCAGGGCAGCAGCCCAGAAATTTGAGAGAGCGTGACAAAGTTTGTGCCTCAACTTCTTCCATTTTACACAAAGGATTTGCACCTGCTGGCTCTTGTCCAGGGAATCTGATCTCCCAGAAGGATTCCTTTGGAATTATGGAATTCTTTGAGGCAGGAGACAGCGCTTATCACCAAGCTAAAAGGACTGCACCAGGATGTTCCACCATCTTTATCTTCCTATCTTTTCCTAGAACAGATTTTACCCAGATTTCCCATTTTTCAGATGTTTTTCGGATGGGTTCTAACAATGTGGAGGACTTAATATTGGTGTGAATTTTGGGATACCTGGAAGCTCAGAGAGTGCAGATTGGGCACTTCACCACTGGAGAGGAACTGCAGATAAGGGAGAGTGGCTTTAAACAGCACGGGAGCAGGTCGAGGTTGGATTTTGGGAAGGAATTCCTGGCTGTGAGGATGAGGAGACCCTGGCACAGATTTCCCAGAGAAGCTGTGTCTGCTCTATCCTTGGAATTGTCCCAGGCCAGGCTGGACAGGGCTTGGAGCAACCTGGGATAGTGGGAGGTGCTGGAACAAGATGGGCTTCCAACCCTTCCAACCCTTCCAAGCTCAACCATTCTGGGATCTTGTGAATCTGAATCTCTTCCCAAGCCCAGAGCACAGGAACAGACAGGGATACACACCCAGATACACAGAGGTTGCGTTCCATAGTAGCTACTCCACCATCCCACCCACACTCACCCGTCCTGGCCGAGGTGGTGATCCCGGGGCCCTCCCCGGAGCCGAAGAGCACAGACAGAGAAATCACGTACTCGGTGTCAGGAGCCAGGCTGCGGAGCTGGTGGGACGTCACCGACTTGCTGAGGGCCAGGTGACGGGGACGGTCCTTGCCAAAGAATTCTTTGGAAGAGAAAATAAAACACAAGAAGAGAAAGAGTCCGGAGAGCAGCTCTCTTGAATCCTGGGAAATTCACCACATTCCCTCTGCTAGAGGACACCTGTTCCAGAACAATTCAGGGGGAATTTCCTCATGGTCAGGCATTGGAAGGGGTTGCCCAGGGAGGTTTGGAGTCCTCATCCCTGAAGGCATCCAAGGAACAACTGGATGTGGCACTTCCATCACAAGGTGGGGATCGGGCACAGGTTGGATTTGGAGGTCTTTTCCAACCTCAGTGATGTTGGGATTCCATGTATTCACCGGGGCACGGGAGAGTTTTCCTGTGGTTATTTATTTTGGAATTTTAATACCTAGACTACCCAAACCAGCTGAGAGGAACTGAATCCAAACCATCTCACATCCAGGGACCACAGGAATCTGGGAATGTTCCCTGTCTCCTTCCTGGGGACTCACTCTGTGTTGGGCTGGGGCCAGGTTGGTGCCTCAGGGCCAGGAATAATCCCTGGCTTCAGTTCATGCTCTGGAATTGTGGGAGAGGCTGCTCAGAGCTGGACCTGCCCTAATCCCAGCACTCCTGAGCTTCTCCCATTCCGGGGAGAGCAGGGACGGATCTCACCTGGTGTCGGACCCCAGGCCACCCTGTACCCGGTGGCTCCCGCGACCGAATCCCAGGATACCAGGAGGCTGTTGATGGAAATCTCGCTCACTTTCAGCATCTGGACAGTGCTGGATGCCACTGAAAGAGAGAAGAGTTTCCCAGTTCCATCGAGGTCCCAACAGCTTCAAAGAGGTCCCCAAACCCAACGACGCAGAAAAGTGGCAGAAGTGACACCAACTCTGTGCCAGCACCCCCGGGTCTGCAGGAGCTGACATGGGACACTCACCCGTGGTGGCTTTGCCAGTCACCACCGGTCCCTCGATGTCCCCAAAGACGGGGTTGATGGTCACTGTGTGCTCCGTGCCCGGCTCCAGCCCCTGGATCATGTAGTAGCTGTAGGAGCTGCCGAGGGTCACGTCCTGGATGCTGCCCTCTGCGAAGGGAAAGTGTCCCCCAGCTCAGCCCACCCCACCCTGCAGCACACCGAGACCACCCCGGGTGGCTGCGGGTGGAAATAATCCACATCCAGCCGGGAAGAGTTCCGGGATCACTGAGGCAACTCATGGATTTGCAAAGCAAAGCAAATGCCCCAAAAAGCAGTTTTAATGTCCTTGTTGTGGGCTAAACCCAGCTCAGCTAAACCCAGCAGGAGAAGAGTTAAAACCGAATTCCTGTGATTCCGAATTCGAAATCCCGAATTTCGAATCCCTGATTCCCAGGGGCAGGGAGGTGCAGGCAGCAGGATGTTGAGGAAAACCTCTAAAGGAGGGAAAATGTCTTTTCCAGTTTGGTCACTGGATGGTGCCACGTCCCCATTTTCTGTTCCAGCAGCAGCCGGAGCCCCATCCCCCTTTTCCCACCCGCTCTCCACAGCTCCCATCTCCACTTTGTGTTTATCTAATCCCGGTTTTAAAAGTCAGACGAGGAAAACCAAACCCCTCCCGTGCTTGGGACGGGTGGCAGGGTCTGGATCCCATCGCCACATCCCTAATTCCAGGAGTGTGGGAAGAGGACCCAGAGGCCGGGGGGGGGCTGCCCTTGGGATTTCTCCACCCCTGGAATTGGGGTGGAATTGGGGTGAGCTGGTATCAGGTGGAAAACCAGCTGGAAATTCGGGGTGGAGGTGATGTGTTCTTCCTGTTCCACCTGAGGAGGTTGTCCCACTGTCCCCTCAGTGTCCCCAAACGAGCTCCTTTCCTAGCTGGGATATTTGGCACAGCCTGGGGAAACTGCTGAGTTTTGGGGCGTTGTTTTTTTATGACAAAGCCATAAAAGCTGTTTTATATCTTCCCTTTGAAGATTTTTCCCTCCTTTGGTGACCTTTGGAGCTGTTTTCCCACTAATCCCTGCCTCTCCTGGTGGGAGATGCCTCCTTCCATCATAACCAGGGGAGCTGAGGGAGCGAAAATGCGGTTTTTATTCAAAGCCTGGGATAGAGCCCAGGTGTCCTGACATCCCTGAGCCCCAGAAACGTCCATCTCCCAGGGCCAGAATCTGCCATCAAACCGGAATTTCTCACTCCCAGCACCCAGGAAAATATCTTTGGGTTCAGGTCAGGGGAAAAGCTCCAGCTGCAAAGGTGGATCTGTCTCCAAACTCCCAAATTTGCCTAAAAATGAGGATTCTGGGGGATGCAGCCTGATTTTGGTGCTGAAGAGAGAAAAGCAACAAGCACAGGCACTTCCAGGCTGTCTCCCCAAAAGTCATGTACTCAGTTGTCCCCCAAAAAAAGGGTGACCCCAAGTACTCAGGGGCTGTGCAGCTCTGCAGGGAGGGTTTTCCCAGCTCCTCTCAGCTATTCCAAGGCTCCTCAGGTCCAGTAAATCCATGGAATACTAATTCCATGTAGCAAGGCTGGATATCCACCAGCCTGCTTCACACAGAGCCACAGCAGGAATTTTTGCATCCGTGGCAGAGAGAACTCCACCGGTCACAGACCCTGAGAAAACCCCCAATTCCCTCTGGACAAAGATGGAATCCAATCCAAAGTGTATCCAACACCTTGGGAATCTCACAGCTCCCATCTTTCCATGCCTTGCTCAGTGGTACACACCTCCAGCCCTGTCTGTAGTACCTGATGTCCAGGTGAGCCTGAATCCCACCCCTGTCCATACCTGATGTCCAGGTGAGCCTGAATCCCACCCTGTCCATACCTGCTGATGTCCAGGTGAGCCTGAATCCCACCCCTGTCCGTACCTGATGTCCAGGTGAGCCTGAATCCCACCCTGTCCGTACCTGCTGATGTCCAGGTGAGCCTGAATCCCACCCTGTCCGTACCTGCTGATGTCCAGGTGAGCCTGAATCCCACCCTGTCCGTACCTGCTGATGTCCAGGTCAGCCTGAATCCCACCCTGTCCGTACCTGCTGATGTCCAGGTCAGCCTGAATCCCACCCTGTCCGTACCTGCTGATGTCCAGGTCAGCCTGAATCCCACCCCTGTCCACATCTGATGTCCAGGTGAGCCTGAATCCCAACCCTGTCCATACCTGATGTCCAGGTGAGCCTGAATCCCAACCCTGTCCACATCTGATGTCCAGGTGAGCCTGAATCCCAACCCTGTCCACACCTGATGTCCAGGTGAGCCTGAATCCCACCCTGTCCATATCTGCTGATGTCCAGGTGAGCCTGAATCCCACCCCTGTCCACATCTGATGTCCAGGTGAGCCTGAATCCCACCCCATCCGTACCTGCTGATGTCCAGGTGAGCCTGTATCCCGTTGCTCCCCGGACAGGGCTCCACCGGGCCTGGAGCGTGTCCGTGGTCTCATTCTGCAGCAAGAGGTTTTCCACAGGCAGGAGCTTCACTGGAAGGAGGACAGGGAAGAAAATTTCAGAGCATCCACTTGGGAGTGGAGGACTTTGCTGGCTCTCCATGAATGTTCCTCCAGCTCAGCTGGGTGAAGGGAACACCTGAAAGGAGGTGGACAGGTGGGACTGGGCTCTGCTCCCGTGGGATGAGGGACAGGACAAGAGGGAATGGCCTTAAACTGTGCCAGGAGAGGTTTGGGTTGGATATTGGGAAAATCTTCTTCATGGAAAGGGTGGTCAGAAGAGTTGGAGTCATGTCCTTGGAAGGACTTCAGAGCCAAGCAGATGTGGCATTTGGGGACATGGCAGTGCTGGGGATGGTTGGATTTGGGGATCTCCCAGGGTTTCTCCAGCCTTAAAGATTCCATGAGAGGGATTTCCAGGAGCTCCTGCCCAGGGGAATCTCCTAAACCAGAAGCAGAACAGCCCAACCTGTGACTGTCCAGGACCAAACATCTCCAAGCACCAACCTTGTGAAGTGTGAGTGCAAAACAGGAGGGAAAACGATCTCCCACATTCCCCCAAACTGCAGGATGGCCTTGAGGACGTCCATGGGGGAAGAGTTAGGATGGAATTGGGAAGGTCCTGCATGAGGGCACCAGCTCTGAGCTGGGGACACAACAGCTGGGGACAAAAGGGACCAACCACGGGGTCACGGCTCTTACGTGTCCTCCCCAGAGCAGCCACGGGCTGGCTCGGGCCCTCGGGATACACGGCGTAGATGCTGATGCTGTATTCCCTGTCCTCCTGCAAGTTTTCCAGCAGGTGGGAAGAGACATCGCCCCGCAGGATCTGCTCAAGGGTCATCCCGGGCTTGTTGGCTGCAAAATCAAGGAGAAAAGGGATGGTGAAGCCTTTCCATGAGGATAAATCCCATAGGGAGGTCTTCACACCATGGAGATGGCTCAGGGGTGTGGCTGTGCCAATCCATGTGGTGTTGTTTGATTCTGGCTGTGCTGTTCCAGCCCTCAGACCCCACAGAAGGGAGTGGGAGGCATCCTGAAGGCTTGAACTCATCCCAAATCCCCCCCACCAGAGCAGGGAAAAACATTTGGATGTGCCAGGGCAAACAAGGAATTCACAGCATCATCCTCAGCTGGTTCTTCCAAGGAAGAGTCCTTCCAAGGACTCTCCTCTATCCTGGATGAACTACAATATCGAAAAAGTCTATTCTGGACTCTTTCCAGAGTCATTCCAGGAGTTAACAGCACCTTCCCTTGGTTGCTGGATCACTCCTTTGGTGATCACTGCTCTTTTTAAAGCAAACACCAAGAAAAATCAAGAAAAATCAACTAAAAATTGATTAAAATTAGTTAAAAATTAACGAAAACTCACCCCTGGGGATGTAGATCTTGTAGCCCTCCAGTTTGCCCAGGGGAGGTGTCCAAGCCACCTTCAGGCTGAAAAGTCCTTCTTCTATCACCCGGAAATTGGTGACTGGAGGCACAGGAGCTTTGGGGACACAAAAATAAGGACAGAAATGGAGGTGGCAGTGCCGGAATAATGGAAAAGATCCTTGGAAAATCTTTTCAGGGACAGAGAAACACAAGGAGGTGAAGCACCAACTCTCCCTCAGCTGATCTCTTAAAACCAACAATCCCCACTCCTGCCAACCCTTTTTTCCGCTTGAAAATAGGGATGAAACATCCCAAGGCAGAAAGTTTGGGAGTTTTCTCTGGGAATGGTGTTGGGATCTGAAATACACTCTGACAAGCAGAGGAAATCTACCCTGGGCAGGGGAAACTCCGCAGTTCTTGCAGGCTGAACAGGAATCAAAGCCATGAATCAAACCCTGCTTTGCTCCCACAGCCACAATTCCAAGGGAGAGGAGCCCACTTGGATCCAGCCAGCCATGGCAGACGGATTTATAGCTCCTGCCTCTGGCTTCGTGTTGGGGATAATAAGAGGAGAGATCAAATGGC